>NC_069408.1:63198509-63253434 GCF_026875155.1 Cherax quadricarinatus | reverse complement strand
ATTTACGCAAAAAAAACGCTAAAAAATCAATTTTTCGAATAAATAATTAAAAAGTAAAATAGACATAGGTACAAATTAAATATAAAAATTTTCCAGTTTTTTTCACTAGTGGCCAGTTCTTGGTGGACGAACGGGATAGAGATCTCTCATGTCTCAGGTAGTCGACGTTCGGGCTGCCCGGGAGGATGTTTTAAAACAGAGCGCAGTTTATTGCGTGTCCTCCTCTGTAAAAACGTCTTCCTCTGTATACTGACATTAAACACTTGTGTAGTAATACAATAGGACAGTGTTCAAGGCTGGCTAAAACTGCTGACCTCAGGGTGGTGAAGGGGTAGGGAAATGAACACTTGGAACTACGGACCTGGGTGGGATTGTGACCTCGGGGGGGTGAAAGGTGTGAACCGGGAAACCCGCGGCCCCTGAGTGGGACTTCTGACATGGGGGAAGTGGTGAGGGTGTAGGGAAATAAATTTGGAACCACGGACCGGTTGGGTGTTTAAATCTTGGGGGTGGGACTGGGTTGGGCATCAAAAAAAAACAAAAGGGTTTTCCCAGGGTTTCAGGGAAAGGGGGAAGACATCGGGGCCCCCGGATAGATTCCTGGATCATGAACCGGGGGAAAAGGTGGATAAAAAGGCAGGAAGGGGGGGGGGGGAAATATTGAGGGACAGGGGAAGGTAGGAAAAATAGGACAGGAGTGGGGAAGGGGAATATTGGGGGGAAAACCGATGGACTCCTGGACACATGAACCTGGGGAAGGTGGGATAGAAAAGGGGTGGGAAGTGGGGAAGGGAGAATATCTAGGGGAAAACAGATGGACTCTTGGACACATAAACCGGGAAAAGGGAAGGATAGTAAGGACAGGAAGTGGAGAAGGGAAAAAAATATCTGAGGGGGAACAGATGGACCCTGGACACATGAACCGGGGAAGGTAGGATAGTTTTAAAAGGAAAGGGGGGGAGGGAGAAATTGAGGGGACACATGAACCTGGGGAAGTGGATAGAATAGGATAGGAAGGGGGGAAAGGGAAAATTTTAAAGGGGGAACAGGGCTCCTGGACACATGAACCTGGGAAGGTGGGATAAATAGGATAGAAGGGGGAAGGAGAATACAAGGGGACACAGATGGACTCCTGGACACTGAACCTGGGGAAGGTGGGAAGTATAAACAGGAAGTGGGGGGGGAAATACTGAGGGGACACAGGGGACTCCGGGACACATGAACCGGGGGAAAGGTAGGTAAAAAAGGACGGGGAAGTGGGGAGGGGAAATCTAGGGGACACATGAACCTGGGGAAGTAGGATAGAATAGGATAGGAAGTGGGGAAGGGAGAAATCAAGGGAACAGATGGACTCGGACACTGAACCGGGGGAAGGTAGGATAGATAGAACAGGAAGGGGGGAAGAGAATATCGAGGGACACAGATGGACTCCTGGACAATGAACCGGGGAAGGTAGGATAGAAAGGACGGAATGGGGGGAGGGAGAATACTGAGGGGACACAGTGGACTCCGGACACATGAACCGGGGGAAAAGGAAGGATAGTATGGAAAGGGTGGGAAGGGAGAATATCTGAGGGGACACAGATGGACCCTACACATAACCGGGGGAAGGAAAGGATAGAATGGATAGGAAGGGGGGGAAGGGAAATATCTGAGGGGACACAAATGGACTCCTGAACACATGAACCGGGGGAAGGTAGGATGAAAGAACAGGAAGTGGGAAGGGGGGAATACTGAGGGGACACAATGGCCCTGGACACATGAACCTGGGGAAGGTAGGAAGAATAGGACAGGAAGTGGGGAGTGGAGTCCCTTAGAACAATGTCCCTCCCCCCCAATCAAATTTCTCCAGCACAGCGAATTTTCTTTTGGTCACCTTTTTCTTGATTTGGGTCTCATGCAGCTTGGAGCCATTCCCTTTTTCCGGAATGCATTAGTATTGTATTCGGGGTTGCAACTTTCTATTCATCGAGAACGAAATAGGACACAGCCATGGAGTGAAAAAAGGGGCACTCTCTACTGTGTTCGCTCATATAAAACTCCCTCATTTTCTAAGAAAGAAAATACACCCCTTATACGCGATTAACAAAGAGACAAAATTCTTTTCCTACCATGAAGGGGGAAACACCGCGATCACGCTGACTATAAAATCAGCTTACTTGATTTATCTCATACGAAATAAACAATCCTTTCCCTACTCAACTTCCAAAAGAAACCTACCCGATTTTTTCTACCAATGTCATCTGGTAACAACCTACCATATTTTTCTTTCAAAAGCTCCCCGTCCTCAAATGCTAAAAAAGGAATCCTCCATATTTACCAACGAATCCTATGTTGAATATTCTACCAATAGTTAATAGCAACACTACTAACAGAATCCTACAAACAGAGGTAAGAAATAAAAAGAAAGAGAGAGAGAGAGAGAGAGAGAGAGAGAGAGAGAGAGAGGAGACAGACGACAGACAGAGAGAAAAAAAGAAGGGATGGGAAAAAAACACAAAACAAACAGAAAATACAACATTAAATTAATTTAAATAAATGAGCTAAGGTTAGAAAATTTCTGGTGGAAGGACCTCTCATGCTGAAGTGTTTGGAACCCTTCCCTCTTTATGAAGAAAAAACAAGTTGATCTACGTCATCACCTTTTACCAGTTTTCCACTTAAATGAAGTGGAGCAGACATTCACCATGACACAATAGTGTTGATATAAAACGCGAGCTTTAAAGGCATTATATTATATGAAGGTGACAATTTCATTTTTGTGCAGCTTTTCACTTTTGCAGAAAAAATGATAATCAGTTTCACCGTCACACTCCGTTGCATAACACCACATCACAACACACACACACACACAATACACACAGACACGTGTGAATTATATATATATATTTATTATTAATATCTTATATATATATTATATTTATATATATATCTTTATATATATATTAGATATATATAATATTAATATACATATGCCAGGAATTCGGAAGACATGCGAAATATACACAACACTGATCTCTCTGGTGAAGGAGACTCGAACCGACGAACTTAGGACAAGCGTAAGCAGTTGCTTTACCCAATTCTTACCACACTGGACAAATGTTCCAGTGTGGGTAGGCACTCTTCATTACACTGCAGGGGCTGACGTAATGCCAGTGTGCGGAGACATACTTACTGCCAGGGCGAGCAGTAATGCCAGTTTGGAGACACAAATATCACCCTGCCCCACCGTAGGAGTTAACACATAATTGCCAGTGTGGTATGCACAATCTCATACCTGCCAGGGGAGACAATAATGCAGTGAGGGAGACAACAAAATACCTGCCAGGGGGAGGACGCAGTCATTGCCAGTGTGGGAGGCCAACATACCTGCCAGTGGAGACAGTAATGCAGTGTGGAAGATATACAACATACCTGGCCAGCGGAGACCAATAATGCCCAATTCAAATGTGGGAGACACTACATACCTGCCAGGGAAGACCCAAAAAATGCCAGACAGTGTTGTGGGAGAACAATTACCATCCTGCCAGGGGGCTGAGACAGTTACTTGCCAGTGTGGAGACCTACATTACCTGCCAGGGGAGACAGTTATGCCAGGTGGGAGGACAGCCATACCTGCAGGGGTAGACCGTCTGCCAGTAGTGGGGAGGCACAACATACCTTCAGGAGAGACGGGTCATGCCAGTGAGGGAGACACTTTACACACTGCCAGGAGAGACAGTCATGCAGTGTTGGAGGACAATAAACATACCTCACCAGAGGAGACAGTAATGCAGTGTGGGAGACAATTCTTACTGCAGGGGAGAATAAAGTCAGTGTGGAAGACACATACATACTCTGCAAGGGGAGACAGTAATTTAACCAGTGTGGAGGTTGCAAAAATACCTGCCCGGGAGACAGTACATCAGTGTGGGAGGCACAACATACTGCAGGGAGAGACAATAATGCCAGTGTGGGAGACACTTAATAAATAACCGGCCAGGGGAGACGTAATGCCAGTGTGGGAGAACAACATACCTCGCCTGGAGAAGAAACTGGTCATGCCAGTGTGGGCCAGACTACTACATCCTGCCAGGGGAGACAATAATGCAGTCGTGGGAGACACAACTACCTGCCAGGGGAGCGATACTGCTAGTGTGGGAGACACAACCTTGCCTGCAGGAGAGACAGTCATGCCAGTGTGGGGAGACACTACATACATTGCCAGGGGATACAGTCATGCAGTGTGGGGAAACACTGTTGTGGGGGTAGTTTGAAGTGCTTGCAGTAACTAGCCGTGTTTAAACCTTTACTTCAATTTAACAACAGGAAGCATCAGATCAAACACAGAAGCACGTCACAACACAGCGGGCCGTCAGTCAACAAGCATCGTCAACACAGCAAGCACGATCAAGCACACGCAAGCACGTACAACACAGCAAGCACGTCACCGTGAAAGAGCGACAAGTATTACGCAAAAAAAACGGAGCAAACAAACACGCAACTAACACTGAATAACTTACAAAGTACAGTATGTGGAATCAAAAGAGCACGTTACCTTTCTATCGCCGCCATGTACACACCTCACTTCAGGGCTATCTCCCCAACACAAGCGAAAACAGGTACTAATTCGTTGAAGATGGGCACCGTGTTCAATCGGTTCCCAGGTTCCAGCCTGCGATGAGAAGTAATGGGTTTGGGATCGCATAGGTGTGATGTGGGTACCCACTCACCTGTCTGCCCTTGCCGCCCCTATTCCAGAGCTGGTTGAAGCACAGTTTTGCTCTCTAGTGGCTTCTATTTTGACTTGCTTTACGCCGTGGAGTATGCACTAATACTATGTTGTACATAGTGTATTTAGTGTACTTACTTCTACTTCTATAACTGGCGAAGGATAATGCAAGGTCAAATGCCTTTTCTTTGTTGGTTATTTCGCGCCCTTTACACACAGGATAACAGGCCTTTTGGACTCCTGGGTTGTAATAGGTAACAAAAGAAAGTACAGTAACTTCCAATAACAACATATCTAACCACATACACAAGTGAAAGTATGTGTATGCATAATCGCAAACATCATTCTGAACCTAACGGGAAAAAAAGAAAAAAAAAATGTATTTCATCTTGCTGTTTGTTATTATTAAATTATTGTAAACTTATCTAAAACATTTTTAGTTACAATTAAGCTAATCAAATTAAATTGAAATTTAAGGTTAGGTAAGGTTTTCTAAGGTTCTTTTAGAACAAAGTTTTAGTTTTTACATTACATAAATGAAAAAAAAATATATCTTTAAACGCACAGAGAAAAATATAAGAAAGGCACTTATACATGAGGTCTTGTTAACAGACCAGTTTCACCCATCGCGGATAGGGAATTGGCAGTTTGGTTAGGTATCTACTATTACTTCATATATGCTTCTAAACTGTTGTGTCTGGCGCCCTCTGCAAGACAGTGATTATGTCGTGAGTGAGGTGAAGTGTTGAATGATTGATGAAAGTAATTCCCTGTTTGGCGATTTTTTTCATATTATGATATCGTGGGTGGCTCACCGCGAGATTGCCAATGACGTTGTTATTCCCGCAGTAGGAATAACCCCACCATGGTTATGGCGGGAGGCTGATAGTGGGAATAAAACACCACTGGTTACTGTCAGGGAGGCTGGAGTAGGAATAACACCACCATGGTTACTGTCAGGGTAGCTGGAGTGGAATAATACCACATGGTTCTCCTGTCAGGGAGGCTGGAGTGGGAATTAACCCCACCCATGGTTACTGTCAGGAGGCTGGAGTCGAAAGGAGTGGGTATAACCCAACCTGGTTACTGTCAGGGAGGCTGGAGTAGGAATAACCCCACCATGGTTACTGTAGGGAGGCTGGCAGTGGGAAATTTACACCCTGTTAGCTGTCAGGGAGGGGCTGGAAGTCGGAATAACACCAACCATGGTTACTGTCAGGGAGGCTGGACGTCGGGGAATACACCACCGATGCTACCTGTCAGGAGGCTGGCAGTGGGAATTAAAACCACCATGGTTACTGTCAGGAGAGATGGAGTGGGGTAAAACACCTCCGATGCTTACTGTTAGGGAGGAGGAGTGAGGAAATAACACCACATGGCTTACTGTCAGGGAGGAGTGGAGTGGGAATACCACCACCGATGCTACTCGTTCGGGAGGCCGAGGCTTGTGAAGTGGGCATACACGATCGTGATGCTTACTGTCAAGGGAGGCTGGAGTGGGGAATAACACCACCTAAATGCTACTGTCAGGGAAGGCAGGAGTGGGAATAACACCCACAGAATGCCCTATGTCAGGGAGGCTGGAGTGGGAATATCACCACCGATGCTACTGGGTCTGGGAGGCTGGCCAAGTGGTATAACACCACCAATGTACTGTCTGGGAGGCTCGGGAGTGGGCAAATAACACCACCGATGCTACTGTCTAGGCTGGTGTGGAGTGGGGAACTAACACCCCGATGTACTGTCAGGGAGGCCTGGAGTGGGATAACCCACGATGCTACTGTCAGGGAGGCTGAAGTGGGAATAACACCACCGGATGCTCTGGCAGGGAGGCTGGAGTGGGAATAACACCACCGATGCTACTGTCAGGGAGGCCCTGGAGTGGGAATACCATCACCGTTGTACTGTATGGAGGGTGGAGTGGGTATAACATCACCGATGCTACTGTCAGGGAGGCTGAAGTGGGAATAACATCACCGATTGCTACTGTTAAGGGAGGCTGGAGTGGGAATAACATCACGATGCTATGTCAGGGAGGGATTGGAGTGGGAATAAATCACGACGATGCTACTGTCAGGAGGTGTTTGACGCTTTTTGAATCCAAAATCATGAATAATTAGCAAACTTACTAATTAATAATACATGAACCATAATAATAATGTATTATAATGAATTATAATATATTTGCGACCACTGTCAGCCTCAGAGTTATCTCTGAGTTGTTAAAGTAATAGGCACAAGTGAACTTAATGTGTCATTTATTGATTGGCAACGTTTCGTTCAGGAAGATTTAATCAAGCACATTACAAACAATACATGGAACAGCGGGTATTAAAGGCTCAGAGGTGAGGTGTATACTTGGTGACGTGTACCATTTCGATGGTCAATAGTGGTAGTAGTAGTAGTAGTAGTGTGGTAGTGACAAAAAGATACATATGGTAGTGCAATTCATTGTACAGGAGTAAAAGGATATAAGAGCTATTACTTGGGTAACATAAATATAGGTTTGGACAAAATATACACTGGAATGAGGCTGCTTGTTCAGTGTTTCAGCTGTGTTCACCTCACTCTGGCCTTTATATTCCCTCTGTGTCCATGTATTGTTTGTAGAATGGCTTGATACAAGCTCCTGGAGGCAGTAACGTTGCCACAATAAATGTCACATAGTTGGCGCTTGTGTCCTTTGACTTTACATTTTCGTCGGTAATTATACCAATTCAATACTTCTCTGAGTTACCAGACCTTGCACGTGGAGCAGTGGGTAGTCTTATAAGGTCCCCTCCCCCCTCGCCATTCCCTGGTTTCTGTGTCCAGGGAATCCTTCCGTGGCCCTCAGATGTCTCCCTTCCTCACTTCCCATTAGGTCAGCCTCGCCTTTCTTCTCTCTCTGCCTTCCAGCCTCAGCCTTTCCCAGGTTCATGTATCCAGGAATCCATCTGCCTGCCTCGGAAGTTTTCCCTTCTCACTTCCCTAAGGTCATGCTCACCAACCTGTTTTCTTGCTGTTCCACAGGTTCTCATGGATCAGGAATCCTTCCGTCTACCGCCGGTTAACTTCGCTTCCGTACTTACCCAAGGTCTGCCTCATACTGAATGTATTTCTTGCCTTGCGCAGGTGCATTGTATCCAGGAATCCATCCGACTCGCTCCGGATGTCTCCCTTCCCCACTTACCCAAGGTCTAGCATCAACTGCATGTATTCTTGCCATTGCTCAAGGTCATGTATCCAGGAGGAATTCCATCCGCCTCGCCAAGGATGTCTCCCTTCCTCACTTTCCAAGGTTCAGCTAACAAACAACCTTCCTCAAGTTTCATGTATCCAGGAATCCATTCCGCTTCGCTCCGGTTGTTTCCCTTCCCCCATTTCCCTTAGGTCGGCTGTGCACTTCCCCGGTCAGTGTCTCCAGGAATCCACTTACGTCACTTCAGGTGAACTCCTTCCCCACTTCACCAGGTCAGCGGTATTCTTGCGTCGCAGGATCATGTATCCTGGTATCATTCCGTCTACCGCCGGATATCTTCCCTTCCCCACTTAACCCAAGGTTTCGCTCAACGATGTATTCTTGCTTGCTCAGGTTCACTGTATCCAGGAATCCATTCCGCTCGCTCGGATGTTTCTCCCTTCCCCACTTACCCAAGGTCACAGCCTCAACTACAACCTTCCTCAAGTTCATGTATCCTGGAATCATCCTCGCTCGGATGTCTTCCCTTCCCATTTCCATAAGGTCGGCTGTTTGCTTCACCGGGTCAGTGGTCTCCTGGAATCCACTTACGTCACCTCCAGGTGAACTACCTTCCCCATTCACCAAGGTCAGCGGAATTCTTGCGTCCGCAGGATAATGCTATCCAGGAATCCTTCCGTTCTACCGCCGGATACTCTTCCCTTCCCACTACCCAAGGTCAGCATCAAACTGCATGTATTTCTTGCCTTGCTCAGGTTCATTGTATCAGGAATCCATCCCGCTCGCTCCGGATGTCTCCCTTCCCCACGTTACGAAGGTTCAGCCTCAAACAAACAACCTTTCCTCAGTTCATGTATCCAGGTATCCAGCCAGCTCTCGCTCCGGATGTCTTCCCTTCCCCATTTCCCTAAGGTCGGCGGTGCTTCCCAGGATCAGTGTCTCCAGGAGAGTCCACTTGTGTCATCCTGAGGGGAACTCCCTTCCCCACTTCCCCAGAGTCAGCGGTGCCTTCCCGGAATCAGTTGTCTCCAGGAGTCCACTAGTGTCACCTATAGGCGGCATCCCTTTGTCCCACTTCCCAGAGTCAGCGGTGCCTTCCCATCGATCAGTGTCTCCAGGGGAGTCCAACTTGTGTCTCCTCAGGTGGACTCCCTTCCCCACTTCCAGAAGGTCGCAGCGGTTGCCACCTTCAGTGACCCTCGCTGCAATGAAACTTGTCTTGTTAGCTGGTCTACGTAGAGACGGTCAGGTGGGGTGGAATTACTGGAGGTGGACACACACAGAAACTGCCCGCTCCAGGTACTTTATCACCAAGACAGCCGCGACCGTAGGTCAGCTAGACGGCAACAAGCTGCCTCACAGTTCCGCTCCTCCGAGAGGCTAATTAAAACATAAATTTTGGAATCCTTTTATGCTTACACTATGAAAATATAGTGAGAACAAGTTGTTTTTTACTTATTTAGATGCTTAAATGTATTTGGTGAGTGTTTTAGCTATTGCAGATGCATACCCAATTGTTTTTTTGGTTAATTCTGTCCCCACCACATACCTATGTTAAATATTACCACTGCTTTCATTTTTGTTTGATTTATCCGTCTTTTCCATTTGGCATGAAAGCCTAAAAGCGCAAGAAATTGTTTGACATACTTCATATATATTATTTTCACAAAAATATTTATCGTTTAAACACATTCACCTTACTCATTCATCATTATTCATACATTGCATGCATAAAAAAATCACACGCAATCCCATGCTACTAAACTATTACGCACACACCAATGTACACAGTTATCTCCAATCACTATTAATTCTGTCTGAGGTTCCCACATACATACACACAAACATGTCACTTCCTCAAAGGCCCATCCCACGAAAACTTATGTACACATTTATTGTCACATTCTCATAGACATACATGTACTCGTCCACATGATTTAAACAAAGGTGTAGCAGATACATATATATGGGAAATTTAGCTATGAGTATTTGCCTTCAATTTTTCAGAATTATGAGACAAAAAAATGTTGGTTTTACAGTTAATTTGAGAGAAACATTCTTGTGTATACTTGTGACATATTATTTAAAGGAGATGCACGACTGAGGCGCTAGTGGAGGACTGTGTCATGTGTACATGTTTTATGTCCACATGAAATAACGTGTTGAGTATGTGTTGCCATATGCACTTGGTGTGTTGATGATTGTCATGTGTACATGTTGTGTGTTGAATTATCATATGTAGGTGTTGTGGTTGATGATCGTCATGTGTACATGTTGTGTTGATGATTTGTCATGCTGTACATGTTGTGTGTTGATGAGATTGTCATCCCCCAAGTGTACATGTTGTGTGTTGATGGATGTCCTGTGTTCATGATGTAAGTTGGATGATTATCATGGGTACATGATGTATGTGACGGACATGTGTACGTGTTATGTACACATAATACTTCGTGTTATTGTGTGTGTGTGCCCACCATCATGTTACATGTGTCCGTTGATGAATTGTCATGTGTACATGTTGTGTGTTTGACTAGTATTGTGTACTTGTTTTTATGTATGAAGCTTATAATGTATGAATATCGCGTTGTGTTACATGTTAATTGTGTATGTAGGAGTGAAAGTGAGAATCTCTAAATCTCCTCCATGAAAATTGCAACGAATTTAAAAAAACTTCTGTTTTTCGTGTTTCATAAATGAATTTGAAGGTCGCAAATGTTTGTATTTATACATACATGTACGTACATGTAAAATTGTATGTGGTCAGAGTTTTAACACAGTATGTTACTAAAGTTCTGCTCTACATGATGGCTTGCCTTGTATACATACATATAATATATATGCAATAAGATCACAGTAAACAGGTGATTTCAAAATATGCAAAACAACACTCTGAAAGAATAGAGAATTCCTAAAGCGCTTTCGTGTAACTCCAAATTATCATTGATTATGTGATGTAGTCACGAAAAGCGCTTGAAAGAATTTCTCTATTCTTTCAGAGTGGTTGTTTTGCATTATAATAAATAATATATATCTATATATAATATATATATATATATATATATATATATATATATAGTATATTCTATATTAAATATTGACATTAAGATCACAGTAAACAGGTGATTTATTTTAAAATATGCAAAACACCAATGTGATAAGAGTAGTGAAATTCCAAGCGCTTTCGTGACAAAACTCACATGTGTTGTGAGTAGTCACGATAAGCGCCTTGGAAGTTCACGATCTCTTTAACACTGGTTGTTTTGCATTATATTGTTTTATTATTTTATTATTTTCACACTGGGGTCCCCCGATTCCCCAACCAGGCAGGGTGGCTTTAAAAAGAAAATCTTATTCACCATCATTCACTCACATCACTGTCTTGCCAAGGAAGGCGTGCCTGTACACTACAGATTTTAAACTGCAACATTAACACCTCCTTCAGAGTGCAGGCACTGTACTTCCCATCTCAAGGACTCAAGTCCCGGCCTGCCGAGTTTCACTGAAACTCCTTCATAATGTCGACTTTGCTCATCACTCCTCAACAGCCGTCATAGTATTTTAAAAACATCGTCTCCTTCACTCCTATCAAACACGCTCACGCACGCCTGCTGGAAGTCAAGCCCACTCGCACACAAAACCTCATTTACCCCCTCATCCTTCCTTTCCTAGGCCGACCAACCCCAGCCTTCCTTCACTAAGGATTGGATAACACTCTTGGAAGTCATTCTGTTTCGCTCCATTCTTCTAATGTCGCAACCACCTCAACATCCTTCTCAGGCCCTCTGGACAACAGTTTTGTAATCCCGACACCTCCTCCTCCTACTTCCAAACTACGAATTCTCTGCATCTATATTACACACTCAATTGCGTGGTCCCAGACATGTCAACCTCCACATCTGCCTCCAGCTTCCTCCTCGCTGCAACTTTCATCACCTTGCTTCAAACCCATATCAAGAGCGTTGGTTAAAAACTATACTCTCATACATTCCCTCTTTGTCTCCAAGGACAAAGTCTTTGTCTCCCACTGACTCCAAAGTGTGCCATCACCCTTTTCCTCATCAATAATTCATATGATACCACCTCATCCGTCATTGACCCATCCGCTGACACGTCACTCCCAAATATTGAATACAGTCACCTCCTCTTACTCTTTCCTCCAATATGATATCAATCTTTCATCACCTAATCTTTTTATCCTCATAACCTTGTCTCTTTCCTGTATTTCCACTTTTAATTTTCTTCTTTTGCACACACTACCAAATTCATCCACCAATCTCGCAAACTTATCTCAGATTCTCCCAAGAGAACAGTGTCATCAGCAAATAACAAACTGTGAAAACTCCCACTTTAAGTGTGATTCTTTATCTTTTAACTCCTCGCCTGAGTTCTGGTTCAAAGACCGCTCGCATTTAAGTCTACTTACCAACCCCATCTATAACTATATTAAATAACCGGTTGACATCACACTTCCTTGTCTTAGCCTACTTTTACGGGGAAATATTCCCACTTGTCCTACATCTCTAACTTGAGCCTCACTAGCCCGTAAAAAACTCTGCATCTGCTTTCGTATACTACCTCCTACTCCTTTAAAACTGGCCAACATTCTGCCTCAGTTGGCCCCCCTATCACCCGGGGCATACGCCTTTTACCAAAATCCTATAAATACCACGAAGACCTCTTTAGCCTTTATTCTAAATACGGTAACACTTATATGTTTCACTGTAAACTACCTTGTCCACACCTCCCCGACCTTTCCTTATGCCTCCTTGCTCATCTGCTAATCCGTCGTCTCCGTCTTATCGTTTTTATTTCAATTAATATAACTCTAGCACTATCTCACTTTTACCAGGTAGACTCAACTCAGACTTTATCCACCTATTTAATTGTTGCAATCTCGCTTGTCCCTTGTGACTTGTTTGTCCAATGGACGAGGCATGCTTTGGAACAAGTCCAATAGGTATACTGACCCTCTTCCATACATGTATATTAAATAATGGCACCAACCACTCGAAAACTATAGCCCCTCCGGCTTTTTACTGGTCTATCGTGATATCACCATCCTATCCCGGCTGCCTTACCCCCGGTCAGGTTTACCGTATCACGATCGATCTGCCCCCACTACTCGACATACTGGCTCTGCCTCACTCCGACAAGTTGTTATGACCGCCGTGGACAGTTTACACACGAAAGCTAGCTTTCCCGAGTCGTGTTGCAACAGGTAACATGTCCAGCTAATTAATATGTCCCTCCATTCATTCCATAGACCGCTGTTGTTATAATACTCCGCCGCTCCGATTTTGTAACGGTCAAAATTCACATTGGGTACTGTAGGCTGCCTGTATCGGGGTAAGCGACTCACTTCCAAATCTGGTGGGGTGGGTCTACATTTTGGGGGGGTGTTCATCTGCTCACCACGCTCTCCTAGTGGCGCTCGTGGTGGTCTTGGCGTTCACCATATATGTATGATCCAGCTCTTCTTGTGGTCGACATTGACCCGTCCCTTCCTGGAATGCACTTCGACTTGGGTAAATATATCGGCTATAGGCGAACGTTGGCGCCCGGTCGTTCTCTGCGCGGTATCTGATGCTTTGTCCATCATGTCGCGCAGAGGCCACGCCGCACTCCATCTGGCCTGTAACACTGTTACGGGCGCGGCGGATAATATCGTTTTCAGTATGGGGGTTTTCACGACACCTGTCCTCGGCAGTCCATGTGACGTGGCAGCGACTGCGTGAGCAGCGGTCGCCGCCTTGTCGCGGGGGTGTGAGGGAACGTATGGCGACGCGGGGTGGGATGTTATCCGGCTATACACGCGGGCGGCACGGTGGAGGAGTGGGGAAGGGGTGAAATGGCGTCACTGGGGTAGAAGCATGGGTGTGACGTATTAGTGTATTGGGTGAGGTGTGTGAGGGGACAGTCTGTGTTGTGTGTGTGTGTGTGTGTTTGTTGTGTGTGTGTGTGTGTGTTGAGTGTGTGTGTGTTGTGTGTGTGTGATGTCGTGTGGGTGTGTGTTTGTGTGCGTGTTGGGTGTTGTGGTGTTGTTCGTGTCGGGTTCGTGTGTTGTGTTTAGTGCTGTGTGTGTGGTGACGTGTATGTGTGTAATGGGATTGTGTGTGTGTGTGTGTGTCTCGTAGTGTGTTGTGTGTGTTGTGTCGTCGTGTCGTGATGTGTAGTGGGGTTGTGTGTGTGGGTGTGTGGTGTGTGTTTGTGTGTTTGTTCGTTGTGTGTGTGTCGTGTGAGTGGGGTGTTGCTGTGTGGTGTGATTATAATGTGTTTGTGTGTTTTGTAGTGTGTGTTGCTGTAATGCTGTTTGTGTGTGTGTGGTGTGGTGAGTGTGATTTTGAGTGTTGTTGTGTAGTAGAGTCGTGTGTGAGTGGTGGGGTGTGTGAGTACATAAGTCGAGTATGTGTTGTGTGTGTGAAGTGTGATGTGTGTGTGTGCTGTGTGATGTCGTGTGTGTGAGTAGTGTGTGTGTGGTGTGTGTGTGTGTGTGTGTGTAGTAGGTAGTGTGTATGTGTAGTGTGTGTGTGTGTGTGTGGTCGTGTGTGGCGTATGTGTGTGTGATGTGTGTGTGTGTTTGGGTGTGTGAGTTTGTGTGAGAGTGTGTGGTTGTGTGGTGTGTGAGTGCAGTGGTGTGTGTGTGTAGTAGGTGTGTGTGGAGTGTGAGTAGATGTGTGTGAGTGTGTCGATGATTTGTGTGTTATGGGGTGTGGTGGCGCTCGTGTGCTGTGTGTGTGGTTTGTGTGTGTGTGTGTGTGTATGCTGTGTGGTGTGTGTGTGGGTGTGTGTGTGTGTTTGTCGAGTGATGTGAGTGGTGTGGGAGTGTGGGTAGTTTCGCTGCTGTAGTGTGTGTGTAGGTCAGTGTAGTGTGAGTGTAGTTTGTGTGTGTTTGGTGAGTGTTGTGGTGTGTGAAAACACTCCATTTCAATTATATATGTATATATATATATATATATATATATTTATAATAATTATATATATTATATATATATATATATTTATATATATATATATAATATATATATATATATAATAATATATATATACATATATTCTATATATATATAATATATATATATTATATTATATATATATTAATTTTTTTTTTTAAATTTTTTGTCTATATATATATATATATTATATACTAGATAGATATTATATATATATATATATATATAATATATATTATTATATTTATAATATTATATTAAATATATATATATATATAAATATAATATACTATATATAATATATATATATATATATATATATATTATATATATCTATATCTTATTTATTATCATTTATATTAATATATATATAGATATATCTTACTATATTATATATTATTTATATATAAATTATTATATATAGAATATATATATATATATTATATATATATATTTTATATATATATATTATATATCTATACTATATATATCTATATATATATATATATATATATATTAATTATATATTATATATATATGTGTGTGTGTGTGTGTGTGTATATTTAAATTTATATGTATATATACTATTGATATTTATTTCACTATATATATATATATACTATATATCTATATAATATTTATATATATATATATTATATATATATTATAAAGACCCTCGTTTGCAGATGGTCTGCGCCGTGCTGCCCCAATTCACACAGAATATATGTGTATTTGCGGCGAAGTGCAAGGAGACCAAATACGGTTGATCATGACTTAAAATGTTCCAAAACGAAGGGCTGGCTTGCATGACACAATGAAGGGTCAACGACAGCATTAAGAGAACCCCTTGCTTACAGCTGGCTGACCTGCCCGAGAGGGAGCCACGATCACTTGCAGCAACACAATATTCATCTAACCCCAACAAACGCCCCGACGGGATCACCATCTATCCTTGGAGATGGCAAAGCTTCCTTGCATGGGGACTATCTGTGTGTCCACATGGCGACACCTTTATCCATCTACAGTGGGGGGCACAGGGAGGAGCTGCTGACCACAGGGAGGAGTACAAGACAGCAAGTACGGTGCATTACGCTCAACAGTATCAATTTGTCCCAGTAGGATCAGAGTCCTTGGGATCATGGGGTAAAACTGCCACAGTTTCCTTAAGAATTGGGTATCCAGACTCATCGATACCACCAGGGACCACGGGCCAAGCCACTTTCTGGTCCAGCGCCTCAGCGTCGCCGTTTCCAGAGGGGAAAATGCTTGCTGCATACTTGGTCTCGTACAGCCTCGGTGGAGTGGAGGAAATTCATCATCTTTTGATACATTGTGCCATTGTATTCATGTTTATGTTTTTTTTCTGTAAATGTATTTTGTTTATCATAATGGTTCACATAGAATAAAAAAATATATAGGGGGTGGTAGGAGAAGAAAATATTCAAAACTAGCTCCGAGGGAGAACCTTGAGTTTTCTCTGAGGTAATACGTTTATTGTCTTCTCTGAGGGATGGGGACCCATTCCAGCTATAGATGTGAGCTACTTCTATATATATAAAATACTATATATACTATATATTTATATATTTTATATATACTCTATATACAATATATATATATCATATATAAATAAATAAATATATATATTTATATAAAATATATATATATAAATATACTTAATATAAATATATATATATAATTATTTATATATATATATATATATATATATATATTATATATATATATATATATATATATATATATATATAAATATATATATATATATATATAAAAATATATATATAGTATATATATAGATAAATTGTCGGCATGTTGTGTCAGAAGGCCAGACATAGGCTATGGTACGATTGTGGACAGTGAGTCAGAGTGCACTTGCTGTGGATTCCATCTCACATTGGTCTCAGATGCATGATAGAACTTGATAAATTGGCTAAGCTGTATGCTTTCATAGAGGGAAGTAGATTAATTTGCCCAATCTTGAGTTGTCATGTAGTAGTAGTTTGAGAGCAATAATACGAAAAGAACTTCAAATGAATTTTGTTGATTAAGACTCAGGGAGATGAACAGTCAGTCCATCTATCATCATTCTATCATGCAGGGAGGCAGCCACATGTCTATGGTGCATCAACAAAATAAGCAGATTCTTGGAATGTCACTTCGCCCGGCTCACGGCTGGGTTAAAGTATCTATGGCAGGCTTACTCACCACCACCAAATGTAGACCAAACGAAATGTAAATTTGCCAATAGACTATTGGTCACACTGCGTCATTATGTACTGGCGTGTGTGATGAATTTTAGAGACAACTCACTCAAGAAGTGTTAAGAAATGGATAGTATTTTAATCCACAGTGGTATTTATTACTGACCATTCTGGAGAAAATACCCTGATTAGCTTAGACTGTAAATAAAGGCATATACCACGTGTGTGTGTGTGTGTGTGTGTGTGTGTGTGTGTGTGTGTGTGGTGTGTTTGTGTTGTGTGTGTGTGTGTGTGTGATGTGTGTGTATGTGTGTGTGTGTGTGAGAGTGTTGTGTGTGGGTTGTGTACGTCTGTGAGTGCGTAGTGTGTGTGTGTGGGTGTGTGTGTGTGTGTGGTGTGTGTGTGTGTGTGTGTGTGTGTGTGTGTGTGTGTGTGGACACAACAAGCAATATTTGCAACCAATAACTCACTACAGTTGTGACGGGTTGTGGTGGACGTTGAATTGCCATTCTCTATATTTGTTCAGATTGTAGCCATGTATAAAACGCTAAAGTAACCATTCTTAAGGATTCATTACCTTTGTAAACTATGAGTCATTACTTTGTACCTGAGTTATGCTATCAATACTTGGGGGGGCCCGTCTTGGACAATTACGTCCTCTGTTAATCTTGTAAATACCTTTGTAACTGTCTATGATTGTGGACGCGACCTACTGGAGTTCATTTACCTTTGTGCAATTGTGGGGTCATTACTCTCTCTGTAATTTTCTCTGCTATCAAAAACTTTGGAGTCAGTCCGGCGACCATTTATGTACCTCTGTAATCTTTTGGCTTGACCGCACACAGGCTGGGTATGGGGTACACACATAAACATATTAAAACTAACCTAAATAACACTGCTTTTAAACACTTTGACATCTGTTTATTTTGACTCTCTGAACACTTACTTAAACACTCTGACACTGTTATTTTAAAACACTCTGAACACTGTTATTTAAACAATCTGCAATGTTTTTAAACACTTTTGTGCACTCTTTATTAAACACTGTTAAAGTTCCCAACTCTATGGCGGAAACCGGGAGGTACTTAATATTGTTAATCTAGGGAATAATGGACTTCCTGGTGTTCACGAAGCACCTTGATTAATAGTTGTGGAAAATGTTTTTCAAATGCAAACAGAAACTGTTTTACTACATTAAATGGAAAAATCAACTAATCACACGTTCCATGATGAAACTTTGGGTCGTTCCATACGAACTTTTGTGTCGTTCCCTAATGGTACTTTTGTGTCTGAAACTGCCCCAGCGGACTTTCAGTGGTGGAATTCATCGAGGGAACAACTTTCCACCAACACGTTTCATCCGAGGACATTTTTTGGGGTGAATGGAAACTCACACCCAAATGCTTCCGGGTGTCAGTTTTGCTCATAAACGTGAGATTATTTAGGCGGTGATGCGTCTCATAAAAAATAGTCCATAATTAATAACCGATTTACGGAAGAATATTTGTCAATAATATACAATTTTTATTACAAATGTAAATATATTTAGATAAGCATGCATGTAAATATATAAGCAGAGGACAGAGTGTTTTTCATATAGCGTCTGTCCAACAGAATGCTAAAAAAGGAATCCTGCAGTATTACCAAACGAACCTAGTTGAATATTCTACCAATTAGGTTAAATAGCTAACACTACTACAGAATCCTAAAAACAGAGTGTAAAGAAATTAAAAGAAAGAGAGAGGGAGAGGAGAGGACAGACAGACAGACAGAGAGAAACAGAGAAGGGGGGAAGGGATGGGTAAAAAACACAAAACAAACAGAAAATACAACATTAAATTAATTTAAATAATGAGCTAAGGTTAGAATATTTCTGGTGGAAGGCCTTCATGCTGAAGTGTTTGGAACCCTTCCCTCTTTATGAAGAAAAAAACAAGTTGATCTACGTCATCACCTTTTACCAGTTTTCCACTTAAATGAAGTGGAGCAGACATTCACCATGACACAATAGTGTTGATATAAAACGCGAGCTTTAAAGGCATTATATTATATGAAGGTGACAATTTCATTTTTGTGCAGCTTTTCACTTTTGCAGAAAAAATGATAATCAGTTTCACCGTCACACTCCGTTGCATAACACCACATCACAACACACACACACACACAATACACACAGACACGTGTGAATTATATATATATATTTATTATTAATATCTTATATATATATTATATTTATATATATATCTTTATATATATATTAGATATATATAATATTAATATACATATGCCAGGAATTCGGAAGACATGCGAAATATACACAACACTGATCTCTCTGGTGAAGGAGACTCGAACCGACGAACTTAGGACAAGCGTAAGCAGTTGCTTTACCCAATTCTTACCACACTGGACAAATGTTCCAGTGTGGGTAGGCACTCTTCATTACACTGCAGGGGCTGACGTAATGCCAGTGTGCGGAGACATACTTACTGCCAGGGCGAGCAGTAATGCCAGTTTGGAGACACAAATATCACCCTGCCCCACCGTAGGAGTTAACACATAATTGCCAGTGTGGTATGCACAATCTCATACCTGCCAGGGGAGACAATAATGCAGTGAGGGAGACAACAAAATACCTGCCAGGGGGAGGACGCAGTCATTGCCAGTGTGGGAGGCCAACATACCTGCCAGTGGAGACAGTAATGCAGTGTGGAAGATATACAACATACCTGGCCAGCGGAGACCAATAATGCCCAATTCAAATGTGGGAGACACTACATACCTGCCAGGGAAGACCCAAAAAATGCCAGACAGTGTTGTGGGAGAACAATTACCATCCTGCCAGGGGGCTGAGACAGTTACTTGCCAGTGTGGAGACCTACATTACCTGCCAGGGGAGACAGTTATGCCAGGTGGGAGGACAGCCATACCTGCAGGGGTAGACCGTCTGCCAGTAGTGGGGAGGCACAACATACCTTCAGGAGAGACGGGTCATGCCAGTGAGGGAGACACTTTACACACTGCCAGGAGAGACAGTCATGCAGTGTTGGAGGACAATAAACATACCTCACCAGAGGAGACAGTAATGCAGTGTGGGAGACAATTCTTACTGCAGGGGAGAATAAAGTCAGTGTGGAAGACACATACATACTCTGCAAGGGGAGACAGTAATTTAACCAGTGTGGAGGTTGCAAAAATACCTGCCCGGGAGACAGTACATCAGTGTGGGAGGCACAACATACTGCAGGGAGAGACAATAATGCCAGTGTGGGAGACACTTAATAAATAACCGGCCAGGGGAGACGTAATGCCAGTGTGGGAGAACAACATACCTCGCCTGGAGAAGAAACTGGTCATGCCAGTGTGGGCCAGACTACTACATCCTGCCAGGGGAGACAATAATGCAGTCGTGGGAGACACAACTACCTGCCAGGGGAGCGATACTGCTAGTGTGGGAGACACAACCTTGCCTGCAGGAGAGACAGTCATGCCAGTGTGGGGAGACACTACATACATTGCCAGGGGATACAGTCATGCAGTGTGGGGAAACACTGTTGTGGGGGTAGTTTGAAGTGCTTGCAGTAACTAGCCGTGTTTAAACCTTTACTTCAATTTAACAACAGGAAGCATCAGATCAAACACAGAAGCACGTCACAACACAGCGGGCCGTCAGTCAACAAGCATCGTCAACACAGCAAGCACGATCAAGCACACGCAAGCACGTACAACACAGCAAGCACGTCACCGTGAAAGAGCGACAAGTATTACGCAAAAAAAACGGAGCAAACAAACACGCAACTAACACTGAATAACTTACAAAGTACAGTATGTGGAATCAAAAGAGCACGTTACCTTTCTATCGCCGCCATGTACACACCTCACTTCAGGGCTATCTCCCCAACACAAGCGAAAACAGGTACTAATTCGTTGAAGATGGGCACCGTGTTCAATCGGTTCCCAGGTTCCAGCCTGCGATGAGAAGTAATGGGTTTGGGATCGCATAGGTGTGATGTGGGTACCCACTCACCTGTCTGCCCTTGCCGCCCCTATTCCAGAGCTGGTTGAAGCACAGTTTTGCTCTCTAGTGGCTTCTATTTTGACTTGCTTTACGCCGTGGAGTATGCACTAATACTATGTTGTACATAGTGTATTTAGTGTACTTACTTCTACTTCTATAACTGGCGAAGGATAATGCAAGGTCAAATGCCTTTTCTTTGTTGGTTATTTCGCGCCCTTTACACACAGGATAACAGGCCTTTTGGACTCCTGGGTTGTAATAGGTAACAAAAGAAAGTACAGTAACTTCCAATAACAACATATCTAACCACATACACAAGTGAAAGTATGTGTATGCATAATCGCAAACATCATTCTGAACCTAACGGGAAAAAAAGAAAAAAAAAATGTATTTCATCTTGCTGTTTGTTATTATTAAATTATTGTAAACTTATCTAAAACATTTTTAGTTACAATTAAGCTAATCAAATTAAATTGAAATTTAAGGTTAGGTAAGGTTTTCTAAGGTTCTTTTAGAACAAAGTTTTAGTTTTTACATTACATAAATGAAAAAAAAATATATCTTTAAACGCACAGAGAAAAATATAAGAAAGGCACTTATACATGAGGTCTTGTTAACAGACCAGTTTCACCCATCGCGGATAGGGAATTGGCAGTTTGGTTAGGTATCTACTATTACTTCATATATGCTTCTAAACTGTTGTGTCTGGCGCCCTCTGCAAGACAGTGATTATGTCGTGAGTGAGGTGAAGTGTTGAATGATTGATGAAAGTAATTCCCTGTTTGGCGATTTTTTTCATATTATGATATCGTGGGTGGCTCACCGCGAGATTGCCAATGACGTTGTTATTCCCGCAGTAGGAATAACCCCACCATGGTTATGGCGGGAGGCTGATAGTGGGAATAAAACACCACTGGTTACTGTCAGGGAGGCTGGAGTAGGAATAACACCACCATGGTTACTGTCAGGGTAGCTGGAGTGGAATAATACCACATGGTTCTCCTGTCAGGGAGGCTGGAGTGGGAATTAACCCCACCCATGGTTACTGTCAGGAGGCTGGAGTCGAAAGGAGTGGGTATAACCCAACCTGGTTACTGTCAGGGAGGCTGGAGTAGGAATAACCCCACCATGGTTACTGTAGGGAGGCTGGCAGTGGGAAATTTACACCCTGTTAGCTGTCAGGGAGGGGCTGGAAGTCGGAATAACACCAACCATGGTTACTGTCAGGGAGGCTGGACGTCGGGGAATACACCACCGATGCTACCTGTCAGGAGGCTGGCAGTGGGAATTAAAACCACCATGGTTACTGTCAGGAGAGATGGAGTGGGGTAAAACACCTCCGATGCTTACTGTTAGGGAGGAGGAGTGAGGAAATAACACCACATGGCTTACTGTCAGGGAGGAGTGGACTCTGTAATCTGTAAATCCCCTTTGTAACTTGTCATGATTGTGACCCGCCTCCCGGGATTCATACCTTTTGAAAATTGTAGGTATTACCTTGTAATTTTTCAGCTACAAAACTTTGGGGAGCCAGCCCCTGGCCCAATTATGTACCTCTGAAATTTTTTGACTCCCGCCCACGGGATGGGTGGGGGGTCCCAAAATAAAATATTAAACTACTTAAACAAAACACGGTTTTTAAAACCCCTTTGACTCTGTTATTTAGACTCTCTGAACACTTACTTAAACACTCAAAACACTGTTTTTAAACAATCTGAAAAATGTTTTAAACACTTTTGAGCACTTTTTTTAAACACTTTTTTTAAAGTTCCACAACTTAATGGGGGAAACCGAGGTACTCAATTTTTGGGTTTAAATCTAGGAAAGGATTTCCTGGTGTTCACGAGGAAATGTTTATAGTTTGGGAAAAATGTTTTCAAAATGCACAGAAACCTGTTTTCTACTTAAATGGAAAAATAAAAAATCACACGTTTTCTAATGAAATTTTTTGTGTCGTCATAACGAATTTTTGTGGGGTTTCCCAAAAATGGAATTTTGTGTCTGAAACTGCCCAGAGACTTCGTGATGGAATTATCGAGGGAACAACTTCCACCAACCTTTACCCCGAGAATTTTTTGGGGGTGAAATCACCCCCAAATGCCCCGGGTGTGAGTTTTGTTTTCAAAACGTGAGATTTTTAGGGGTGATGGTTCTCAAAAAATAGTCCAAAATTTAATAAACGATTTAGGGAAAAGAATATTTGTCAAAAAATATACAATTTTATATTACAAATGTAAATTATTTAGAAATAGCAAGCATGTAAATAATAAGCAGAAAAAGGTCAATTAAAACAGATTCTTGGTAGAAAGAATACAGTACTGTTAGTTGAGGATAAAAAGATTGTCGCACTGGGTGCTTGTTCCTCTTCACATTATTAATTCGATTTGCGTTAACTGAGTTTAATTGGGAACAGTCAGGTTAAACGTTACAAAACGAATATAAAATTTCCGGTATTGTTTGCGATCGTTTAGAAACTGACATGAAAACACGCTAGAAAAGTAGACTATCATGAAGAATGTAGAAACGCTGATCAGTCTACGGGTAGCACCGCCTCATTTCACTACTCCTTTCCCCAGGTGCAGGGAGTCAAAAGGGTACAAAAAGGGCCCAGGGATGGGCCCCAAATTCTGCAGCTGAACAAGGTAAAAAAGGTAATGAATTCACAAGTTACAAAAGTAAGAATCATGTAAGTAATTTACTTTGTTTTACGTGGTTACAGTCTGAACAAATTATAAATTAAGAGCAGTTCACACATCCCCACCCCGGGCACATTGAATGAGTTTTTTAGTGCAAAAATTTAAATTTTTGGGCACCACACACCACACACACACACCACACACACACACCCCACACACAACCCCCAACACACACACACACACCAAATAGGTGAGTTCACACACACACCCCAGCGTACATACAAAAGCGCACGCACTCTGATGTATGAAAAACAAATCAACGCAAACAAACCACAAGCGCCAACACAAACACACACACACACACAACACCAACACAACCCCACGAAAACACACACACCACACACAACACCACACCCCACACACATGAAGGCGCAGGGGGGTCATGAAGGCGCGGTGGGTCATAAGGCTGCGGGGGTCATGAAAACTTTTACCAACATCAGTAACAATTAAACCCCCTTATAAGGATTTAAAATATACTGCGTTTATATACTTAGGGGAAAACAGATGTGATCTTGTATATACATGGAAAGTTGTTTCTTTAATGGGCACTGCAGTAATAACAGTCAGGCGATACACAGTGTAACATCCCCTGTGACGAAAAAAAAAAAACCGTTCTTGTGTGGAATTTTGAATACAAAGTAAAAAATACACAATACTTAATGAACGAAAAACACACGACTCAAATATAAACATAAAAAGACTTTAATAAAAAAATAAAAAAATGCTTTCAAGGGGCAAAATAGGAGTTAGTTCCTAGAAAACATTAAAATCTCAATTCGTCCCGGGCCCTGTTGTGCAGCAGAAAAAATGTACAGAGTATAATATTTTGGGTAGGTGTTTTCTAACAATTTGTGAAGGGACCCAAACCATCTAAGAGTAAGAGTTGCAGTTAGGGGGAAGAGTACGACACAGGTACAGGTTGGGATACAAGGGGGAGAAACAAGTACAGGTAGGGGTACTGGTACAAAAAAACGCACAGGTAGGTACGTGTTCAAATTCAGTTACAAAAAGAGGGGCACCCCCCCCCCCAAAACAACAAAACCCCCCCCCCCCCCCCCCCCCCCCCCCCCCCCCAAAACCCCCCCCCCAAAACGGGCACAAGTACAGACACAGGTACAAGTAGGCTTAAATAACACACACACACACGCGCGCGCACGCGCCAAACACACAAACACACACACACACACACACACACACCACACACTCACACACTAACACACACACACACACACACACATCTTCATACTGTGCACTATAATTGGACCAACCTGCTTACTATAACCTTTTGCAGTCTCAGGGTAAGAGAACACTTCCTTTGTTCCACGCAGTAACCAAACTAATAACCTCTAGTTTTAAATGCTTTATGAGTGTAAATATTTGTGTTATAATAATATATCTTTTTCTACAGTACCATGTACAAGGTATTACGTTTCTAGCTGAATAAATGACAATATTACTTTTAGAAGTTACTTGTTTTTTGCCACAGCATTTCGGCTATTAGGTCAGTTTCGTTCGGGATGCGTCCCACACCAGTCGACTAATACCCAGTTACCCATTTTTAACTGATGGATGAACATGGACAACCGGTGTAAGAAAACATGCATAATGTTTCCACTCTTGCCGGGAATCGAACCCGGACCCCTCACCGAGTGCCTTGCTACCAGGCCACGGGCCACTTGATTCTTATACCAGAGTTAAGCAACTTTGGAACGCCCTTTTCAATTCTGTTTGAAATTTTCAATTGTTTTTTCTGTCAGTAGAGTTGTTCATGCAACTTCTGGCCTAAGTAAGTTGTCCTCAGGTCACAGTTACATACGCTGTTCCAAGAATATAACAACAGATTCGAAAACTCTAAAAAAATGATCTTTTCCTTGCTTACACACATTCAATATTGGTGCATAATTTTACATAAATATATTATAATATATATATATTTATATATTATATATATATATATATATATATATATATATATATATGCACTATGTGTGTGTGTGTGTGTTGTACTCCACCTAATGTACTCCCTTATTGTGGGTTTGCTGGTGTTCGAAGGACTTCAGCTCCTGGCCCCGCCTCTTCCCTGATCGCTACTGGATCTTCTCTCTCTCTGCTTCCTGAGCTTTGTCATACCTCTTCTTAAAACTATGTATGGTTCCTGCCTCCACTACTTCACTTGCTAGGCTATTCCACTTGTGACATCTCTATGGACGGTGTGTGTGTGTGTGTGTGTGTGTGTGTGTCGTGCCGAATAGGCAGAACTTGCGATCTTGGCTTAAATAGCAACACTCATCTTGCCACATAGGACAAGTGAAAATTTGTGTATGCAATAATTTCGCCAAAATCATTCTGAACTTAACGAAAAAAATATATTTGATTGTGTTTGTCTAGTATTAAATTACTTTAAACGTATTTAAAATATATTTGTTGGGTTAGGCTTAAAATAAAGT
This sequence comes from Cherax quadricarinatus, assembly GCF_026875155.1. NCBI lineage: Eukaryota > Metazoa > Arthropoda > Malacostraca > Decapoda > Parastacidae > Cherax > Cherax quadricarinatus. The sequence goes on along the minus strand of NC_069408.1, from coordinate 63,227,212 downwards.
ACATTGTTGTAATAAGGTTAGGTAAGGGATACAGGAGAAATAGACACATCAGGGAAAGAGAGAGGTGAAGAGTTTATAAACTAAAAGAGGGAGGCAGTTAGGGTAAGATTATAAACTGCTATTGGAGGATAGATTGGGCAAATGAGAGCATAGGCAATGGGGGTCGAAGGATGTATGGGGTAGGAATTTTAAAAATGTAGTGTTAGAGTGTTGTTTTAGCGAAGTTTGTGGTTAAGAAAGTGGGTGCCAGGAGGGAAGAGGAGCGATTGGTGAATGATGATGCTAAAGAGATAGGAAGGGAGAAAAAAGTTAGCATATGAGAAGTTTTTACAATGTAGAAGTTGATGCAAGGACGGAAGAGTATATTGGAGAGAAAAAGAGAGAGGTTAAGAGAGTGGTGAAGCAATGTAAAAAGAGAGCAATAATTTATTTATAGATGGGGTTGTAAGAGAAGTAAAAAAAAGTTGAGGGTCCGGGCAAGAGGCGTGGGTTATAAGATAAAGAATCCACTTAGTCGGAGTTGTCACAGCTGTCTTTGCTGATGACACTGTGCTCTTGGGAGATTCTGAAGAGAAGTGGCAGAGATTGGTGATGAATTTGGTAGGGTGTGCAAAAAGAAGAAGGAAAATTTAAAGGGAATACAGGAAAGGAGTAAGGTTATGAGGATAAAAAGATTAGGTGATGAAAGTTTGAATATCATATTGGAGGGAGGTATGGAGGAAGGTGAATCGTATTCAGATATTTCGGGAGTGGACGTGTCAGCGATGGGTCTATGAAAGATGAGGTGAATCATAGAATTGATTGAGGGAAAAGAGTGAGTGGTGCACTTAGGGTCCTGTGGAGTCAAAGAACTTTGTCCCTTCGAATCACGTAGAGCTAAAAGTGGAGGAGAAGCAGGAAGGCCCAGGAGAATGAAGCCAAAAACTACAAGAAAGGGGACTAATAGGAATGAGGAACTTCCTGAACGGGGTTCAGTGGGACAGAGAACTGGCAGGGAAGCCTGTTAATGAGATGATGGAATATGTAGCAACAAAATGCAAGGAGGCTGAGGAGAGGTTTGTACCGAAGGGTAACGGGGAATAATGAAAAGCTAGGATGAGCCCATGGTTTACCCAAAGGTGCAGGGAGGCAAAACCAAGTGTGCTAGGGGAATGGAAGAAATAGAAGGCAAAGGACCCAGGAGAACAAGGAGAGCAGTCGTAGACCCAGAAACAAATTATGCCAGATAAGAAGGGGGGCCCCAAAGACAATATGAAAATGACATAGCAGCGAAACCCAAATCTGACCCGAAACTGTTGTACAGCCACATCAGGAGGAAAACAACCGTCAAAGACCAGGTAATCAGGCAAAGGGAAAGGGAAAGGGAGGAGAGACAACAAGAAATGACCGTGAAGTATGTGAGGAACTCAACAAGAGATTCAAAGAAGTGTTCACAGAGGAGACAGAAGGGGCTCCAGAAAGATGGAGAGGTGGGGCACACCACCATGTGCTGGACAACAGTGCCACCCCGACGAAGAAGTGAAGAGGCTTCTGAGTGAGCTAGATACTTCAAGGCAAGGGGGCCCGATAACCATCTCCCCATGGGTATTGAGAGAGGGAGCAGTGGCGCTATGTGTACCCTAACAAACAATTTTCAATACATCTATCGAAACAGGGAGATTGCCTGAGGATGGAAGACAGCAAATGTAGTCCCAATCTTTTAAAAAGGAGACAGACATAAAGCATTAAACTACAGACCAGTGTCACTGACATGTATATTATGCAAAATCATGGAGAAGATTATCGGGAAAGAAGAGTGGGGGAAAACCCCTAGAAAGGAATGATCTCATCAACAGCAGCCAACATGGTTTCAGGGACGGGAAATCCTGTGTCACAAACCTACTGGAGTTCTATGACATGGTGACAGCAGTAAGACAAGAGAGGGAAAAGGGGGGGGTGGATTGCATTTTCTTGGACTGAAGAAGGCGTTTGACACAGTTCCACACAAGGATTAGTTTCAAAAACTGGAGGACCAAGCAGGAATAACAGGGAAGGCACTTACAATGGATCAGGGAATACTTTACAGGAAGACAGCAGCGAGTCATGGTACGTGGCGAGGTGTCGAGTGGGCACCTGTGACCAGCGGGGTCCCACAGGGGTCCCTTTCCCAGGACCAGTGTGTTTCTGGTATTTTTGAACGACATGACGGAAGGAATAGACTCTGAGGTGTCCCTGTTTGCAGATGACGTGAAGTTGATGAGAAGAATTCACTCTATCGAAGACCAGGCAGAACTACAAAAGGGGTTGGACAGGCTGCAGACCCGGTCGCAATTGGCTCCTGGAGTTCAAACCACCAAGTGCAAAGTCATGAAGATTGGGGAAGGGCAAAGAAGACCGCAGACGGAGTACAGTTAGGGGGCCAGAGATACAAACCCCACTCAAGGAAAAAGTTCTTGGGGTGAGTATAACACCAGGCACATTTTCATGAAGCGCAACATCAACCAAAAAATGCTGCCCGCTATGGGCGCCAAGCAAACCTCAGAACAGCATTCCGACATTTTTAATAAGGAATCGTTCAGGACCCTGTACACCGTGTACGTTAGGCCCATATTGGAGTATGCGGCACCCGTTTGGAACCCAAAACCCAGCCAAGCACGTAAAAAAAACTAGAGAAAGTTCAAAGATTTGCAACAAGACTAATCCCAGAGCTAAGAGGGATGTCCTACGAGTAGAGGTTAAGGGAAATCAACCTGACGACACTGGGGACAGGAGAGATAGGGGGGACATGATAACGACATACAAAATACTGAGAGGAATTGACAAGGTGGGACAAAGACAGGATGTTCCAGGGGATTGGAGGCAAAGAGGCGGATGTATGAGAGATATAGGTTTACCAACGCCTCTTATTGGGTGTGAAGCGTGGGTGATGGAATGTTGCAGCGAGAGAAGGTGGAGGCCAGTGGGAGATGTCATGTATTGAGGGCATGTGTGTGTGAATTTAATGCAGAGAATCGTAGTTTTGGAAGTTAGGAGGAGGTCGGTTACCAAAAACTGTTTGTCCAGACGGGTTGAGGAAGGGGTTGTTGAGGTGGTTCGGGACATGTAGAGAGAATGGAGCGATAACAGAATGACTTCAAGAGGTATCCAGTCTGTAGTGGAAGGAAGGGGGAGGTAGGGGTCGGCCTAGACAGGTTGGAGGGGAGGGGGTAAAGGGGGTTTTGTGTGCGAGGGCTTGGACTTCCAGGAGCATGATGAGCGTGTTTGATAGGAGTGAATGGGAGGGACAAATGGTTTTTAATACTTGGACGTGTGTTTGGAGTTGTGAGCAAAGTAACATTTATGAAGGGATTCAGGGAAACCGGCAGGCCGGACTTGAGTCCTGGAGATGGGAAGTACAGTGCCTGCACTCTGAAGGAGGGGTGTTAATGTTGCAGTTTAAAAACTGTAGTGTAAAGCACCCTTCTGGCAAGACAGTGATGGAGTGAATGATGGTGAAAGTTTTTCTTTTCTCTGGCCATGCCATGGTGGAATCGGCCAGTGTGATAATAAATAATAAAATAATAAATAATAATAAGTTTTCTAAGATTCTTTTGGTCCAAAATAATAATTTTTTACATTAAAATTAATGAAAAAATATATCTTTAAACGTATAAGAGAAAATTTCAGAAAGGACATAATTTTTAAATGAGTTCTTGCTAATTGACCAGTTTTTCATATTTGGCACGACATATTATATTTATTTATATATATATATATATATATATATATATATATATTTATATTTATATATATATATAAAAATATTATGAATGGCAATATTTGTGTGTCGCACTTAGAAGACGAATTGGTATTCTAGTCACTTTTTTTGTCCCCTAAGTTCTTAATTTCATTAATATTAAATATTAGCAACTTAATTTCAATAAATTATTACTTTTAAATACTATGTTCTGTTACTCTCATAAAAGAATTAATTTGGATGATTGCCATTAGCCAGACTTATGGAGAATCTTATCATTTTAAATCATTGACAGTTGGTAATTTTTGATTTTGTAAGTCACAGTTTTACGGGAATCATAGGACAAGTATCTACCAGTGACTGTAATATATTACAGTTTAATTTTAACATGTCAGCCCCGTCTTCTTAAAGAACAGTCATTATTTTACTGCTTCTAAGGACAGTTAAAACGGGGTGACTGTTCACTTTTACTCTTTATCCGGACAAGTTTCAGTGAGTTTGGACTGGTGCCCGTTTTCTGTTTTCTAAAAAGTTTCTTAGGGTTATTTTTACTGTTAGACGACATGTGATCTAACCAAGCGTACCTAAATAAATAATCTAAATCAATAATTCTGTGGAATATGAAGATTGGGGGTAATTACTAAGTGACGAATTCGCTGAGGACTCTTGTCCCAACAGTGACATATTGACTGTTTATAAAACAGTGGAATTTGACCGTTTTCTGTGTATGACCGTTCTCCCAGACTTACCAAACCACTCTCGGGTGTGTCTTGTTCTCCCAGCACTACCAACCACCTTCGGGTGTCTTGTTCTCCAGCACTACCAATTATTTCTAGTGTGTCTTGTTCTCCAGCACTACAATCATCTCCCAGTATGTCTTGTTCTCCAAGCGACTACCAATCATCTCCCAGTGTTTTGTTCTCCGCACTAATCACTCCCAGCACTCCCAATCATCTCCCATTGTGTCTTGTTCTCCAGCACAGGCATTCATCCCCAGTGTTCTTGTTCTCCCAAACACCAGAAACAATCTCCCAGTGGTCCTGGACGGCCTCAGGAGACAGCATCAGACTTGGGGTAATTACTTAGGCGTTATATCTGACAAAGCATTGACAGAAAATATTTTTTTGGTTCTAATGTACTGGAAGACCTCAACAATGATCTTTTTTCCCATTTAAAGTCGTCCCTGACTCTCTCATTTCACCGGTTTATCAAGTATCGTTATTTATCTCCAGAGAAGGATGAGTCTGATGTTTTCAGTCTTTGAATTACGATGTGGTTACAGTGGAAGGCTGATGCTGTGTCGCCTCAGTTTAACTCGTCGTATCGATAAACTATCATTCTCGCTCACACGACGACATAGAAACAAATTTCCAGCAAAAGTTGTTGCCTTCGATCTTTCCTTCTATCCCTGGTGGTTTCTGTGAGTTGTTGAGAGTGCCACAGGTACTGGGAGGCCCTGGGAAGCCATTTCCATAGTGGGACTACCTCTACATATAAAATTTTCTTGAACTCGCACGCACGGCACACCACACACAGGCACACAACACACACACACTCACACCAGCACACACACACACACACCACACACACACACCACACACCACACAACACACACACACACACACACACTCATACACAAATTCATACACAAACACACACACACACGCACACGCACGCACACTCACAACACACACACACACAACACACACACCACACACACAAACACACACACACACACACACACACACACACACACGGTACTCATATACACAGGCCATAGTGTCTAATCGACATGTGCCTTAGGACAAAATGGGAATTAACACTTCACACTCACTCACACTCACTCACACACACACACACACACACACTACACACACACACACACACCACCACACACACACACACACACCACACACACACACACAACACGTACTAATATACAACAGGCCTAAGTGTCTAATTCGCACTTGTGCCTGGACAAAATGGTAACTAAACTTAAACACACGTGGTAATGCTTTATTTACAGGGGTGCAATCAGAGTATTTTTTCCTGAATGGTCTGTAATGCCACCCATGTGCATAATATATTTTTGACATATCTTGAACATTCTGAGAGAGTTGTCTCTGAATTCATTAATTTAATCACACCTCCAGTACTAATGACGAGGGTGAGATAGTGTTGGGGTCTACATCTGGTGGTGGTGATTTAACCTCCTAAAGATACTTGTAACCAGCCGGAAACGGGCGGTAGTTAAATCCAAGAGTCTGCTGATTTTGTTGGATTGCATCATAGACTGTGGCTCCTCCTGCAGATTGATTGTTATGATAGCATGGACTGAATTGTGTCAGTCACCCAGAGTCTTAAGTTAGTAAAATTCTGTTGAAGTTCTTTTCTTATTATTGTTCTCAAAAATTGTAATGGCGAGCCAATGATTTTAATCTACCCACTCGTGAAAGATAAGCTTAGCCAGTTAATCAGTTCTGTCTACATCTGAAGACCAATGTTGAGATGACTCCACAGCATGTGCACTCTGACTCACTGTCACAATTGTTTGTTTTTCTACCATGACTATGTCTAGCATTCTGACACAAGGCATGCCACAATTTATACTTAATGAGTTGAGGAGCAATTATGGATGCAGAGAATCAGTTACAATTAAAGTGTCAACCTTAGATACATGGGACACATTTTCAGTGCATGGAGTATGGCAACCAGTTCTGTTTGAAAGGTTAGAGACCAGTTATTGATGCGTGCTCCAATTTCTTTATGTGAGCCATCACTCTGTATGGCAACAGCAGAACTAAACAGCTGAACCAGTGGACTGGTGCACAGAACCCATCAAACGAATATAATTTGTGTAAGAGTTGTGCTGTATGACTAAGTTATCAGTACACCTTAAGGCATCCATGTTTGGCTTCAAGGCGAAGCTTTGGGTGTGAGTGAAGAATTTTGGGGGAAATGGAGGAAATGGTAGTTTGGAAGGGGTATAAATATCTCATAGAGCGGAGAGGTGCCGCTGATGCCTTACTTAACACAGATCATGTATCTTGTTCATGCGGATGTCGGTTCCAATTTGGTTCGATCCATCCATTCTGGAGGGTTGTTAACGAGTTGCTGAAGAAAGTTTGCGAGGGCTTTGGTCATGGATTTGAATGGGGCCTCCTGCTGAACATATTGGCTCCAATTAGGTTATTTCTTTCATTCTAACTAGAGAAAATCTAAAAATACATACGACGTTCATTTCACAGGGAAACACACATTGTTCTTCTAACACTATGAAAATAAATTTTGCAGCAATTGATTACAGTTAGCGTTTGGGAATTTAATAAATGAAGAAAAGGTAAGAGTATTTGTACTTCCAGTTATGGTAACCTAAAAACAGTAAGATCGTTTTCCAGTTTGTAAAAAATATACACAGTATATACACAGATATGAAATAACACCTTATTACACTTAATTTTTTTGCAAACATGTCGGTCGTCTCCCACCGAGGCAGGGCGACCCAAAAAGAAAGAAATCCCCATAAAAAAAATACTTTCATCATCATTCAACATTTTATCTCCACTCATACAAAATCACTGTTGTTTGCAGAGTTGCTCAGATACGACAGTTTAGATGTCCCTCCAACTGCCAATATCCCAAACCCCTTCCTTAAAGGGCAGGCGCATTGTACTTTCCCATTTCCAGGACTCAAGTCGTAACTTCATAAAAATAACCGGTTTCCATGAATACCTTCACAAATATTACCCCGCTCACACTCCAAACAGCTCGTCATGGCCCCAAAATCATCGTCTCATTCATCCTATCTAGCACGCTCACACATAGTTGCTGGAAGTCAAGCCCCTCGCAACAAACAACCTTTACCCCCTCCCGCCAACCTCTTCGAGGACGACCCTACCCCCACTTCCTTCCCATCCATGATTTATAACGCTCTCCAAGTTATTCTACTTTGATCTGATTCTTTCTAAATGACCAAACCACCTCAATAACCTTCTTCATCCTCTGAATAATTCTTTTAGTAACTCCACACTTCTCCTAATTTTCCACACTCCTGAATTCTCTGTACAATATTTACACCACACCTTAGGCAAGACATCTGCACTGCCTCCAGACGCCTCTTCGCCGCACCGTTTGCAACCCAAGCTTCACATCCATATAAGAGAATTGGTACCACTATTCTTTGGTACATTCCCTTCTTTGCCTCCATGGATAACGTTTTTTTCTCGTCTCCACAGATACCTCAAACAATCACTCACCTTTTTTCCTTCATCAATTCCATCCGCTGACAAGTCAACTCACAAATATCTGAAAACATTTACTTCTTCAAATACTCCCCTCTCTCCAATGTGATATCTAATTTTTCTTTATCTAAATCGTTTGATACCTCATCACCTTATTCGTATCTATGTTCACTTTCAACTTTCTACCTTTGCATACCCTTCACTAACCTTTGCAACCTTTTCTTTAGAATCTACATACGCACAGTATCATCAGCTAAAAGTAACTGTGTCAACTCCCTTTTCGTATTTGATTTCCCATAATTTATTTTTTTTTTTGTTTTTCACCACCCTCTCACCAACACCCTACCTATACTTCTTTTACAACTCCATCTAGAAATATATTAAACAACCATGGTGACTTCCCCAACTCATGACAAAACCCTGTCTAAGACCTACTTTTACCGGGAAGTAGTCTCCCTCTCTTCTACTCACCCTAAGCTAGGAAGGAGCACCCTCCTGGTAGGTTGAGCACCCTCCAGGTAGGTTGAAGCACCCTCAGGTAGGGTTGGAGCACCCTCAGGTAGGTAGGAGCACCCCCCGGTAGTAGGCGCTCCCTCCAGGTTAGGTAGTGCGCTCCCTCAGGTAGGTAGGAGCTCCTCCAGTAGGAAGGAGAAGCCTCCATTTAGGTAGGAACCCTCATTTAAGGTAGTACCCTCCATTAGTAAGTACCCTCCTTATAGGTAGGAGAAAGCCTCCATTTAGGTAGGAGAACCCTCCAGGTAGGTAGGGGAGAAACCTTTCAGATAGGTAGGAGCACCCTTCAGGTAGGTTGGGCACCCTTCAGCAGGTGGAACACCCTCCAGGGAGGTAGGAGCATCCTCTATGTAGAATCAAACAGCGCTGCCTCATCGTGATGAAAGAAATCTTATTCCTGGTCTTTGTAATCTTCCCCTGAAGTCTGGAGCAACTGGTCATAACCATTGGCCCCACAACGGGACCATTTAACAAGGGTATACTCAATTTTCTGGTTAGGCGTCACCTTACCAGATGTCTTTAAATATTTGGTTCAGTTGTCGTAACTTTGTTCTGTGCAGGACGCTGAAAATCGCCTTTCTGTGGTAAAATTTCCTAACAAAGTTCTCTTCCTAGAAGACTTTTTAAGTTGGTTCTAGTATTTCTTTAAGATTTTTAGGTGATGAACAGAAACACAGCGAACTTAAATGCGTGTGATTGGACGTGAGACTTGAGCAGAGTATAAGTCAGATGTTCCGCTTTCTACGACCACAGCTCGGTATGATTGTAAGCCATTGAGAAAGACTTCTTTTAAGCGTTGATGTTTTTTTATTTTATTGATGGATACTTAAGTCATCTTTAGGTGATCTCTAACAGCAGACCTCGAGGCCAATCCAATAAGAATAAAGCCTGTATATAAGTACCTGTGTGAGTTACAGTAGTACCAATAGAAGAGCCTGGGTTATATTCCCCAGCCAGATGTAGAAACATGGAACGTGTTTCCTTTCCACCTGTTGTCGATGTTCCCATCAGTAAATGGGTACCTGGGTGTTATAATAGACCTGGTGTGGGTCGCTTCCTGCGGACAAAACTGACCTTATTTGCCCAAAATGCGGAGCATAACAAGGGACTTTTATATCGTTAGTATGTCATTGAGTCAGCTAGGACTGTTTACTTCTTGTACATGTACTTGTAGTAAATAAAGATATTATTATTTATTATTATTAGTATTATTATTATTTAACCAAACCCATCGGAAGAAAATCTTGTTCATAGAAAATGAGGAAGCTTAGTCTAGGACTGATTCCTTCCAATCGTCTTCTGTGCAATTCTTGAGGCAGTTTTTATTTCACTACATGCAGCAGCTTTGTGGAAATTATTCTGTACCTGGACCACCTTACAAGGGTTCCTTTGCTTGTGCTGTCCTCTGAAGGAGGAATTGCACCTCTTCCATTATATTTGGTTCTTTTTTTCCTGCCGGAACTCAATTCAATACTTCGAATTCTTCACTCTTGGTAAAGAATCAATTCCTGGAAGAAGAAACAACAATTAAACAGCACTAAAGAAAGCACAATCATTAAATAGCATCTACAAGTGTTTAAGCCTTTGCCCGTGTAAATATTCACCGAATGTGAATACAACAATTAAACACAAAATGTCACATTAATCTGCACTTGTGGCCTTTACCTAACATATTGATAGAGTAATTCTACCACATTTAATATATATCTATGTTGTGCTGCCTTTTGACCGTGGACATACTTTCAAAAACTAAACTATTGCTACCTGAGCGGAGTGTTACGATTGATGTTATAAATCTGTAAATAAATTAATTACACTTATGTAAATGTTATAGTTGAGAGAAGCACAGATGTCAGAATATGTTTAAATAAAAGCAGCCATTGAAAAAATCCATTACGACAGCCCACCACGTACACTTTTTGCAAAATAGAGAAAACAGTGGTTCTCGGATTTTTTATGTAATGCCCTTCCAAAAAATAAAAATGCATAGGTTTTGCAAATCCCAAAAAATTTCTATCGAAAATATTTAATTATTATAACTGATAAACATAATCAGAAGAGCTCTTTCATACCTGGAGTCCTATGGAGACTGGTTAACTATGTTGATCTATACACTTCCGGTGGTGGGGGAAAACCAGGCCCAGACACAGAGAGAATTTTTAAAAAGAGGAAGGGGTACACGACCCCGTGCTCGATTTCTTTCCCTGGGCAGTCATTCAACTTTTTGGTGAGGCCCCCCGCTCACATATTTTGATCATTCTTCCTATTTCCCCTCTCTTTAAACCCTATATGTTAGTAAGTGTGAAGTTTCTGTCGCTACGGCAAGGAAGCTGAACGCTTTTTGACCAAAATTTGACATTATTTAAAATTTAGTAGAAACTATGTGTTCACCTCCTCCTTTGCTGGCATTAGCTGTATTAACTTTTGGACTGAGGGCTGTTTAAAAAGCCCAATTTTTGAGTCATGACAAGTCCCAATAAAATAAGTTTTGAACGTGGGTTCCCGTCAGCTTTTAAAGAACTGAATATGAAGAAATCATTTAGTTCGCTTGTGTTTAATTTATGCCTTTGGAGGAGGTGGGGCCCGACAGGACGAAATTCTTTTTGAGGTGATTTCCCCCTCGGAAACAGTTTTCTGTCATGAAATCAGAAAGCAAGGATGATTTTACAGACTCCGAAGTTTTGACACAGGAACAAATAGATCAGGGGGATTTGCCCCTGATTTCTAGTTGACCCCCCAAAAGGGTCATTTTAAACTTTCGGCCCCCCAAAAGTGTTAATTTCCCTACGGCCGGGCAAAAACGCCCCCAAATTTCGCTTATGTTTTGATAGAAAACCCATTTTTCACCCCCCTTTTTTCAAAATTATTATTAACTTTTAACTTTAACCCCAAATAATTTTAACTACGCCCCTTAAAATATTTTTTCCCTTCATTTTTAAAGTGTTCTAAAAATTTTTTATTCCTTTTTTTAAATTTTGTTTTATAAACCCCTACAAAAAAAAATTTTTTTCAATAATTTCCCCTCAATTTTTTCTGTTAAATTTTGGGGGGGTTTGGTAAAAATTTTTGCCAAAAACAAAGTAATTTTAAAATTTTTGGAAAACCCAAAATGTTGGGTTGGAAAAATTTTTTTAAAAGCTTTTCCCCGCGTGGCTTAATTACACACCTTTAAAAAACCCCAGGTTTTTCCCTTTTGGGCCCCCCCAAAAACCTTTGTAATAAAATTTTTTTCCCCTTCCTTAATTTACATTATAAACAGCTGAAATTATGGTTCCAAATATTTAAAATAGAATTTTTTTTCCTGGAGACTAAAAAATGATTGTTTCCAAATTTCCTGTTTTTTTTGGGGGGACCCCAAAAGGGAATTGGAAAAAATTTTTTGTTTAAAAGAATTTTTTTTTACCCTGTAGCCGCTGGGGGTTGCTTTTAAACCCCTTTTTTCTCCTTTCCCTTTTTCTCCCCCCGCCCATAAAAAGGGCTTTAAATTTTTGGGTTTATTTTTGTTACAGAAAAAATACATTTTTTGAATTCAATATTTAGGAAGTTTTTTGGGCAAGGGAAAATGGGTTTTCCCTTTGGTTGGATTTTAAAAAACCCCAAAACACCCAAAAACTTTAACCCCTTCAGGTTTCTGTTTTTAAGCCTTTTTTTTCTGTCTCTGTCGGTTTTTTCCCTGAGGTCTCTCTTTTTTGAAGAACTTTCCAAAGTTTTTGCACACTTAAATAGAAGATGGGGGCCCAAAAAATCGGGATTCTTTTTTGAAAAAAATTTAAAAAAAGAAGTTTTAAGTTTTTTTTAAATAATTATTTTTCAACTACTTTAAGAATAAAAAAAGGGGATTTTTTTTTTAAAAAGGGGGTTCCCTTAATTAGAAAAAGTTGTCCTTCTAACTTTTAGAATGCTTTTTAAAAAATTTTAGAAAGGGAAAAATTTTTAAAGTTTGCCAAATAAAATCTTTTTTTTTTTAAAAAAAATGTTAAATTCCCCGGTTTTGTCTTCCTTAACCAGGGGGGTTCAATTAAAAGAGTTTAAAATTTTTTTGCGTTTTCCTTTAAAAATTCTGTTGTTCCCAACTTTGGTACTTGGGTGGGGTCCCCGGGGGGTGGTCCCTTTCCCCGGGGGCCCCGGGTTTTTTCCAAAAAAAATTTTTAGGTTTTAAAAAATCCCGTTACCAACAAAAATTCTTGGGTTTACCCGGGGCTTCCCCCGGGGGGAAAAAAAACCCCCCCAAGGAAAATTAATGAAGGCTTTTTTTGTTTTTTATCGGGGTTAAAATGAAAAATCTTTTTAAATTTTTTTTTTTTTTAGTTGCAAAAAGAAAAATTTTTGTTTTAATTTTATTATTGTAAAAAGAAGGGGGCGGGGGGAAAAACAGGGTTTCGATTTAGAAGAAAAGAATTGATGTTTGGAAAGGCGAAAAAAAGCGGGGGGAGGGGAGTTTCGGTGGGGAAAATAAAGGGGTTTAAATCTAGATCAAAGGAGTTTAGAGAAAGGAAAGGGGGTAGCAAAATTTGAAGGATCAGTTAGGAAGGAGAAAAAAAATAGAAGTGAAAAATTAAGGATTGTGGGGGATTAAAGTAAAGGGTTTTGGATGCAAAAAGTGGAGAGGGGAAAGTAGAGGAGAGGAGAGATTTGGGAATGTATGGAACCTTTAACCCAAGGGAGGGTAAATTGGGGTAGGGACCTGAATCAAAGTGGGGAAAAACTTTTAGGGGGTGTAGTAGGTAATTTTTGGGTCCCGGTGTAAATGAAAATGGGAGCCCTTTGTTTGAACTTTGTATAAAAAGGGGTTTAGTTATATTAATCATATTTTAAGAAAAAGGGGATAAAAAAGTATACAAGATATGTGTAGGGCGAAATGACGAGTTTTTGGGATTATGTTGGGGGAAAAAAGCTGTTGAGTAGACTTTAGGAGTACTGTGTAAGAGGGGCCACAGATAATCATATCATTTTTTAGTTTAGCGACATGGAGTAAAAGGTAGATGGGAACAAGGAGAATAAAGACATACTAAGAGAGAGGGATTTTTATAAACTAAAAGGGGGGCATTGGGGGTAAATAAAAAACATTAGGAGGAGGGCTAATGAAGCATAGGCAATGGGTCGAAGAGATAGGGGAAGGTTTAAAAATGTAGTTTTGGAGTGTTGGGGGCAAAAGTTTGGGGTTAAGGAAGGGGGGGTCGGGAGAGAAGGGGAGCAATTGGGGAATGAGTTTAAAAGGAAGAGTAAAAGGGGAGAAAAGTTACAAGAGAATTTTTTCAAAGAGAAGTGATGCAAGGAGGGAAAGTTTTTTGGAAAAAGAGAGAGGTTAAGAGATTTGTGAAGCAATGAAAAGAGAGCAAATGAGAGAGGGGGTGAGAGTTATCAACAAATTTTGTTAAAATAAGAAAATTTTTTGGAGTGAGTTTAACAAGTTTGGGAAACCAGGAAAAAATGGATTTGTCATTTAAAAAATGGGAGAGGAGAGTTTTTAAATGGAGAGTTAGAGGTTTGGGGAAGAGGGGGGAATATTTTGAAAAATTGTTAAATGTTGATGAAATAGGGAACTGTGATTTCGTTTGGGGGCAAGGAGGAAAAAACATTTTGTAGGAGTGGGGAAACCAGTTGGAGTGGGGGGGGGAAGTTCGTGAGGCAGGTAGGAAAATAAAAAGGGGTAAGGCAGCTGGGATTGAGGGGGAAAAAGATAGAATGTTAAAAAGGGGGGAATTATTTTTGGAGTGGTTAGTCTATTTTTTAAATAAATGTATGGAAGAAGGAAGGTACCAAGGGTTTGGGCAGAGAGCTCATATTCCTTAGTATAAAGGAAAAGGGGGAAAAAAGGGTGCAAAATTATAGGGGGATAAGTCGTTGGTAAAGGTAAAGTGTATGGTAGAGTTGTTATTGAAAGAAAAAGAGTAAGACGGAAAAATAGGTTTGCAATGCAAGGAGGCTTTAGGAAAGGCGGGGGGGTGTTTGGGACCAAGTTTTTTACGGGAAAAAACCATAAAGTGACAGTTTTTAAAAAAGGGCTAAAGGGGTTTTTGGGGCATTTATGGTTTTGGGAAAAGGCTATACAGGGTGGATGGGGGGCAATGTGGCAGAGTTGCATTTTTAATGGTATAGGAGGTGGGTGCTGAAAGCAGTGAGAGTTTTTATGGGGATAGGAGGCTAAGTTAGAGTGTGTAGGAAAGGGGGAGATTCTTCCAGTAAAATGGGCCCTTTAGACAAGGATGGTGATGTCACCATAGTTGTTCAATATATTTATAGGTTGAAAAGGAAAAGTAAATGTGAGGGCTTGGCAAGGGTGTAAGTTAACGTTGAAGAATACACATAAATGGGGTTGTCACGTTTGCTTTTGCTGATGACACTGTGCTTTTGGGTGATTCTGAAGAGAAGTTGCAGGGTTGTGGATGAATTTGGTGGTGTAAAAAGAAAAAAATTAAAGTGATACAGGAAAGATAGGGTTTAAAGGGAAAAAAAATTAGGTGAAAAAGTTTGGGAAAAATATCAGATTGGAGGGAGAGGGGGATGGAAGAGGTGGTAAATTCAATTTTTGGAAGTGGAGGTCGCAATGGGTCTATAAAAGATGAGGTGAATAAAGAATTGATGAGGGGAAAAGGGTGAGTGGCACATTTTGGATTTGTGGAGAAAAACTTGTCCTTGGAAGCAAAGAGGGGAATGTATGAGAGTATAGTTTTAACAACGCTCCCTGTATGGGGTAAAGCATGGTGAGAATTTGCAGCGGGGGAAAAGGGCTGGAGCGTGGAGATGTCATGTCGAGGGCAAAGTGAGGGTAAATATAATGCAGGGGCGTTTTTTGGAAATAGCGGAGGTGCGGTTTGCCAAAAACTGTTGCCCCGAGGCTGAGGGGGTTTTGAGGTGGGTCGACATGAGAGAGAATGGAGCGAAACAGAATGACTTCAAGATGTTCAGTCTGAGGGGAGGAAGGGGGTGGGGGCGGCCTGGGAAAAGGTTGGGGGGAGGGGGGGGGAAAAAGGGGGTTTTTGTTGGGGAGGGGCTTAAAACTTCCAGCGGGCATGCGTGAATGTGTTTTGATAGGAGTGAATGAGACAATTTTGGTTTTAATATTTTTGCCCCGTGCTGTTGGAGAAAGTTTTTGGGGGGGGGGGGGGGGGGTTCAGGGGGGGGGGGGGGGGGGGGGGGGGGGGGGGGGGGGGGGGGGGGGGTTTGGGGGGGGGGTGGGGGTGTGTGTTGGGGGGGGGTGGGGGGGGGTTTTTGGGTTTGGGGGGGGGGTTGGTGGGGGGGTGGTTTTTTTTGGGGGGGGGGGGGGGGGGGGGGGGAAAAAAAAAAAAATAAAAAAAAGCTGTACTGGTACAGGGACAAACACCTTTTTTTGAAATTGACAAAACACCCTAAAAAATCTTACGCCTTTTACTGCGTTACGTAAATAAATCCTGCACCCTAGGGGTAAAAAGCCTGCCTATCAGGGGTTTTTTAAAAATTTTTAAACCACATAAACCAACCCAGGGCCAAGTTTGTTAATTCACAAAAATTTATTAAGGTTAATTAAGTGGTCATCTTAAAATTAATATAAGGAAGGACAAAACATTAACGAAAAAAATAACAATATTAACAGTAATTTACATATATAAAAAAACCCTACCCACTAGATACAAAAAAAAAAAAAAAAAAACCCCGTACACCTTACCGAGTACCAAAAAATTTTTTCACAGCCACTTTTATATAAATTTAAAACCCCCGGGGGCAAGCCGGGCCCGGGCAAACCCCGGGCCGGGGTTTAAGGATAAGCATTAAAATTTTTAAAAATTAAAAAAAGGTGAACATTTTAAAAATTTAAAAATTTTAAAGGGTTGAAGTTTAAGGTAAAGGGTTTTGGAAAAAACAATGTTTAAGGATGGAAAAAAAATATGAAAAAACAAGATGTAAAAAATAAAAAAAAAAAAAGTAAAAATTGTCATAAATTTGGAAAAAATATATAAAGTTAGGATTTGTTTTAATTTGGAAAAAAAATTTTTAAATTATTTTAAAAAAAAGTATTTTTAAAAAAGAAAACAATACACACACACACACAAACACCGACTAAAAACCCCACCCAACAAAAACAAAAAACGGACCGAGAACCCATTTGGTAGTCACACACACACACAACAACACACACACAACAACAACCCAAACACACCAAACATCTCACCCCCAATCAAATAAACAACACCAACAAAAAAAAAAGAAAAATAAAAAAATAAAAAATAAATTTAACAAAAACTAATAAAAAAAATTACGTTTTTTCCAAAAAAATTAAGGAAATAAAAAAAAAAAATTAAAAAAAAAAAAAAAAATTTAAAAAATTTGTCAAAAAAAAAAACTTAAAAGAAAAAAAAAGAGAAAAGGGAAGTGTTTTTAAGATAGGTGAGGAGGGGGAAAAGGGGGGGGTGGAATTTTGGGAATTTGGTTTTATAAAGGCTTTTTAATAAAAGGGTGGGTTTAAATGGGGGGGGATAGTGGGTAAATTGGGGAAAGTATGGGAAGGTGGAAATTAAAATGGGGGGGGAAAGGGGGGGAAAAGCAATGGCAAACCCCTTTTGTTTTCAAATTTTGGGGGAAGGTGAAAGGACGGGAAAATGTTGGTGAATTTTTGGGGGGGGTTTTTTTCAAATGAGAGTATGGGGGTTTGGGGGGAATTTCATGTAAAGTGGGTTAAAAAAATTTGGGGGGTATATAATTTTTGGGTGGGGGGGGGAAATTAAAAAGGGACCCAAATTTACATTGAGGGAAAAAAAATTTTTGGGGAAACTTTTATGAAAAAGGGATTTTAAAAAGGGATTTGACTTGGATTTTTTAATTATGTATTGGGGATAAAAGGGATTTTTCCCCCTTACGTTTTAAAGGGGGAAATTTTTTCTCTTTTTTTTAGCTACATTAGATAAAGGGGATGGAAAAAAATCAAAAAAATGGGGGTGAATTTAAAACGGGGAAAAAAGGGTTTTGGGCGGTTTAACGATTTGGAGAAAATGGGGATGAAAAAGTATTGGGGGGGGGGGGAAGGGGTTTTAAAATTTAAAAACAGTTTTTTGTGGGGGAAGTTTTTTATTGGGGGGTGGGGGGGAGGAAAAGTTTTGTGGAAAAGTGAAGTAAGGGTGGATAAAAAAAAAGGAACTTTTGGGGGTTTTAAAAAAAGGGTTTTTTAAGGGAAAAAGGGGGATATGGGGAAAAGAAAGGGGAAAAAAGGGTGGGGTGGGGGCTAAAATAAACCTGTCCAAAAATTTTTTAAAATAAAAAAAATTTTATTTTAAACTTTTGGCCAGGGAAAAAAATTTTTCATTTTAAAACGAGTGGGGGGGGTTATAATGGGGGGGGGGGATTTTAATTTGGGGAGAATTTTTTAAAACTTTTTGTTTAAGGGGGGACCCCTAATTTTTGATTTCCAATTTTTACCCCTTTTTTAATGAAAAAACCCTGTGGGGGTGGAGGATAGGAAATTCTAGAAGAAAAGGGGGTAAAACGTGGAATAGGGCAGGTGTTCAGGGGGGGAAAAGGGTTTTTAAAAGGTTTTTACTTTTTTTTTTTTTGAAAAAAGGGGAATCCAAAGGGGTTGGAAAAGTTATGCCCCCATATAAAAAAGGGGAAAAAAAATTGTAAAAATTTGGAGAATAATTACTATATACCAAAAATTCGGTTTTGGGGTTTTTTTTTTGAAAAAATTTAAATATAAAGGGTGTGAATTGCACAGAAAAGGGGGCTTTCAGATGGGTGGGGTTTTAAAGACAATTTTCCATTGAAGAAATTTTGGACAATTTAAAAAGGGGAGTTTTTTTTCATTTTGGATTTGAAAAAATTGAAAAGGGGGGATGGGCTTGGGATGTTCAAAAAGGGGAAAATGTGTTACTAAATGGGGAAAAGGGTTTTTGGTTTACTCAGGGGTTTTGGGAAAGAAGGGAAATTTTTCCCTAAAAAAAAGGGTTTGCGGGGGGTTTAATTCCCCCCAAAGGTGGGTTTTTTTATAATGGGGGGGTAAAAATAAAACTAGGGGGTTTTGGGGGGGAGAGGGGTGGGAAAAATTTTGGGAAACAAAAACCAAATGGGGGGCACGTTTTTTTGCTGAGAAAAGTTTTTTAAATTTTTAAAGAAAAAGAAATTATTAGTTTAAATTTTTGTGTAAAGTTTTTTAAAGTTTAAAAAAATAAAAAAATAATATAGGGGTTTAATATTGAAAAAAAAAAAGGTTCAAATTTTTGGGGGGGGGGTTGGGAAAAAGAATTTTTTTGTATTGGGGGGGTTCTTCGGCGGGGGGAAAAAGGATGGTTTCTAGTTGTTTTTAGGGAAAAAAAGTGGGGGGTTGAATGTGGGTCCAAAAAAGTTACTATTTGGGGAAAAAAAATTAAAAAAAAATAATGTACCAAACTTTTTTAAGGGGGGGGAATTTTTGGAAATGGGCCAAAAAGACTTGGGGGCATGGAGATTCTTCAACCCTTTTTGGGGAAAATTTAAACAAAAATTCATTAAATTTTGGGATTATAAAAAAACATTGAGAGGCAGAAATTTTATGGGTTTTTCTTTTGGGAAAAATCGAATGCTAAAGGAATAAAAAATAAAGGGAAAAAAGGGGATTCCCAAAAGGGGTTTTGGAAAAAAAGGGGGGAAAAGTTTTTAGTTTTTGGGGGGGGGATTACCGGAAGGGGTTTAGGGTTTTAAAAAAGCAATAATTAAAATGGAAAATTTAAAGGGGGAAGGGTAAAATTTTTTGAAGGGGTTCGGGAAGGTTTTTTCATAATTTTGGATGTTGGAAAAGGGAAGACTCCCCCTTTTTTTGGAAGGGGGTTTTGGGTTTTGGGAGTTTAAGGGGTGTTGGATTTTTTTTCAATGTTTAAATGTTTTATTCCGAGTATGCAAAACTAAATGTTTTTGAGGTTTGGTGAAAGTTTGAAGATGAAAAGATTTTTTTTGGGGTTTTTTTCTTTTTTTTTGGGCACCCCGGTGGGGGGGCAACCTTTTTGGAAAAAAAAAAAAAAAAAAATTTATGTGTTTTAAAGATATCATTTTTGAATTGGATAAAATTTTCCCCAAAATTTAAAGGTAAAACCCCCGTTAAAACCCCCCCCGGTTTTGAGTTTCAATCTTTTTTTTTTTCCTTTTAGGATCCGGGTTTGACTAGAACCCCATGTGGGGTTTTACCTAGTTTTGGCCGGGTCGTTTTGGGGGGAGCCCCAAAAGATTTTTTGAGTTTTCATGGGAGATGTTAGTTGGCAAGATTTGGAAAAACCCCTAAAAAGGGGGGGGGGGTTTCCCATTGGGCTAAAAAAATTTGGTGTTTCCCCAAATTTTATTGGGAGGCCTCAAAATTTTGTTTTGGAAAAAATTTTCCGTGTTGAATTTCGCCTCGTTGGAGGGCATTCTTTGGGTTTTGGGGGAGGGGCATTAATAAAAATGTGGGGATTTTCAAAATGGGGGTTTTTTTGTGGAAAATCAGCTTGATGGCATAACCCCTTTTTTTTTTATGCTAAAATTCAGAATTGTCTGTTTAAAGTGTAGCTGCTTCGATTTATTCCCCTTCCGAGTTTAAAGGGGTGCTCCGGATGTTGTCGACTTTGGTTTTTTAGTTGCATGGGAAACTGGATTTTGATGGCTTTCAATTTGAAAGGTGTTTTTTTTTTGTTGGGGGTGGATTTCCAGATTTGTAAGGGGATTTTCAAATTTTGTTTTTGTCAGAGTGTACGTGAAGATTTGTTACCCAACCCCCGGATTTGTTTTTTTCATGTTTTGGGTTTAATGGCATACCCCCGTTTTTTAAATTTTTTGGGAAAACTCCGATTGTGTGAGAAGGATTTGTTTGGTTGGCGCTCAAATTTTTTCTCCTTCGAGTTTTGTGGCAATCATTTTTAAAAACCCTCCAATTTTTACTTTCCTTTACGGGGGGGTTTCCTGGCATACGCAAATTGTATGATATTAATTGGGGTTTAAAAATGGGCTCAGGAGATTTTGGATGCTGTTTTTTATTCAAAGGAATCGGTGTGAGTGCATGACTAGGAGTTTTTAGTGGCTGACCCCCAGGGTGTTGTGAGTGGCATGACCTCCAGGGGTTGTGTGGGATGACCCAGGATGTGATGGCATGACCTCCAGATGTTGTGAGTGGCATGACTTCCAGGATGTTGTGAGTGGCATGACTTCCAGGATGTTGTGAGTGGCATGACCTCCAGGATGTTGTGAGTGGCATGACCTCCAGGATGTTGTGAGTGGCATGACCTCCAGGATGTTGTGAGTGGCATGACCTCCAGGATGTTGTGAGTGGCATGACCTCCAGGATGTTGTGAGTGGCATGACCCCAGGGGGTGTTGTGAGGGGCTGTTAACCCCCCGAAGTTTTGAGTGGCATGACCTCCAGGATGTTGTGAGTGCATGACCTCCAGGATGTGAGTGGGATGGCCCTCCAGGATGTTTTGAGTGGCATGACCTCCAGTGGTGTTACAGTTGAGTGGCATGACCTCCAGGATGTTGTGAGTGGCATGACCTCCAGGATGTTGTGAGTGGCATGACCTCCAGGATGTTGAGTGGCATGACCTCCAGGATTGTGGAGTGGCATGACCTCCAGGATGTTGTGAGAGGCAAAGACCTCCAGATGTTGTGAGTGGCATGACCTCCAGGGTGTTGTGACTGCATGACCTCCCAGGAAAGGTTTTGACTGGCATGACCTCCAGGATGTTTGATGCATGACCTCCAGGATGTTGTGAGTGGCATGACCTCCAGGATGTTGTGAGTGGCATGACCTCCAGGATGTTGTGAGTGGCATGACCTCCAGGATGTTGTGAGTGGCATGACCTCCAGGATGTTGGGAGTGGCATGACCTCCAGGATGTTGTGAGTGGCATGACCTCCAGGATGTTGTGAGTGGCATGACCTCCAGGATGTTGTGAGTGGCATGACCTCCAGGATGTTGTGAGTGGCATGACCTCCAGGATGTTGTGAAGTGGCATGACCTCCAAGGATGTTGTTGACTGGCCATGACCTCCAGGATGTTGTGCCTGGCATGACCTGCAGGATGTTGTGAGTGGCATACCTCCATATGTTGTGACGGCATGACCTCCAGGATGATGTGAGTGGCATGACCTACAGGATGTGTGAGTGGCATGACCTCCAAGATGTTGTGAGTGGCATGACCTCCCTCAGGATGTTGTGAGTTGCTTGGACCTCAGGACGGTCGTGAGTTGGCATGGACCTCCAGGATGTCTTGAGTGGCATGACCTCCAGTATGTTGTGAGTGGCATTATCCTCCAGGAATTTGTGAGTGGCATGACCGTCCAGGGATGTTGTGAGTGGCATGACCTCCAGGATGTTGTTGAGTGGCATGACCTCCAAATGTTGTGATGGCATGACCTCCAGGATTTTGTGACTGGCATGACCTCCAGGATGTTGTGACTGGCAATGACCTCCACCAGGATGTTGTGACTGGCATGGACCTCTCAGGATTTGTGACTGGCATGACCTCCAGGGATGTTTGAGTGGCATGACCTCCAGGATGTTGTGAGTGGCATGACCTCCAGGATGTTGTGAGTGGCATGACCTCCAGGATGTTGTGAGTGGCATGACCTCCAGGATGTTGTGAGTGGCATCCCCCATGGATGTTTTTGAGACTGGCATGAACCTCCAGGATGTTGTGAGTGGCATGACCTCCAGGATGTTTGTGAGTGGCATGAACCTCCCAGGATGTTTTGACTTGCATGGACCTCCAGGATTTTTGTAGTGGCATGACCCTCCAGGATGTTGTGACTGGCATGACCTCCAGGATGTTTGAGTGGCATGACCTCCAGGATGTTTGGTGACTGGAATGACCCTCCAGGATAATGTGACTGGGATGTCCCTTCCAGGATGTTGGGAATGCCATGACCTCCAGGATGTGCCAGCATAGTTTCTGATCCCCTATATGTGTTGTATAGCTTATCTGAGTATCATAGCACCATCCATATGTTTTACATACACGGATCTCTTGCTAGGCCTAGTGAACTAGCTTGGTGTGGACGTCACGTGAGGGCTGGGTGAGCCTTCCACCCTCCTGGGATTTTTTCTCATTGGTCGCATAGGGCCCCATAGAAACACAGGCAAGGCTGGGCCTCCTCTCCCACTACACCCCTTTTATACTCTGCGATATATATAGTTGTTTACCATCCAACTCAGTGTGTTTTAACTACAACCATCTAATCTCCAACGAACCCCGACCGACAACATGGTGGCAATGGAGGGCCTGGAATTTCAGAATGATTAACAGCTATTTCTGGAGATAAATTTCTAACTGAGGCCGGTCGCATTTTATTTTTTTTTTTTTTCTGGACGCTAGGGCCTGCCGAGATCGGTGGACGCTCAACATTCCCAAAGCCACTACCCCAAGCAATCTTTCACCCAGCCTATTGCTTCCTAACTACGGTCAGTTCTCTGTGTATTATGTTTTTATTTGCTTTATTTGCATTACTTCCGAGGGGTTGACCCAGGTTTACAAAGTAGCCAAGCACCAAGAAGCCAGTCTGTGGTGGGCAGTCCAGCCCACCCTACAACCATTCCACTTGCCTACTAAGCCCAGCTTTCCACACCCCTGGCTGTGTTCATCGTTACAAAGGAGCGTTAAATATGTCTAACGAATTTACTGGTCATTTTTGTTAATGGTTATTTAGGAGATAGATCTTGGTAATGAATAGATATTGTGTAATGGACTTCTCAGCATTAGAGGATATTGAGGAAACTTAAGGCACACGGAACAGGAGATTTTTTTTTTTTCCTTTTTCCTGGAATAGAGTCATGGCTGACAAATAGGCAGCAGAGAGTTTGCATAAATTTGGGAGAAAATCAGAATGGGGGGCACGTTCACAAGCGGTGTTTCCTTAGGAGTTATGTTGGGCCCATTGTTGTCCACAATTTACATAAACAACATAGATGAGGGAATAAATAGCGACATAAGCAAATTTGCTGATGACACCAAAATAGGCCGTCCAATAATTCAATGGAGGACACTAGAACACTCCAGGATTTGATTGAAATAACTGGACCGCACCTAAAAAATGGTCGGAGAAGTGAAGATGCATTTAATATAGACAAATGCAAAGTTCTATATGTTGTACAGGAAAAGAACCATGCCACATATAAATTAAATAATGTAGATCTTAATACTACTGATTGCAAAAAGGATTTAGGAGTTCTGATTAGCAGTAATCTAAAACCAAGACAACAGTGCATTAGTGTTCGCAATAAAGCTAACAGAATCCTTGGTTTCATACCTAGAAGTATAAAAAATAGAAGCCCTCAGGTTATTCTTCAACTCTATATATCCTTGGTTAGGCCTCATTTAGATTATGCTGCACAGTTCTGGTCACCGTATTACAGAATGGATATAAAAGCAGTGGAAAACGTACAGAGGAGGATGACAAAGTTGATCCCATGTATCTGAAATCTTCCCTATGTGCCGTCACCGACACAATAGATCGTAACACTGGAAACCACAAAATTTCAAAAACATTAGCATACATGATACTCAAGCAGGCTAAGCACCACCAACCCAACAACACAGGAGTCACATGATCTCAATCATTCTACCCGTACCCGTCCTCATCCCAACAATGGCATCCTTCAAGTTACCATGCCGTCACTCACACCTCACTCTCCGCCCTAATATAATGTCTTTCTACATCTGTTTGTTGGAAGTGACTACTTCCAAGGCTCAGGACCGAAACGTTTTCCTAATAAATATGTCATAGTGTTGTTTACTGTCCTTACTAAAAACCAAGGTTAAAGGTACCACGGATCTCCCCTGCTATTCAAGCAGACATTCTGGTTGTGGGAGTTTGTATGTGAGATGTATGGACTGTGGTTTTTTGTAAGAGATAGAAAGGGGAAAGGCCAGAGGGTTCTTCCCAGAACGGGTGCGGTTACTACAGTCAACAGGTTGAATAATATTATGCCATGTAATGGAACAACCCATTATCTGTCCTACCTGCTGTGGAAATGACATAGAGAAGGACATGAAACAGAGATTGCTGATAAGTACAAGTTAGCCAAGAGTCGTCCAGGTCTAAGGGAGGGTCCAATCTATGTATCATTTGCCTAGAAGGGGAGTGGGCCCAATGAATGGATGTCTAGGCAGTTGGTAGAAATTGCTGGCTATACAGGTACTGCAACGAATTTGCAATACCATTCATTGATAACTGGGACAAATTCTATGGCAAACGTGATATGTATGCAAAGGATATTATTATCTAACCCTTATGTAATCAGTGTTGTTTTCTTTATTATCACCTCTGCTGCTGGCCTGGTCAACCAGAGTAGGTGCTAGTTAATTGGAGCAAGATCCCTGTCTACAAGAAGTAGTGGAACATTTCAACCCGTCACCTCTGAAACCTGAATTGCGGTGCTACAACCAAGTAGTGACAGGATTTTCAGAACATCGGACGAACACTATTTCTTCTATAACATCATCAGAAGACCATCCCGGGCATGAGATACTCCTGTCTCAACATCCTACTGGAACCACTCCGGCCAGTTATTATTAATTTTCAATTAAAATCCTTAGAAAATTATCGTAATTATAATCCATCAAGTTATTCATAATTTATTTTTCAAATCTTTTGCTCAAGGGAAGGCCTTTCCCTGATAATGGCGACCTTGCCAGGCTACGACACTTGAGGTAACATCTTCCTAAAGGCTCATCTGGTTGTAAGTATAACATTTAAGAAAGTAAAGGGTGAGTGAGTATAGTCATTTCCTATGGAAGTGATGTCAGGTCATTACTGGTAGTCTTGTTAGACTCATTGTTGTTGGTTCTAGGGTTCACTTTAGGAGTTTACCTATTTGTTGGACCTGAGAAACTCCGATAATAATCCTTTCTGTGTGAACCGGATGTATTTAAATTTATGAAGGCTGTTGAGCTCACAATTGTGTTCTTCCAAGGAGTAAAATTCAGTTTATCTTCTTCTGTGGGAAGCTTAATAAAGTGTGCGGACACTGTGTCCCTCTTTGGAAGCTGCCGTTTCAATTATTAGTTTGTGTTAGTACATACTGGTCAAGTTTTAATTGTATAATAATTCTTTCTCAACATGGATTCTTTGGATCTGGTTGAGAGCTGGAAAGGAAATGGGATTTACCGGACAGGACCTTGATAGCTATATTTCTTCTAAGATAACTATAGGTAAGAAGGAAGAACAGGAAAGATTAGCTAGCGAAGAAAAAAATGAAAGACTAGCTCTCGAAGAGAAAATAGCTAGCGAAGAAAAAAAAAACATGAAAGACTAGCTCGCCAAGAAAAAAAAGCAGGATAGACTAGCTCGCGAAGAGAAACAAGAACAGGAAAGGATAGCAAGAGAGTTCAGGCAAGAGAGTAGCCTTCATAATGAAGGAATTGAAAAACAAGCTAAGAAGAGGGAATTAGAACAGCTAAGATTGGAGTTAGAAGCCAAGAAGATAGAGCTATCTAAGCTGAAAATAAAAAAAGGGTACTAGTACCCTACCCACGAACCAAATATTAGAATGCCTCAAATACCACCTTTCACAGAACAGGATGACATCTAGGTATATATAACAAGATTCGAGAACACTGCCACTCTGTGACTGGCCATCAGATTCTTGGGCTAATAGACTTGGCTTAATTCTGTATGGACCAGCTTTAAATGTATATTCTACTTTACCTTCTGAGGTAATAACTAATTATAGTCTACTGAAGAAAGCCATACTATACGCTTTCGAGAAAACCACTCATCATTACAGGTCGGAGTTTCGTCATGCTAGAATAACTCCAAATCAAAATTACATGCATTACTTAACAACACACTGCAGATTGTTTGATTCTTGGACTGATAGTGTAGAAGTCAACCACGACTTTGACTCATTATGGGACTTGATGGTAAGGGATCAGTTCCTTTCGTCTGTAACCTCTGATTTACGAATATTTATAAAAGAACAAAATGTCCACACAGCTTCGGAAACAGCACATATATGCGTGTGCACATAATAACTACCCCAAGGAGCGTAGCAGATATAAATTTGTTGTGCCTAAGCAAACTGAGGGGACCTAAACCTTTGTGCCTAAGAATTCCACGGACTTCACTATGAAATGTTTCCACTGTAATAAATTTGAACATAGACGTCAAGAATGTCCCAAAAGGAAGGGTGAGAATATCGGGAAGTGTTTCACTGAGCTAATATTAAACGCACCTTTAGTGAAGGTACTGTTAATGGAATGAATGTTTCGGCAATTCTTAGAGATACTGGATTTTCCTGTATTGTTATCTATAGTAAGCTTTTCCCTAACTTAGATCCTCTACGCTATAAAACTACTAAGTTAACTGACTACTTAGGAAGAAGTGATGCTTTTCCAACAATTAGATGTTGCATAAGGTGCAAGTGGTTCTCAGGGTGGGTAGATGCAGTAGTTGCCCCAATAACTTTATGTTCTATTTTGGTAGGGAACATAGAAGGGGCTACTTCCTCATCTGAAGGAGATTGTTTGGGTTTTCAAGAGCTTTTAAGAGAGATTTCGAACCTATTTTTTTATTTATTATCACACTGGCCGATTCCCACCAAGGCAGGGTGGCCCGAAAAAGAAAAACTTTCACCATCATTCACTCCATCACTGTCTTGCCAGAAGGGTACTTTACACTACAGTTTTTAAACTGCAACATTAACACCCCTCCTTCAGAGTGCAGGCACTGTACTTCCCATCTCCAGGACTCAAGTCCGGCCTGCCGGTTTCCCTGAACCCCTTCATAAATGTTACTTTGCTCACACTCCAACAGCACGTCAAGTATTAAAAACCATTTGTCTCCATTCACTCCTATCAAACACGCTCACGCATGCCTGCTGGAAGTCCAAGCCCCTTGCACACAAAACCTCCTTTACCCCCTCTCTCCAACCTTTCCTAGGCCGACCCCTACCCCGCCTTCCTTCCACTACAGACTGATACACTCTTGAAGTCATTCTGTTTCGCTCCATTCTCTCTACATGTCCGAACCACCTCAACAACCCTTCCTCAGCCCTCTGGACAACAGTTTTGGTAATCCCGCACCTCCTCCTAACTTCCAAACTACGAATTCTCTGCATTATATTCACACCACACATTGCCCTCAGACATGACATGTCCACTGCCTCCAGCCTTCTCCTCGCTGCAACATTCATCACCCATGCTTCACACCCATATAAGAGCGTTGGTAAAACTATACTCTCATACATTCCCCTCTTTGCCTCCAAGGACAAAGTTCTTTGTCTCCACAGACTCCTAAGTGCACCACTCACTCTTTTCCCCTCATCAATTCTATGATTCACCTCATCTTTCATAGACCCATCCGCTGACACGTCCACTCCCAAATATCTGAATACATTCACCTCCTCCATACTCTCTCCCTCCAATCTGATATTCAGTCTTTCATCACCTAATTTTTTTGTTATCCTCATAACCTTACTCTTTCCTGTATTCACCTTTAATTTTCTTCTTTTGCACACCCTACCAAATTCATCCACCAATCTCTGCAACTTCTCTTCAGAATCTCCCAAGAGCACAGTGTCATCAGCAAAGAGCAGCTGTGACAACTCCCACTTTGTGTGTGATTCTTTATCTTTTAACTCCACACCTCTTGCCAAGACCCTCGCATTTACTTCTCTTACAACCCCATCTATAAATATATTAAACAACCACGGTGACATCACACATCCTTGTCTAAGGCCTACTTTTACTGGGAAAAAATTTCCCTCTTTCCTATATACTCTAACTTGAGCCTCACTATCCTCGTAAAAACTCTTCACTGCTTTCAGTAACCTACCTCCTACAACCATACACTTGCAACATCTGCCACATTGCCCCCCTATCCACCCTGTCATACGCCTTTTCCAAATCCATAAATGCCACAAAGACCTCTTTAGCCTTATCTAAATACTGTTCACTTATATGTTTCACTGTAAACACCTGGTCCACACACCCCCTACCTTTCCTAAAGCCTCCTTGTTCATCTGCTATCCTATTCTCCGTCTTACTTTTAATTCTTTCAATAATAACTCTACCATACACTTTACCAGGTATACTCAGCAGACTTATCCCCCTATAATTTTGCACTCTCTTTTATCCCCTTTGCCTTTATACAAAGGAACTATGCATGCTCTCTGCCAATCCCTAGGTACCTCACCCTCTTCCATACATTTATTAAATAATTGCACCAACCACTCCAAAACTATATCCCCACCTGCTTTTAACATTTCTATCTTTATCCCATCAATCCCGGCTGCCTTACCCCCTTTCATTTACCTACTGCCTCACGAACTT
>NC_069408.1:63171277-63198009 GCF_026875155.1 Cherax quadricarinatus | reverse complement strand
AGAGCTGATTAGACAGTAGGCAAGCTGATAAACAGGTAGTAATAAATGATAGCTGAATTGTCTGGGTGGTTAGAGAGCAGGGACGGCGACAGCGTCCTGTCAGAAAGTGATACTATTAGGAAGCTGTCAAGGATAGTTGTACAGAAAAGCAAGTGTTAGTAGCCGATCTGACAGCAGGACACCTGACCAGACCATGAACGGCTGACCAGAAGGAGAGCAACTGGCATCTGAAGGTGGCCCAGGTGATTGACGGATAACCAGATGATAAGTAGGTGTATGTGCAAACAACTAATGGGCTGGAGTGGCATGTAGAAGTGTTCGATTAAACTGTTGTCTATTTTCAGTAACATGCTCTTTTTTCTAATTTCATTAACTTTTTCTATTTTGTTAAATATTTAATATAAATTAATTAATATTTTGAATTATATTTAAATTAACTGTAAACTATTTGCATAACGATATTTTTGTGATGGAACAGGTAGGCGAGTTTTTTGAGACGTGTTGCTTGTACGTTGCCTAACATTTACAGGGCAGCAAGTGCCAATAATCACTGTTGTACTGTCACTACAGATCAACACACAAGAACCCATGTATGATACCTCGTACTGCTACAGCGGCGTCACTGGCGTCTCACTCTGGTCATCAACAGTTTACTGTTCTCCTCGGCACAGCGGCCGTCACTGGCGTCATATCACTCTGGTCATCAAAGTTTAGTCTCCCCCCGGCCACAGCGGCGTCACTGGCGTCATCACTCTGGTCATCAACATTTAGTCTCCCCCCGCCAGCGGCGTTCGTCACTGGCGTCATCATCACTTCTGGTCAATCAACAGTTCAGTTCCCTCTGCACAGGTTACATATTTTCGTATTTTGTAAAATATTTTTCTGACTTTTTTTAGTTATTCATGCAGTCCCGGGCGACTTTATTAAGGCCTTTTTCCTACAATTTACTTTTGGTATCCAATCAAAGACGAATTAATATTAGCACACACACAACACACAGTAGGGACAGCGAGCGGGCTAGAGCCGTCGGTGTTGTGCTCCGGGAATTTAAGTGTTTTTGAGGGGCTGCCCTACGTGTTCTGCAAGGGTTGCTAAGTGTGTCAGGTAGTCAACAATCTAGAAGTGTTTTTTTTTAATTCTGAGCCACATAAGTGTGGGGAAGCCTCAATTTTGTAAGTGATTGGAAAATAAAGCGTTGTTCCCTCTGGCGCAGTGCTAGTGTGTAAGGGCGGCGTTGCCAAGAGTCACCCAAGAAAGGTAATAAAGTGAAACAATCGTTGTGAACCATGGGAAAGAAATACAGTGAATAGGGTACATTATTAACGAGAGAAGAAATTGAAGTGGATCTAGCCAGGACGTACATCGAGCTGGAATCTACGCCAGGACGTCACATCGACTGGACAATCTACAGTGCTACACCTGCATACAAGTACTGTATCACCTATGATTGGTTGTTTGGGTTGTGGGGTTTCAGGGTCAAGTAACCGCCCAAGCTGAATGTGAATGTCTAAACTCTATAGCACGATAAAGAATAGGACTCAACGTATTCAATAAGGTTAGCAAATGGTTTAAATCATTGAACAAGGCGATATAACTCACTGTAAGAGGTCGATATAGGGCAAACTGTAGGGTTGGGAAGTCAGGTCACAAGAGGTTGTGGACCCCCCCCCCCCCCCCCCCCCCCCCCCCCCCCCCCAAGCGACAACTGAGAAATCTACATTACCTCCAAGCACAAGCCACCTACCCTTTTCAGACACACAATAAACCCAACATAATTCGGACACATAATTACACACCCCACACACACCACACCACACACCACACACACACCACACACACACACACACACACACTTACACAAACACAACACACCCACACACACACACACACACACACACACACACACATACACATACACACACACACACACACACAACCAATACAACACACCCACATACACACACACACACACACACAACCACTCACACCACACACACACACACACAAACACACACACACACAACGCACACACACACACACCACACACACACTCACACACACACACACCACCATGTAGTAAGTGTGGTAAGTCCCAGCGAGGTTTGGGGTCAGGTCACAAGGTGTGGGCAGCCAAGGACCACTGAGACTTACCTTAAATGCACAAGCCACCTACCTTTCAGTACATAATAAACCCACACATAATTCCACACACAATTACACACAAAATTACACACACACACACACACACACACACACACACACACACCCAGGTATTTACAGTGGAAACCAGTAGGACTCCAAGAAATCAGAACAGGGGGCACACCAGCAAGTGCTGGATGAGGTACATATAACCAAGGAGGAGGTGAAGAAGCTGCTATGCGAACTTGACACCTCAAAGGCGGTGGGACCAGACAACATCTCTCCATGGGTCCTTAAAGAGGGAGCAGAGATATTGTGTGAGCCATTAACAAAGATCTTCAACACATCATTTGAAACTGGGCAACTCCCTGAGGTATGGAAAATGGCAAATGTAGTCCCAATTTTTTAAAAGGGAGACAGACATGAGGCACTAAACTACAGACCTGTATCACTAACGTTTTAATAGTATGCAAAGGTCATGGAGAAGATCATCAGGAGGAGAGTGGTGGGGCACCTGGAAAGAAACAAGTGTATAATTGACAACCAGCAGGGTTTTTCAGGGAAGGAAAATCCTGTGTCACAAACCTACTAGAGTTTTATGACAAGGTGACAGAAGTAAGACAAGACAGAGAGGGGTGGATCGACTGCGTATTTTTGGACTGCAAGAAGGCCTTCGACACAGTTCCTCACAAGAGGTTACTGCAAAAGCTAGAGGACCAGGCACACATAACAGGAAAGGCACTGCAATGGATCAGAGAATATCTGACAGGGAGGCAACAACGAGTCAGGGTACGCGACGAGGTGTCAGAGTGGGCGCCTGTGACAAGCAGGGTTCCACAGGGTCAGTCCTAGGACCTGTGCTGTTCTTGGTATACGTGTGAACGAATACGGAAGGGTAGTCTCATGAAGTGTCCTTGTTTGCAAGGATGATGTGAAGTTAATGAGAAGAATTCGAAATCGGACGAGGATCAGGCAGGGGACTTGCAAAGAGACCTGGGACAGGCTACAAAGCCCTGGTCCAGCAAACTGGGCTCCTTGAATTTAACCCTGCCAAATTGCAAAGTCATGAAGAATTGGGGAAGGGCCAAAGAAGACCCGCAGACACAATATAGTTTAGATGGCCAAAGACTGCTAACCTCACTCAAGGAAAAAGATCTGGGGTAGTGAGTGGTTGAGTTATAACACCGAGCATATCTCCTGACGCGCACATCAAAATCAGATAATGCTGCGCATCACGGGCGCCTGGCAAACCTACGGATAGCGTTCCGATACTCAGTAAGGATTCGTTTAAGGACTTGTTATACCATTTACGTCAGCCCATACTGGAGTATGCAGCACCAGAGTTTGGAATACACCTAGTAAGGCAACGTCAAGAAATTAGAGAGGAAAGTGCAAAGGTTTGAAACAAGACTAGTCCCAGAGCTACGGGATTGTCCTATGATGAAGGTTGAGGGAAATCGGCATGACGACACTGGAGGCCAGGGAGGGTCAGGGGAGACATGATAACGACATATAAAATACTGCGCGGAATAGACGAGATGGGAAAAGACGGGATGTGTTCCAGAGTATGGGACACAGACCACAAGAGGTCACAAATTGAAGATGAAGATCAGATGAATACAAAGGAATGTTAGGAAAGTATTTCTTCAGTCATAGAGTAGTCAGGCCATGGAATAGCCTAGAAAGTGAATGTGGGGAGGCAGGAAACCATACATAGTTTTCAAGGCGAGGTATGATAGAGCTCATGGGGCAGGGAGAGAGAGGACCTAGTAGCAATCAGCGAAGAGGCGGGGCCAGGAGCTGTGACTCGACCCCATCAACCACAAATAGGTGAGTACACACACACACACTCACACTCACACACGCACGCACCACGCACCACACACACACACACACAACCACACACACACACACCCACACACAACACACACACACACGCACGCACGCACGCACGCACACACACACACACACACACACAGTCACTCAAAATTACATGGAACTCAGTGGTGAAAGCTTAACTTGCGTAGCTGTAAGGTCGGAGTTTGATTCTCAATTCCTTGATCAGTTAAAAACTTTACTTAACGCTATCTTTTATTTAATAGTTTAAGCTAAGTAGACTCTAGATAGCGGTTCTTGTATAAACACGATTTTTTTCGAGATAATAAGGGCACAGATCAGAAGGGGTGCGGCTAAAACCCAATTCAAAGAGATTCTTTCAGGCTTATATTCATAAGAGTAGCAAAAATATAGTACTACATTGATGTAATTTAAGTCTGTTTTATGATTAACGACAAACAAAATGTGTCCATTTTTCAACATTTATTTATCTTTTTTTACACGGAAGGATAAAAAAACAAATTCCGTAGAGAACTAAATAATTTAAAAGGATCAGAACTACAAACATGTTATGCAGTATCAAAGTCACTAGTTGAATGGTTCTCAGACAACTAGACACATTAATGCCAGAGGTCACCGGTCTGATCTATCTGTTTTCAAGGATACTTAAGAAAATAACAAAAAGGCATTAATACCGTGATTGGGAACAGTACACCAATAACCTGATTTTAGGAGAGAGGAGCTTACGACGATGTTTCGGTCCCGACTTGGACCATTTACACAAGTCACAGAGTGTGACTTTGTAATTGGTTCCAAGTCGGATCCAAACGTTGTGTCGTATGCTCGTCTCTCCTATAGTGCGGGTTATTTGTGTATTTAATAAAGAAACACAAAGAGGAACCAAATGTATAATTATTCAGCTAGTCGTTACTTCACATCACTACATCGGTTATTGTGCCAGATAAGTGGAAGTGGCAAACCATGGTACATATTTACCAAAGCAGGAGGTAGGTCCTTAGCTTCAAATTACTGACTTGTTAGCATAACTGTAAAATAGTTGGAGAATAATTACTGATGAATTCGAAGGCCACTTGAAGATATAATTTGATGAAACGAGGGTCTCTGCACACAGTTACTAAGGATTCTTTTAGTTTAACAAATTTACTAACCATTTTCCACTGAGGAATTCGAGGCGGTAAAGTAAGGTGAAAGATTACAATATTGAGTGGAGCATGGTAACACACCTTACCGGCCCGATTTAGCAGGTTCTTCTTAAACCCAGCACTGTTCGTGATACTTGTGTATTAAGCTTGGATTAATTCTACTAATATGATATGCAAGTCTCACTCCAAATCACAACTTATAATGGAAGCTACCCAAGGTTTTTGCTTCAATGACCCTACTAGGCAGACTGCTCTACTCATTATGTAATCAGTTTCTAAACCAACACTTTTCTACATCGTTTCTAAAGTTAAACCTGTCTAATTTGAATCCATTATTTCAAGTTCTTTCTTGTAGGAGTATCCTAAGAACCTTATTTATATCTCCTTTATTTATGGACATCTTCAACTTAAGCACGTCAATCTTGTCTCCCTTGATTCAATATCTTACAAGAGACTATAGGTTAAGAGCTCTCAATCCATCTTCGTTTGAAAGATTTCTTATGCAGTGGATTAATTTTTTTCATTCTACTCTGTATGTTCTTCAATAAATTTACATCTGTTCTGTAGCATAGAAACCAGAAGTAAACTGCATAATTTAAGTGAGGTCTTACTAATGATGTATAAAGCTATAGTATAGCCTCAGTGCTGTTGTTGCTTACACTTCTTGATATAAATCCCAGTACGCTTAGGCACTGCTGTCTTGGCTTCAGGTTGCTGCTTACCATAACTTTCAAGTCCTTTTCACATTCTTTATGGTCACGTTCTGTGTTACTTGGCTTACAGGTTAGGATTATTCACCCATTCCCGAAGGCATTTTTCATTTTACATTTTATCTACACTGAACTGCATCTGCCACTTTTATGACTACGACATGAGTTGGTCTAAATCTGAATAACTTTGTGGCATGTTACCCTAATAAATCTATTATTTGCCTATTTACTTGTGCCCATCAGCGATTTTGTTCATATAAAATTGTAATTATCTCATCAAGGTCATTAATGTATATTATGAACGACATGGGACAAAAGCTCTACTATTTCTTGAATAGATGCCTTAATGCTACTGGTCGGCAGGTTGTGAGACCATAACCCTAATTTAAAATTGCAATTAAAAAGTCGTTTATTGTGCTATTCTTCATCAGTATTCAATCATTAGGATTAAGTATCAAATTTCAGTGTCAAAATCGTAATTGGAGCCTCCTTTTGGTTAAACGTTATCAGTGGGTTGGACGAGTGTGAGGGGACGATAGGTGGTGGATGCTGAGTGGCCAGTGAGCCTTCTGCAGTGTTTCCCTTATGGGTTTATGTTGTTATGCCATTTTTTGTAATCAAAATTTTCCCACTACAGAAGCTGCAGACAACCTAAATCATATATATATATTTAATCACATAATACTTATAATTTCTAAAATGTTACAGTGACTTGACATCCATTACTGTCATTCCTCCTTTGTAGGGAATTATAACAGTGGACCATTTATGAGTGGATAGGTAACTTATTGAGAGTGAGTGAGAGAGAAGAGAGACAGAGAGAGAGAGAGAGCGAGAGAGAGAGGAGGAGAGGGAGAGAGAGAGAGAGAGAGAGAGAGAGAGAATTCCCACACTGTCGGCAAACTAATCGTAATTATCGTTCTATATTCGTCGTCAGTAATAACAACTTCAAATGTATAGTTAAATACAAGTCCTTAGTTTAAAACATAGTAGATAAATAGAAAGATGGACGGGAGAATGGTTACCGTGGCGCAGTTGGTGGAAAGTCCAGCGCTTAACACTGTACATATTTCCGTTAACAGCACCTTCTGTCTTAACACACTGGCCACCACACACTGGACTCTTATGTTCATAATAGATCTTGTATGATCATTGAAACATATTCAGGTTCAAATCAGCAGTTTCTTCTGATCTTTTCTCTTAGATCTGAAAGAAACTGATTAAGTGCTTTGAACTTCAGGTTTAAATATCTTTGGACCACAGTTAATTCAAGATAAATAGAGGTCACGTAGCTTGTCTCACATTAAAGCCCATTCGATAGGAAATATCCAATGTGAATCATTGGAATCTCACGCATAGCAAAGAGAGCAGGCACATGATTTAGATATCTATGCCAGTCAGTTGGTTTAAGATAACCAAGACGATAGCCAATCATAGACAAGATATTTTATGCCTGCGATGAACGAGGAAGGATGTGATAGGACCAACTTATCCACTGCAACTTAGCAAAATGGGACTGAGCAAAGAAATCGGCATTATCTGCCATAGGGCTCTAATAGTTCTTCCCTTTTGTGAGGAAAGTTGACATACGTGACACGACCTACAATACTTATAGATGTCCGAAGGACCATTCCAGGAGATGAAGTACAGTCCCTAATCTTCTCCTAGGTGTTTCCTATCTGAAAAATTGGCCAGAGGATGGCAGGTCATGAGAAATTTTGAAAATCGTCTCATGTTAATTCGGGAATTACTAACAGACGTCTACCACGTCATATGGGATTGTCGGACTGACACTATATTCTTGAACAGAAAGATTTATCTTTATATACAAATTTATAAGAATTATTCATTTGATCCACGTTGTCTGCTAACGGTCTGGACTTCGGGTTTCCCCCTAAGGAAAAGACAAGTTTTTGAAGACCTTCTAATCTATGTTGAGAAAGCTCAATAAGTTTTCCATTTGGAAAGAGCCAACGGCATGGATAGTTTTTACATTAATTAGACTGAGTCTCTAGGTCAAAGGACGTTACCTTGTCCTCTTGTGGACCAGATTCAGTCACTCGTGATTCTTCATTAGTTTCTGTTGCCCTCTGGTTTTGATGACTGAACTTTCCAAGGGAAGGTATTCGAGGAGCTTCTCGTGACTATTCGCATCCTGATTCAAGATTATCCAAATGAATCATTTCTGGAGCTGTATGGGAAGGAAAACAGAAATATTAGTTAGGTATAGGTTCGGAAATCTCTCTTAAAAGCTCTTGAAAACCCAAAAACATCTCCTTCAGATGAGGAAGTACCCTTCTATGTTCCCTACCAAAATAGAACATGAAGTTATTGGGGCAACTACTGTATCTACCCCACCCTGAGAACCCACTTGCACCTTATGCAACAATTAATTGATGGAAAAGCATCACTTCTTCCTAAAGTAGTAAGTTAATTTAGTAGTTTTATATACCGTTGAGGATCTAAGTTAGGGAAAAGCTTACTACAGATAACAATACAGGAAAATCCAGTATACTTTAGAATTGGCCGAAACATTCATTCCATTAACAGTACCTTCACTAAAAGTGTGCGTTAATATTAGCTTCATGAATGAAACACTTCCCGATATTCTCACCCTTCCTTTTGGGACATTCTTGACGTCTTAGTTCAAAATTTTATTTACCCCCAAGTTGAAACATTTCATCGCGAAGTCCGTGGAATTCTTAGCACAAAGGTTTAGGTCCCCTCAGTTTTGCTTAGGCACAACAAATTTTATATCTGCTACGCCCCCCTCTTGGGGGTTAGTTATTATGTGCACACGCATATCATGTGCTGTTTTCCGAAGCTGTGTGGCACATTTTGTTCTTTTATAAATATTCGTCAAATCAGAGGTTACAGACGAAGGAATGATCCCTTACCATCAAGTCCCATTATGATTCAAAGTCGGGTTGACTTCTACACTATCAGTCCAAGAATCAAACCATCTGAATGTGTTGTTAAGTAAAGCATTTTAATTTTGATTGGTGTTTTCTAGCATGACGAAACTCCGACTGTAATGTGAGATGGTTTTATCGTGAAAGCGTTTTATAGTATGGCTTTCTTCAGTAGACTCTAATTAGGTATACCTCAGAAGGTAAAGTAGAATATCATTTAAAGCTGGTCCTTACATGAATTAAGCCAAGCTATTAAGCCCAAGGAATTTGATGGCCTGTCACAAGAGTGGCAGGTGTTCTCGAATTATTGTTATATATGCCTAGATGTCATCTGTTCTGTGAAAGGTGGTATTTGAAGGCATTCTAATATTTGGTTCGTGGGTAGGGGTACTAGTACCTTTTTTATTTTCAGGCTTAGATAGCTCTATCTTCTTGGCTTCTTACTCCATCTTGGTTCTATTCCC
This sequence comes from Cherax quadricarinatus, assembly GCF_026875155.1. Lineage (NCBI taxonomy): Eukaryota > Metazoa > Arthropoda > Malacostraca > Decapoda > Parastacidae > Cherax > Cherax quadricarinatus. The sequence continues at coordinate 63,188,785 of NC_069408.1, read as the reverse complement.
TCTTCTTAGCTTGTTTTTCAATTCCTCGTCATTATGAAGGCTACTCTCTGTGCTGAATCTATTGCTATCCTTTCTGTTCTTGTTTCTCCTTTCGCGAGCTAGTCTATCCTGCTTTTTTTTCTTGGCGAGCTAGTCTTTCATGTTTTTTTTCTTCGCTAGCTAATCTTTCCTGTTCTTCCTTCTTACCTATAGTTATCTTAGAAGAAATATAGACTATCAAGTTCCTATCCGGTTAAATCCCATTTCCTTTCCAGCTCTCAACCATATCCAAAGAATCCATGATGAGAAAGAATTATTATACAATTAAAACTTGACCAGTATGTACTAACACAAACTAATAATTGAAACGGCAGCTTCCAAAGAGGGACATAGTGTTCCGCACACTTTATTAAGCTTCCCACAGAGAAGATAAACTGAATTTTACTCCTTGGATGAAAACAATATGTGAGCTCAACGCCTTCACAAATTTAAATACATCCACTGTTCACACAGAAAGGTGATTATTATCGGAGTTTCTCAGGTCCAAACAAATAGGTTAAAAACTCTAAAGTGAACCCTAGAACCAACAAACAATAGTTAAACAGACCTACCAGTAATGACCCTCCCTGACATCACTTCCATAGAAATGACTATACTTCACTCACACCTTTTACTTTCTTAAATGTTATACTTACAACCTAGGTGAGCCTTTAGGTAAGATATTACCTCAAGTGTCGTTAGCCTGGCAAGGTCGCCATTATCAGGGAATAAGGCCTTCCCTTGGCAAAAGATTTGAAAAATAAATTAATGAATAACTTGATGGATTATATTACGATATTTTTCTAAGGATTTTTAATTGAAAATTAGAATTAATAACTGGCCGGAGTGGTTCAGCTAGGATGTTGAGACAGGAGGATCTCATGACCGGGATGGTCTTCTGATGATGTTATAGAAGAAATAGTGTTCGTACGATGTTCTGAAAATCTGTCACTACTTGGTTGTAGCACCGCCAATTCAGGTTTAAGAGGTTGACGGTGTTGAAAATGTTCCACTACTTCTTGTAGACAGGGATTCTTGCTCCCAATTAATGCACCTCTTGGTTGACCAGGCCAGCAGCAGAGGAGAAGGTGATTAATAAAGAAAACAACACTGATTACTTAAGGGTTAGATAAATAATATCCTTTGCATAATATCACGTTTGTCATACCGAATTTGTCCCAGTTATCAATGAATGTATTGCACTATTCGTTGCAGTACCTGTATAGCCCAGCAATTTCTACCAAACTGCCCTAGACATCCATTCATTACCCACTCCCCTTTTTAGGCAAAATGATACATATGATTGGGACCCCTCCCTTAGGACCTGACGACATCTATGGCTAAACTTTGTACTTATCCAGCAGCTCTGTTCCTTGTCCTTCTCTATTGTTCATTTCCACAGCAGTAAGACTGATAATGGGCTTGTTCCATTACCTGGCTAATATTATTCAACATGTTGACGTGGCACCAGCACCCGCTTCTGGGAAAGAACACTCTGCCTCCCCTTCTATCTCTTACAAAAAACCCAGTCCATACATCTCACATACATACTACCACAACCAGAATGTTCTTGCCTTGAATAGCAGGGGAGTCCGTAGGTACCTTTTATCCTTGGTTTAGTAAGACACGTAAACAAAACCACTATGACATATTTATTAGAAAAAGTTTTCGGTCCTGCGACTCGAATGATCACTTCCAACAAACGACGGTAGAAGGACATTATATATAGGCGGAGGAAGAATGAGTGTGAGTGACGCATGGTAACTTGAAGAATGCCATGTTGGGATGAGGACGGGTAGATGATGAGATCATGTGACTCCTGTGTTGTTGGGTTGGTGGTGCTTAGCCTGCTTGAGTATCATGTATGCTAATGTTTTTGAAATTTTGTGGTTTCCAGTGGTTACGATCTTTTATTGTGTCGGTTGACGGCACATCGGAAGATTTCAGATAAATGGGATCAACTTTGTCATCCTCCTCTGTACGTTTTCCAGTGCTTTTATATCCATTCTGTAATACGGTGACCAGAACTGTGCAGCATAATCTAAATGAGGCCTAACCAAGGATATATAGAGTTGAAGAATAACCTGAGGGCTTCTATTTTTTATACTTCTAGGCCTATGAAACCAAGGAATTCTGTTTGCTTTTATGCGGAACACTAATGCCTGTTGTCTTGGTTTTAGATTACTGCTAACAGAACTCCTAAATCCTTTTTGCAATCAGTAGTATTAAAGTCTACTTATTTAATTTATATGTGGCAGGGTTCTTTTCCTGTACAACATAAAGAAACTTTGCATTTGTCAATATTAACTGCATCTACCCCCCAAAAAAAAAAACTTCTCCGACCTTGCGTCAGTCTATTCAAAATCATCCTGGGTGTTCTAGTGTCCTCATTAGAATTAATTGGATGGACCTATTTGTGTCATCAGCAAATTTGTTTATGTCGCTATTTATTCCCTCATCTATGATTGTTTTGTTTATGTAAAATTGTGAACAACACAATGGGGCCCAACATGACCCCTGAGGAACACCGCTTGTGACGTGCCCCATTTGATTTCTCCAATTTATGCAAACTCCTCTGCTGCCTATTTGTCAGCCCTGGACCTCTACACAGGGAACAAAAAATCTCTGTTCCGTGTGCCTAAGTTTCCTCAATATCCTCTAATGTGGAAGTCCATTTACACCATATCATATTTCATTACCAAGTTCTATCTCTCAAATACCCTTAAAGAAAAAAAGACAGTAAATTCGTAAGACATTAAACGCTCCTTTGTAACGATGGCACAGCAGGGGTAGGTGGTGGAAAGCTGGCTTAGAAGGGGCAAGCTGGATTGGTGTAGGGCGGGGCGGGTCTGCCCACCCTCAGACTGGCTTGGACGGCAGGGCCGAGCCAGGGAGGGGATTTACGTGCCGCGGTAGAAGGTCTTAAAAGAGGGTCCCCACCTCGGCCTTCCTCCCTGCCTTCGATGTTCGGTTCCGGCATTCGAGATTGATGTTGATTCTTTTGTTTTCCTACTGTTGATCCTCAGAGTACGGAATGGTCGGGTGGTCTGATTGCGTTCGGAGGCTAAAGGAAGTATCTGAGGGAGGGTGGGCCTGAGACTGAAGCCCGCGAACGGCCAGCGCGGCGTTGGAGGGGTGCAGGATAACGGGCCGTCAGAGGAACCCGGGACTAAAGCCTGACGGAATCACGTTTCTCTGTCGCGCCAAGGTTAAGACAACGCAACTCTCTAAGCAACAGAGAAATCCTGGTAGTGCTTTGGGGAGAAATGTTCTTAGTGACGGGTTGCAGCGATGTCTGGTACTGGAAAGGAATGGCGGAAACTATTTGGGGAACAACGGAAGAGCCCAGGAACCCGGGGTAGGGGACACGTACGTGGTTCGTGCGCCGGGGGGGTGCGGCGTTTACATATAGAGTTGGGGTGGGGTCGTTATAGTGTGTGGGACATGTTGGGTCTACGTTTGGGGTCCAAATCACCGTTCCAGCGGGTGCGGGCGGGTGATTGGGGGCCGTACGTGGCCCGTTGGCGATCCCGGTGCAACATGACAGTGGACGGCGGGGGGAGGAGGGGGCAGCGTGGACGTCATTGCTCCGAGCCTCGCTACCGCGGCTTGTGTGGTTTTTGGAATGGACGCCTCCCACAGTGTCACAACCGGGCTCGGGCTCGGTGGAGAGCCCCCCCAGGGACGTAGTTGGAGCAAGAATTAAAATGAAGATGACGGGTTGAGGAATATTATAGTAGTCGGGATACACGGGGAAAAGTGATTTCGGTGTGAGCGGAGCACATCGCCGGTTGGTTGGGTTTTTATGCCCACCTGGCGATTGCTGGGGGAGTGGTGTAGATAGTGTCACGTGTCTGATGTATTAATATGTGTGGGCGCCCTTTGATGGTTTTAGTTGCGGGGATAATGAGGGCAACGTAGCCTCCATGCCGGCGCATGGGATGCGAACCTTATGAACGGACCGAGCTGGGCTAGGCGGGAGATGGAATGGATATTATGAAGGGTCCGGGGATGCGAACTGGAATATATGAAGTGCCACCGCGACAAACAAAGTGGCGATGGCACATTAGATATTATGAATGATGTGGGTATTCGCAAAGAATATCTCATCTTGCCAGGCGTCCGGGCTTGCGTAATACCAACCGATTGTGACGGGGGACTTGTTTTTAATGACCATTTCTCATGTGTTAAGACAGTTTCAACAACACTGATATTGTAAGTGTTAGTTGAGCTCTCTTAATTACTAGTAAGGTGGTGAGGGGGTGGAGTGGATTGTGATGAGGGAATACTGCAGCGATTGGTCCGTGAGCCAGATATTTTCATATTTCAGGTTCACGGTAACAACATAAAAGACTCTAGCCCATTAAATCATAAGTCTAAGTGTGTTCCAAGCATTAACATGGCGGTCACCAAATCTTACTACGATCATTATATTCGCTCAGTATTGTAATTATATGATATGTTTCAACTTATCATGAGATATTAAATTAACTAAAAATGATATTGTCAACAAACAATTCTATTGTTTATATTTTTATGCCAGAGATTGGTTAAGCTATTACCCGTACGATTGGTATATATTTATTAACATCGCAGAAGTTTTGAATTTGCAGTTCCCCATGTGTGCATCGGTAGAATGTTTTTCCCTGTCAATATAATGTTGTGTTTGATAAGAAGTGTAATGTTGCCTGACACTAACTGCATCAGCATGGATTGTCTATATGTATTTATGGAGTGGAGCTTTACTTTTTTAGGATTAATTGGTGCATGAAGACTTTCCTCATTAGTTTTGTGGCGGAGTTGATACACACGCGTAATGTCTTTAAGTCTATTGCATGAGTTTGAAGTCACTAATACTAAAATAAGTGCAACATGTCATGAGCTAGATGTGCAACATCTGTGCTCTGGTGTGAGCATGTTTTCAGGGAGCTGACCTAACAAAACATCCCCGAATAGGAAACTCATGCTATCTCCCCTAGCTGTCCTGTTAGGAGAAATACAATACTGGAAAATTCTGGAGGCTAATGAAACTAGACACTACAACTCATGAATAACCACATGCCAAGCGCTTCACCAAACATGTTCCAGATATAGAGCTGTATCGACACAAATTATCATATACGTCATAATTATAGTAAAGGCACTATCAAACACGTCAGCACACAATGGGTTTTGTATTGCAGAAGAGGATGAGGATGTGTTCGCTGAGTGTTAATTACCCTGATATCGTAAAACAAATGTGAATTAAGAATATCTTGTATCTTCACTAATCAGAACAAACGTCTGCCTGCAAAGTTCTGGAGTGAAGATCCGCCCAGCTTTTAGGGGCCAAACACATGTACATTCCTAACTATGACTTAGATGAGGATGTTGATGACCACAAGTTGACCCACTTGATGACCCCACAAGACCATGCCATCTGATGGTGTTGAGTGTGTGGGATGAAAATTCTCACATCACAATGCCAGTAGAAAATTCAATAATAACCGTTATCAATGGGTCAATGACTGGAGAGACGACAACCGAGCTGACCTTCAACTGTTACCTTTCAACTGATATATCTACTCCTGAAGAGGACCATCCCCTACAAGACCAATCACCCTCAGAGAGTTGAGTCAAGTTATCGGCAGAATGTGTAATAAAGCTCCAGGCCTCTCGGGCATAACAGTAAAGCAAGTAAAGTTCTTAGTTCCGAATTGCAAAATGGTCCTCTGGATTAAATATCTTATAATGCATCTGGAGTCGCGGGACACTTTTATGAGGCTCTTAATAAGTACAGCAAAGATGATATTTATTTCCTAAAACCCTAATATAAAGAAACCATAAAGCAGAGAACCTAAAGCACGTATCTCATACTGAGGTCACCAGCGTTATTAAAAAGTCCTAGAGAGGAAAAATCCTTCTAACAGATAATTTTATTTATATTAAACTGTTATTATGGAGAGTACAATCAAATTTTCCCTAAGAAAGAAAAACAGTTTGGATTCCGGACTTACAGAAGGAACCTAACATGATATAAACATCATTTCCGAGATGCTGTTGGCAACCACCAGCCTGAGGAAGGAAGGGAAAACAGGGGGTGGTAAGGTAAAACCTTGTTGCCCTAATTTCCAACCAGAAAAATGAACACAAAGCTTTTGTCAGCTTGTGGGCATTGATTGGAATCATCTTTTTTTTAAACTGGTCACAGTCTACCTGACCACAACTGGATTTATTTCGACATTTTTATATCAGAAACTTCCTATTATTAATATATTAATAGAAAAATCACTTCTTACCTTAGCGAAGGGGAAGTCGACGGGACAGGGCCTTTCCACCGACAGTGGACGGAAGAGTACCACCAAGCTCGTACCTGAGCCCGATATTATTCAACCCGAGTTCAATGATACGATTATCACTCAGTTTGCTGATGATGTTATCCATGTAGTATCGTCCACCCCTGTCACAGGAAAGTATAAATATGAGAGGGTAATTGAAAAGATGAATACTGAACTACGAAGAACAGCGAACTGGGAGAAGAAATTGTGAATGACGACCAACCCAGACAAAGTCCTTCTCAGCACAATCGGATGTTTTGCAACAACTATAGAAGACAAGGGAGGTATCGCCATTAGAGGTACCCTCATAACTATTAGAAACCCCAACAAGATCCTGGGATATGAGATAGACAGATTACTTCACTGTACATCTCATGTCACTGAAAACATAAATTTAGCCAAAGTCCGCCTTAACAATCTATACTGGTTTAATCCATTCCCTTCCCACATCAAAAAACACCTGTTCAAGATGATGATAAGACCTATGCTAGAATATCCATGTATATCCATGTCTTTAACTACTAAAACCAACATGCTACAGTTACAACGAGTCCAGAATCGAGCTATCCGTTTCATCTCAGGCACCAGGAAGAGAGATAGAATCAGAATGACAGATCTACACATACAACAGTACATAGTTGCAATGAATGTTAGGCTTGATAAACAAAAGAAGAGAAAATTATACGCCATGCAAGAACTGTATATTCCAGACAGAGAAAATCCCCCTATTTTGCAAATACCGCCGACTACATTATTAATGCACCTCCCCACAGAGCCCAAAGAATGACCCTCCAACAGAGAGTGCGAAGATTCATACACAAGGATACTTTCCAAAGACCAAAGATCTTGAGCGACCTCCCAGATGATACAGATGACTGGGTAACACCAGAATCTTTTTATTTCCAATACTGGTAACTCCACCCCAATTTATGGTGATTTCGCTTATTACTTGCCGACTATTACATCTCACCATGTAACATCAGCAAATATATCCAATGTTGGACATCCAACCTCTGTGGGAGCTGAGCCGGCCAGTATCTCCAGGTAGCAGTCGACGCACATCAGTCGTCTTGCTGTCGTTATTTCCAGCATACCTCAAAGAAAAAACAAAAGATTGCACTCAGAATCATGGAGTTATATCTTTGTTATACCTGTGTGAAACTGTTGGGAAAGTGCTATACCACATTCAATTAAACATTCTTTCATTAACACTATACACCATACATTGTATTATAATGCACCAAAGTGGTTGGGCCACTTGCCTTTATCACCCCACCTTCCCTCCACCCTCCCACCCCTTTCCCATATTTCCATCCTTACCCATCCATCTTCCTTCCCCATCTTACCCATCCATCTTCCTTCCCCATCTTACCAAAGCTCTGGTCATACAAGCTCAAGTGATCCAGAAATGTCTCAGACTTCCCACATTCTCACACCTCTCACAATGGAGGTCTTCAATACACTGTAAATCCACATTCGTCATCTTTTATTTTCTTTTATTTTTAGTTTTTATTTTTTTACTTTAATTTTCATTTTTTTTTTATTTTTTTTTATTTTGTTATTTTTTATTTCCTAATTTTAATTTGTGAACACGTCAATGTGTATAGTTGCATTCAGTTTTGATGATGTGGAATGTGTGAGTGTATGTTTCATGCAGGATTGTGTGTTTCTGTGTGTGTGTGTGTGTGTGTGTGTGTGTGTGTGTGTGTGTGTGTGTGTGTGTGTGTGTGTGTGTGTGTGTGTGTGTGTGTCACTCACCTAGTTGAGGTTGCAGGGGTCGAGTCATGTGGTGTGTGTGTGTGTGTGTGTGTGTGTGTGTGTGTGTGTGTGTGTGTGTGTATGTGTGTATGTGTGTGTGTGTGTGTGTTGTGTGTGTGTGTGTGTGTGTGTGTGTGTGTTTTGTGTGTGTGTGTGTGTGTGTGTGTGTGTGTGTGTGTGTGTGTGTTGTGTATGTGTGTGTGTGTGTGTGTGGTGTGTGTGTGTGTGTGTGTGTGTGTGTGTGTGTGTGTACTCACCTAGTTGAGGTTGCAGGGGTCGAGTCCATGTGTGTGTGTGTGTGTGTGTGTGTGGGTGTGTGTGTGTGTGTGTATGTGTGTGTGTGTGTGTGTGTGTGTGTGTTGTGTGTGAGTGTGTGTGTGTGTGTGTGTGTGTGTGTGTGTGGGACGGTTTCGAGAATCGTAGTGTGTGTGTAACATTCGTGTGTGTGTGTGTGTACTATAGCTACCAAAACATTACCTAAGATTAAATACATTTGTAACTCTACTAACATCTCTCATATATCGTTTCCAAACCTATAAATGCACCCAAGTGCGGCTATACTTTATATAATTGTTTACTTCTGTATTTCAGTGTTTACAGATGTTCCACATATTGCCTTCCACTTCTGAACTGACACTCTTGTTTGTTATCCATATTTTCTTTACCATCACTTCAACAATGATAATTCCGACACACACTTTACCTGGTCAACACTCTTATTCCATTATAATTATTATATTCTTTAATGTTCTTTACCCTTTTCTTATTTTATAAACTTTATGAACATTATGGCCTGGTCACAGACCGGCCACGGGGGCTTTGACCCCCGTGGCCGGTCTGTGACCAGATGTTTGTTTTATAATCACTAGTAGCAGTGTGCTAGTGAACTAATGTGAGTACTCGGTAAAGGTGTACTGGTGTTTTTTTTTTTTGTATCTAGTGGGTAGGTTTTATGTTATATATGTAAATTTACTGTTAATATTGTTATTTTTTTACGTTAATGTTTATGTCCTTCCTTATATTAATTATAAGTAGTGACCACTTAATTAACACTTAATAAATTATGTGAAGTAACAAACTTGGCCCTAGGTTGGATTTATTGTGATTAATATTTTAAATGCCCCTAGAATAGGGCAGGTTGTTAACCCTAGGATGGCAGGACATTTATTTAGTAACGCAGTTAAAAGGCGTAAGAATTTGTTTAGGATGTTTCTGCTTCTTATTTCAAAATGTGTTGTTTGTCATGTACAAAGTACAGGCTTCACTATGCCCATTATATTTTTTTATTAAAATCACTGGCCGATTCCCCACCAGGCATGGTGGCCCGAAAAGAAAAACTATTCCACCATCATTCACCCAACACACTGTCTTGCAGAAGGGTGCTTTACACTACAGTTTTTAAACTGCAACATTAACACACCTCCTTCAGAGTGCAGGCACTGTACTTCCCATCTCCAGAACTCAAGTCCGGCCTGCCGGTTTCCCTGAATCCCTTCATAAATGTTACTTTGCTCACACTCCAACAGCACGTCAAGTATTAAAAACCATTTGTCTCCATTCACTCCTATCAAACACATTCACGCATGCCCGCTGGAAGTCAAAGCCCCTCGCACACAAAACCTCCTTTACCCCCCTCCCTACAACCTTTCCTAGGCCGACCCCTACCCCGCCTTCCTTCCACTACAGACTGATACACTCTTGAAGTCATTCTGTTTCGCTCCATTCTCTCTACATGTCCGAACCACCTCAACAACCTTTCCTCAGCCCTCTGGACAACAGTTTTGGCAATCCCGCACCTCCTGCTATCTTCCAAACTACGAATTCTCTGCATTATATTCACACCACACATTGCCCTCAGACATGACATCTCCACTGCCTCCAGCCTTCCCCTCGCTGCAACATTCATCACCCATGCTTCACACCCATACAGGAGCGTTGTTAAAACTATACTCTCATACATTCCCCTCTTTGCTTCCAAGGACAAAGTTCTTTGTCTCCACAGACTCCAAAGTGTGCCACTCACCCTTTTCCCCTCATCAATTCTATGATTCACCTGATCTTTCATAGACCCATCCTCTGACACGTCCACTTCCAAATATCTGAATACGTTCACCTCTTCCATACTCTCTCCCTCCAATCTGATATCCAATCTTTCATCACCTAATCTTTTTGTTATCCTCATAACCGTACTCTTTCCTGTATTCACTTTCAATTTTCTTCTTTTATACACCCTACCAAATTCATCCACCAACCTCTGCAACTTCTCTTCAGAATCACCCAAGAGCACAGTGTCATCAGCAAACAGCAACTGTGACAACTCCCACTTTATGTGTGATTCTTTATCTGTTAACTCTACACCTCTTGCCAAGACCCTCACATTTACTTCTCTTACAACCCCATCTATAAATATATTGAACAACTATGGTGACATCACACATCCTTGTCTAAGGCCTACTTTTACTGGGAAGTAATCTCCCCCTTTCCTACACACTCTAACTTGAGCCTCACTATCCTCATAAAAACTCTTCACTGCTTCAGCAACCCACCCCCTATCCCTAAATTTCAACATCTGCCCCTTTCCCCCTATCCACCCTGGCATAACGCCTTTCAATATCCATAAATGCCACAAAAACCTCTTTAGCCCTTGTCTAAATACTGTTCACTTATATGTTTCCACTGTAAACCTTGTCAAGCACCCCCTGCTTTTCCAAAGCCTCCTTGTTCATCTGCATATTCCTATCTCCGTCTTACACTTAATTCTTTCAATAACAACTCTACCATACACTTTACCAGGTATACTCAACAGACTTATCCCCCTATAATTTTTGCACTCTCTTTTGTCCCCTTTGCCTTTATACTAAGGAACTATGCATGCTCTCTGACAGTCCCTAGGTACCTTACCTTCTTCATACATTTATTAAATAATAGCACTAACCACCCAAACTATATTCCCACCTGCTTTTAACATTTCTATCTTTATCCCATCAATCCCAGCTGCCTTACCCCACACTCACAACTGGCTCTTCCTCACTCCTACAAGATGTTATTCCTCCTTGCCCTATACACGAAATCACAGCTTCCCTATCTACATCAACATTTAACATTCCTCAAAATATTCCTCCATCTCCCAATACTCCGTCTTAACTCTCACAATTTAATAACTCTCCTCTCCTATTTTTAACTGACAAATCCATTTGTTCTCTGCTTCCTAAACTTTGTTAATTCACTCCAAAGGAGCTTTTTCATTATTTCAAACAAATTTTGTTGATAACATCTCACCCACTCTCTCATTTGCTCTCTTTTTACATTGCATCACAACTCTCTTAACCTCTCTCTTTTTCTCCATATACTCTTCCTCCTGCCGTCACTTCTACTTTGGTAAAAACTTCTCATATGCTAACTTTTTCTCCTTACTACTCTCTTTACATCATAGTACCACCAATTGCTCCTCATCTCTCCCGCACCCACCTCCTGTAGCCACAAACTTCTGCTGAACACTCCAACACTACATTTTTAAACCACCCCATATCTCTCACCCCATTGCCTATGCTCTCATTAGCCCATCCATCCTCCAATAGTTGTTTATATATCTTACCTCTAACTGCCTCCTCTTTAGTTTTATAAACCTTCACTCTTCTCTTACGTGAATGCTTCTAATTCTCCTTGTATCCCATCTACCTTTTACTCTCACTGTCGTCTACAACTAAAATGTGATATGATAATTCTGGGCCCCCTCTATACACAGTACATCCTAAAGTCCTATCAACAGTCCTTTTATCCACCAACATAATCCAAGAAACTACTGCCATTTTCGCCTACATCAATCTTGTATACTTATTTATCCTCTTATACTTAAATATGTATACCTATAACTAAACCCCTTCTATACAAAGTTTCAATCAAAGGCTCCCATTATCATTTACTCCTGTACCCCAAACTACCTACTAAACCCCCTCTCAAAATTTTCTCCTACTTTTAGCATTCACCCCCTACCACAAATTACTCCCCTTGGTTCAAAGTTTCCTATACATTCACTTAACACCCCCAAAAATCTCTCCTCTCCTCTACATTCCTCTCTTCTCCGTGCATAAAACGCTTATTATGATCCACTTTTCGCACCACCTTATTTTAACCCACACAATCCTTAATTTCAACATTATATTCTCTTTTCCCTTCCATAACTGATCCTTCAACATTATTGCTACCCTTCCTTAGCTCAACTCTCTCAATACTCCAGTTTTAATCCCTTTATTTCCCCCCACCAAAATTTCCCCAACCCCCCTTCAGCTTTGTTTCGGGGCGGGGGGAAAATCCAACTTCTTTTCCCATTCATAACCAGCAATCATCTTTTTTCTTGTCATCCCACTACATACTTTATACAATAAAAAAAATTTAAAAAGACACAGAAAATTTAACCTTATGACAAGACTAAAAACAAAAAGAAATTTTTTATAAGTTTTTCTTGGGATTTTTAACTCCAGAGAGTTAGCCTTTTCGGTAACCCAAGAAAAGCAGTGCGTCATCGAGGACGGAACTTATTTCCTTTGGGGACCTTAATCTTTCCCCGGGAGCGACCCACGCCATTTCGACTAACACCAAGTACCTTTTTGCTGTTAGGTGAACAGGAATATGTGAAGGAAACGCGTAAAAATGTTTCCACTCCCTAGAATCGAACCCGGGCCCTCCGTGGTGAAGGGGGAGCTTCAGCAACCAGCCCCCGGGGCCCCCCCACGATACAGCAAGTTTAACAACGAATTTCATAGCGACAAACTGAAAAAAACATTTTTAAATTCTAAAAAAATTTTAATAGCATTTTCTCAAGATAAGGAAGACAAAACCTTGGCAAATTGACATTTTAAAATTAAAAAAAAACTCCCATGACTGGTCTTATAGGTCTAAAGTCAGTCGTATATTGTTTCCTTTCTAAAACTCTCTTATAATTTTTTGCTTTTCTAAGAAGCACTGCTATGTATATTGGAAACCAGTTTTTCTAATATGGGCCCCATTGAGTTTTTCCTCAGAAGTATCCTCACCCTTATAAAACCAACCACAGTAACAAGAAAAATGAAGTATGACTTAAAAAAAAAAGCTGAATAAGTAGGGGTTTTCGGTGTTTGTAAGTCATTCATATAAACAAAAACCTCATTTTCTTGCCCCCATCTTCTTTATAAGAATGTGCAAAAGTGTGTGACGTGTCGGAAACAAAAATCCTTTTCGGTGAAAGAGAGACGGGCAGAAGAAGAGAGAGAGAGAGAGAAGAGAGAGAGAGAGAAGAAGACAAGACAGAACAGACAGACAGACACACAGGCATCAAAAGACAACACAGCCGTGCTCTAAGGTGTTAATTTGCTCATAGTGTTGCCCAAATTTCCCTTTTGGGGTCATAAATAAAAAACCCATGAACGGACAAAACCCTTTTTCCTTAGTCTCCAAGGAACTATTTCCCTGAAACCCCATTGCCCCATGACACTCACATCTCCCTTTGTCATACATAGAACAAAATGAAGCAAGACATAAGATTCATCTTTTTATTTTTTTGAAATGGGGAAGGATTTCCCCCAGGTTGAATTACCTGGAGAAATAAAAAAAAGGTGGTAACTTTATTCTACCCCACACGCAGGCATCGGCGTAAAAGAAATAATTTAAAACAAACATTTGTCCCATTTTTTCCCTTTTGAAATGAGCCCCAAAAATGCCCACCCAAAAAATAACGTACAACAGGTAAGATGGAATTATGCAAGTCTTGTATTAATTTATATCTAAAAAAAAGAAAAAAATATCATAATTTAAGAAGCAACTGAAAAACCCAAAATTTTGTACAACGTATTATATATTTGCGAAATTAAGGATTTTTTGAATATATATTTGAGGTTGAGCAGGATGGCTTTTTTGATGCAGCGGCATAGGCGACTGCGCTTTTTCGCACCACCCGCGGTGTGGGAAATTTAAACCCCACTGGGGAACACCTTCTTTTGAACTTTTTTCCCAACCCTGTAGGCAGGTCGGGTCCCGAACAGTAGATCATGGCAAATGCCCATGATCTACAGTTCTGTGGTCAAAATTTCTGGAGTCTGTGAAACACCTGTTTCCCTGATTTCAAAACAGAATAACTGTTTCCTGAGGGGGTTCACCTCAGAAAGCAATTTTCTGTCACTTCAGGGGCACCTCCCCCAAAGAGCTTAAAATTTAAAAGTACGCGACTAAAGGTTTCCCAGTACCTTCAGTTTTTTAAAAGCAAAAGGGAAAACCCACAGCTTCAAAAACATAATTAGGGACTTTTTTCATGACTCTAAAAAAGGGCTTTTGAACAGCCCAGCCAAAAAGTTGAATCACAGCTAATGCTGAGCAAAGAGGGGGGTAACTACATAGTTTTCTATCTAAATTTTCAATAATTCGATTATGGTCAAAAGCGTTCATGCTTCCTAGGCCGTAGTACAGAAATTTCACACTTACACATATATGCCTTTTAAAGAGAGGAGAATGATAGGTAAGAAGATCACAATATGTAGTCGGGGTCCTCACCAAAAAATTTTAATGACCTTTTCCCCAGGGGAAAAAAGAACATAGCACGGGGCGTGTATCCCCTTCCCCTTTTAAGAATTCTCCCCTGTCAGGCCCGGTTCCCACACCACCGGAATGTATAATCAACAAAGTAAACCAGGGCTCCTAGGATCTCCAAGGACTGAAAGAGCTCTACTTGAGTTTTTTTACTATGAGAAATTAAATATTTTTGTTAAAATTTTGGGGATTTGCAAAAAGATGCTTTTTTTTTTTTTTTTAAGGGGAAATTCATAAAAAAACCGAGAACCAGTTTCTATTTTTAAAGTGTACGTGTGGCTGTCGTATTGGATTTTTTTCAATGGCTGCTTTATTTTTAAAATTTAAATTTGACATCTGTGCTTTTCTTCAATCTTATATTTACATAAGTGTAATTTACAGATTTTTAACTCAATCATAACTCCGTCTTTAGGTAGCAATAGTTTATTTTGAAAATATTCAGGTCACAGCAGCTTAAAAATGGTTTTTTTTTTTAATGTTGGGAAATTACCTACAATATTTTGGGAAAAGGGGGGAAGTCAAATTTAAGTGACATTTTGTGTTTAATTTGTGTATTTCCCTTTTGGTGAAATTTACACGGGAAAGGTTAGCTCTTTAAGCTTAGTTTAAAGTTTGTGCTTTCTTTTTGCTATTTTAAATTTTTTGTTGATTCTTCCAGAAATTGAGTACTTTTCCAAGATGAAATTCGGAATTTTTGTGGAAAATTACATTTACTGAATTTCATTATATACATAACATAAAGAAAATAAAATTATTTTTTTATCATTAGACAATGGAATTTGGGGCCCTAGGGCCAAAAAACCCCCTTTTTATATCTACCCCTGTAAATCCACAATTGCAGGACCCATTTAATTAAAAAGAATTATTCATCACCGGAAAGTTGGTAAATATATAAATTTTTAGACTTATATTAAAAATTAAAAAATGGTTAAGATACCATAACATAACGAAAGAAAATTTTTATTATACCCCCAATTTTCTAGATTTAAAGTTCTACTCAGAAAACCTCACTCTAACTAAATCTATGAAAATAAAGCGGCCAGAAATTTTATACAACTAAGAGCTTTTTCTGAGGGTTTCCCGGAGAGGTCTTGTCCAGTCGCCTGATATCTCAATTATGCAGGAATGCATATCCCCAATTTCGCCTCCCATTTTAGAGGTGTCAGCCCCAATTTTAACCCTAAACACGAAAAATTTTCCATTTTACCCAAAGTTCTAATAAAAAAATAAAATGGCGACTGTCCTGTCTGCGCAGGCGCAGGGGCCGTTTTTAAAATTTTCCATAATATAATTTTTTTTAAATACAGTATAGCCATCTATTTACATATAACTACTGTATTTCTGGGAAAAAATATCAGTTTTTCCCCTCTGCGGCGGGCGGTTCGTGCAAACGACCAAATTTCTCAATTTGGGAATGGGGAGAACCTGGGGACATAAGGATCGGCATCCACAAGGCGACATATTACACAAGATTTTTTCACCCTTTTTTACACTTTTCCCCCTTTTGGAATCCCGAAAGTTTCCCAATACAATTTAAGCTATCTTGTACCCCCCCCATGCAATACATTTTATGGGCATTAGAACAATAAATTTTTTAATGAAGTTTTGGGGAGTAAGATAGGGTTTTTTAGCATTAAAAAACACTTTTTTAAGTACCTCTAAATCACCCCAATTTCTCTATTTTGGAACCTTTCACAAATTTTTTTTTCCATCAATTTAATCTCATTTCCCTAGATTTCCCCGAACCCCCTTTATCCAATTCAAGAGAGTGAAAACTTTAAAAGAAATATCATCTTTTTTAAAATTTTAAACACCAACTTTGTTTACATTGTTAGTTTGGGGAAAGAGAATCCTATTTTTACAATGGCTAAGGGGGGACAAAATTTGGAGCAGTGGCACAGTTTTAAAAAACCGGGCAATAACCCTTTGTACAGGGAATTCTTTTTTTTACCACCCCTCGTCCTTTAAAACCCGAAAGCATTTCAAAAAAAGGAAAAACCCCAGACAAGAAATCACTGGATTCTCCTCACCAGTATATAATTTAAAAGTTAACATATGCGACCCAAAATATTAACTTTTCTTGCATCTGTTAATTTTAGCGCCTGTTTTTTTAACACAATTTTACTGTTTCTTACGAATCCAATTTTTAAAAGGGGTACCCATTATCAACCAAAAATTTCGTGCGTTTAAAATTTTTCTCATGCAACTTATTTTTTTAAATTAGCTTTTGCACCTACATAAAAGGGGTGTTTTTTCCCCCGGGCAAGGTACGTTTTAATTGGAAACACTTTACCTTAGCATAAAAGAGAAAATAACACATTTCATTTAAGGGAAGAAAACTCGACACCATCAGAGGTTTAGAAGTTTAGTGTAAACGCAAGGCCGAAAGAGCCGGAATTTTTGAAAAAGGGTGGAGAAGAACGGGTGTTTGGTTTATACAGAGGGGAAAAAAGACAAACTGTCGAAACTGCCCGGGGGGGAGGAAAGTGATGCATATGGTATATATTGGGAGAATTAGCAATGTGAAGTAAGCCCTTTGGCTTAGGCCTTTTTTGATTTTAAAATTTTCCCGAAGGTGAAAAGGAAACTTGCAAATAAATGAAATTTTATTGTGGGTTTTTGCCAGGGTTTTTTACCTTTAAAGGCCCGAAAAAACCCTGGAGAGGAAAAGGACAATAAAAGGGGCACATTTTGCCCTTGTGTCCCCTTTTTCTTTGTTTTTAAAAGGGGGAAAAAAAGAAGAAGAATCAAAAGTAAAAAACATGGAAAAGGCTTAAAGGGGTGGAAACAAATAATCCCTATAACGATTCCAATTTGTAAAAGTAGGGGGCAAAAAATGAAGGAAAATTGGGGGGGT
>NC_069408.1:63155362-63170777 GCF_026875155.1 Cherax quadricarinatus | reverse complement strand
GTCACACGGAGGGACCCCGGGGGATCCATGGCCGGGGTGGGAGGGAGGGGGGGGGGGAAGGGGGGAAGGGGGAAAACCCGGGGTTCCCGGGGGACTTGGACCCACGGACCTGGGATGCGGAGGTTGAGGGTGTGGGGGGAAGGGGGGAGGGGAGCCCCGGGTTCACACGGGGGGGGACCCGACCACGGCCCGGGGATGGGGAGGTTGGGGTGGGGGGGGGAAGGGGGGAAGGGGGGCACCTGGTGACAGGGGTACTCCAGGACCCCAAGGACCTGGGGTGCGGAGGTTTAGGGTTGGGGGGAAGGGGGGGAAGGGCGAGCCCTGGTGTCAACGGGTGGATCCGGGATCCACGGACCGGGCGATGCGGAGGTTGAGGGTGGGGGGGGAAAGTGGGGAAGGGGGAGCACCGGGTGTCCCAGGGGTGGAACCCGGATCCTGGGAACTGGGATGCAAGGTTGATGGTGTGGGGGGGGAAGTGGGAAGGGGGAGCACCTGGGTCCCCGGGTGGACCCCGGGAAATCCACGGACCTGGGGATGCGGAGGTTGAGGGTTGTGGGGGGGAAGTGGGAATGGGGTAGCACCTGGTGTCATACGGGTGGACTCCAGAATCAAGGACCTGGGATGCGGAGGTTGAGAGTGGTGGGGGGAGTGGGAAGGGCGAGCACCTGGTTTCACACGGGTGGACTCCTGGATCCACGGACCTAGGGATGCCGAGGTTGAGGGTGTAGGGGGGGAAGTGGGGAAGGGGGAGCAGCTGGTGTCACACGGGTGGACTCCTGGATCCACAGACCTAGGGATGCGGAGGTTAATTGTGTAGGGGGGGAAGTGGGGAAGGGGGAGCACCTGGTGTCACACAGGTGGACTCCTGGATCCACGGACCTGGGGATGCGGAGGTTGAGGGTGGGGGGGAAGTGGGGAAGGGGGAGCACCTGGTGTCACACGGGTGGACTCCTGGATCCACGGACCTGGGGATGCGGAGGTTGAGGGTGTGGGGGGGAAGTGGGGAAGGGGGAGCACCTGGTGTCACACGGGTGGACTCCTGCATCCAGGGACCTAGGGATGCCGAGGTTGAAGGTGTAGGGGGGGAAGTGGGGAAGGGGGAGCACCTGGTGTCACACGGGTGGACTCCTGGATCCACAGACCTAGGGATGCGGAGGTGAGGGTGGGGGGGGGAAGTGGGGAAGGGGGAGCACCTGGTGTCACACGGGTGGACTCCTGGATTCACGGAACTGGGGATGCGGAGGTTGTGGGTGCGGGGCGAAGTGGGGAAGGGGGAGCAAGTGGCGTCACACGGGTGGACACCTGGAACCACTGACCTGGGGACGTGAAGGTTGAGGGAGCTGTGGGGAAGTGGGGAAGGGGGAGAACCTGGCGTCACACGGGTGGACTCCTGGAAATACGGACCTGGGGACGCGTAGGTTGAGGGAGCGGTGGGGAAGTGGGGAAGGGGGAGAACCTGGCGTCACACGGGAGGACTCCTGGAAACACGTACCTGGGGACGCGTAGGTTGAGGGAGCGGTGGGGAAGTGGGGAAGGGAGAGAACCTGGCGTCACACGGGTGGACTCCTGGATCCACGGACCAGGGGAGGCGAAGGTGGAGGGAGCGGGAGGGGGGAAGTGGGGATGTGGGAGCACCTGGCCTCACACGGGCGGACTCCTGGAACCACGGTCCTGGGGATGCGAAGGTCGAGGGTGCGGGGGGGGGAAGTGGGGAAGGGGGAGCACCTGGCCTCACACGGGCGGACTCCTGGAACCACGGTCATGGGGATGCGAAGGTCGAGGGTGCAGGGGGGGGATGTGTTGAAGGGGGAGCACCTGGCGTCACACGGGCGGACTCCTGGAACCACGGACCTGTGGATGCGAAGGTCGAGGATGCGTGGGGGGGATTTGTTGAAGGCGGAGCACCTGGCGTCACACGGGCGGACTCCTGGAACCACGGACCTGTGGATGCGAAGGTCGAGGGTGCGGTGGGGGGAAGTGGTGAAGGGGGAGAACCTGGCGTCACACGGGTGGACTCCTGCAACCACGGTCCTGGGGATGCGAATGTCGAGGGTGCGGTGGATGGAAGTGGGGAAGGGGGAGAACCTGGCGTCACACGGGTGGACTCCTGCAACCACGGACCTGGGGATGCGAAGGTCGAGGGTGCGGTGGGGGGAAGTGGGGAAGGGGGAGAACCTGGCGTCACACGGGTGGACTCCTGCAACCACGGACCTGGGGATGCGAAGGTCGAGGGTGCGGGGGGGGGGAAGTGGGGAAGGGGGAGCACCTGGCCTCACACGGGCGGACTCCTGGATCCACGGACCTGGGGATGCGAAGGTCGAGGGAGCGGGGGGGGGAAGTGGGGAAGTGGAGCACCTGGCCTCACACGGGCGGACTCCTGGAACCACGGACCTGTGGATGCGAAGGTCGAGGGTGCGGTGGGGGGAAGTGGTGAAGGGGGAGAACCTGGCGTCACACGGGTGGACTCCTGCAACCACGGTCCTGGGGATGCGAAGGTCGAGGGTGCGGTGGATGGAAGTGGGGAAGGGGGAGAACCTGGCGTCACACGGGTGGACTCCTGCAACCACGGACCTGGGGATGCGAAGGTCGAGGGTGCGGTGGATGGAAGTGGGGAAGGGGGAGAACCTGGCGTCACACGGGTGGACTCCTGCAACCACGGACCTGGGGATGCGAAGGTCGAGGGTGCGGGGGGGAAGTGGGGAAGGGGGAGACCACACCTCACTATGACCACACCTCACTATGACCACGCCTCACTATGACCACACCTCACTATGACCACACCTCACTATGACCACACCTCACTATGACCACACCTCACAATGACAACATCTCACTATGACCACACCTCACTATGACCACACCTCACTATGACCTCACCTCACTATGACCACACCTCACTATGACCACACCTCTCTATGACCACACCTCACTATGACAACACCTCACTATGACAACACCTCACTATGACCACACCTCACTATGACCACACCTCACTATGACCACACCTCACTATGACCAACCTCACCATGAAAACTCCTCACTATGACAACACCTCACTATGACCACACCTCACTATGACCACACCTCACTATGACCACACCTCACTATGACCACACCTCACTATGACCACACCTCACTATGACAACACCTCACTATGACAACACCTCACTATGACCACACCTCACTATGACCAACCTCACTATGACCACACCTCACTATGACCAACCTCACTATGGCCACACCTCACTATTACCACTCTTTGCTATGACCAACCTCACTATGACCACACCTCACTTTGACCACACCTCACTATGACCACACCTCACTATGATCAACCTCACTATGACCACACCTCACTATGACCACACCTCCCTATGGCCAACCTCACTATGACCACACCTCACTATGACCACACCTCACTCTGACCACACCTCACTATGACCACACCTCACTACGATCAAACTCACTATGACCACACCTCACTATGACCACACCTCACTATGACCACACCTCACTATGACCACACCTCACTATGACCACACCTCACTATGACCACACCTCACTATGACCACACCTCACTCTGACCACACCTCACTATGACCACACCTCACTACGACCAACCTCACTATGACCACACCTCACTATGACCACACCTCACTACGACCAAACTCACTATGACCACACCTCACTATGACCACACCTCACTCGACCAAACCTCACTATGACCACACCTCACTACGACCAACTCACTATGACCACACCTCACTATGACAACACCTCACTATGACCACACCTCACTACGACCAAACTCACTATGACCACACCTCACTACGACCAACCTCACTATGACAACACCTCACTATGACAACACCTCACTATGACAACACCTCACTATGACCTCACCTCACTATGACCACAACTCACTATGACCACACCTCACTATGACCACACCTCACTATGACCACACCTCACTATGACAACACCTCACTATGACCACACCTCACTATGACAACATCTCACTATGACCACACCTCACTATGACCACACCTCACTATGACCACAGCTCACTATGACCACACCTCACTATGACCACACCTCACTATGACAATACCTCACTATGACAACACCTCACTATGACCATACCTCACTATGACCACACCTCACTTTGACCACACCTCACTATGACCACACCTCACTATGACAACACCTCACTATGACAACACCTCACTATGACCACACCTCACTATGACCACACCTCACTATGACCACACCTCACTATGACCGCACCTCACTATGACCAACCTCACTATGACAACACCTCACTTTGACCACACCTCACTGTGACCAACCTCACTATGACCACACCTCACTATGACCAACCTCACTATGGCCACACCTCACTATTACCACACTTTGCTATGACCAACCTCACTATGACAACACCTCACTATGACCACACCTCACTGTGACCAACCTCACTATGACCACACCTCACTATGACCAACATCACTATGACAACACCTCACTACGACCACACCTCACTGTGACCAACCTCACTATGACCACACCTCACTATGACCAACCTCACTATGATCACACCTCACTATGACCACATCTCACTATGACCAACCTCACTATGACCACACCTCACTATGACCACACCTCACTATGACCACACCTCACTATGACCAAACTCACTATGGCCACACCTCACTATGACCAACCTCACTATGACCACACCTCACTATGACCGACCTCACTATGACCACACCTCACTATGACCAACCTCACTATGACAACACCTCACTATGACTAACCTCACGTTGACCACTCCTCACTATGACCAACCTCACTATGATCAAACCTCACTATGACCACACCTCACTATGACCAGACCTCACTATGACCAGACCTCACTATAACCACACCTCACTTTGACCACACCTCACTATGACCACACCTCACTATGACCACACCTCACTATGACCACACCTCACTATGACCACACCTCACTATGAGCACACCTCACAATGACCAACCTCACTATGACCACACCTCACTATGACCAACCTCACTATGACCACACCTTACTATGACCAAATTCACTATTACCACACCTCACTATGACCAACATCACTATGACCACATCTCACTATGACCACACCTCACTATGACAACACCTCACTATGTCCAACATCACTATGACCACACCTCACTATGACTAACCTCACTATGACCACATCTCACTATGACTAACCTCACTATGACCACACCTCACTATGACCAACCTCACTATGACCACACCTCACTATGACCAACCTCACTATGACCACACCTCACTATGACCAACCCCTCTATGACCACACCTCACTATGACCACACCTGACTATGACCACACCTATGACCACGCCTCACTATGACCACACCTCACTATGACTACACCTCACTATGACCACACCTCACTATGACCACACCTCACTATGACCACACCTCACTATGACCACACCTCACTATGACCACACCTCACTATGATCACACCTTCCTATGACCACACCTCACTATGACCACACCTCACTATGACCACACCTCATTATGACCACACCTCACTATGGCCACCCCTGATTATGGCCATCACTGACTATGGCCACACTTAACTTTGACAACGATAGGAAAATATACATTATGATTATCGTGAATGTTTTGTGTGTGTGTGTCATATTTCGTCGACCTGGGCAGGTTTCCCTCTCATATTTCGTCGTAATGGAAAGTTCCTAGACAGGTTTTGCTGTCATATTTCATCGCCCAAGACAGGTTTCCTTTCCATATTCAATCGTTCTAGATGAGTTTCCCTGACATATTCCATTGGCCTGGACGGGTTTCCCCGACATATTTCATCTCCCTGGAAAGGTGTCCCTGTCATATTTCATCTCCCTGGACAGGTTTCCCTGTCATATTTCATCTCCCTGGACAGGTTTACCTGTCTTATTTCATTTCCCTGGACAGGTTTCCCTGTCATATTTCATCTCTCTGGGCAGGTTTGCCTGTCATATTTCATCTCCTTGGACAGGTTTCCTTGTCTTATTTCATCTCCCTGGACAGGTTTCCCTGTCAGATTTCTTCTCCTTGGACAGGTTTCACTTTCATATATTGTTGCCCTGGGCGGGTTTCCTCGTCATGTTTCGTCGGCCTGGACCTGTTTGCCTCTCAAATTTTCACTATCTGGATGGGTTTCACTGTGATGTATTGTCGCCCTGGACAGCTTTCTCTGTCATATTTTACCGTCCTGGACAGATTTCCCTGTCATATTTCACAGTCTCGGACAAGTTTTCCTGACATTTTCCATCTCCATGGACAGGTTAAATTAAACTCTCATATTTCATCGCTTGGACGGATTTCCTTGTCAAATTCAATCGCCCAAGACGGGTGTCCCTCTCACATTTCGTGCCATGGACATGTTTCTCTGTCATATTCCATCGCTCTGGATAGGTTTCAATATCGTATTTCATCGCTTTTTATAGGTTCCCTGTCATATTTCGTCGCATTGGACGGATTTACTTGTCATATTTCGCCGCCCTGGATAGGTTTCACTGTCCTATTTCATCGCCCTGAACAGATTTCCCTGTACAACATTGACGTCCTTGACGGGTTTCCCTGTCATATTTCGTCGCCCTGGACGGGCTTACCTGTCATATTTATTCGCCCTGAAAGAGATTCCCTGTCATATTTCATCGCCCTGGACGGGTTTACCTGTCATACTCCATCGCCCTGGACAGGTATCCCTGTCATATTTCGTCGCCCTTACCAACCTGAATGGTTACCAACTTTAATGGTTAAGTTGAAAAAGGTTCATTGAAAAAATGAATGCAGAAATATTTCTTTGCAAATATAGCACTTGAGGAGTTGAGTCAACACCAGTAGAAAGTTGTAGGTGCAGTAACTACTGTCAACTTTAACACTAATTATGAAACAGCAAAAATATATAATACAACAGAGCTAATTCCGAAATATTAATTAATCCTTAAAAAACTTATGCGAAATATAAATAATATATTAAGAAAAGGAACCACAGGACATACATTCTTGAGGAAGAACATTAACCAGTGGAACAACGAATACCAGCAGGAAACACAAGGAATGCTAGGAAGAAATAAGAACCAGTTCACTGTTTACAGAAAGCTTCTAACACATCAACTTGTGTCAATTATTTTAGCAATCACTCTAAATAAGTTAACAGAACAACTGTGTCTTTTCTGCTCCTAAGATATTCAAGGATTTGCTGCCCAAGTCGTTTAGATCAAGAAGTTTCCAGTATAAACCAACAGGTCAGAAAAGCTGTGCATCCTGACTACTACATCCAAGAAGGTGCGTACTAAGTCAAGCAAAAACTATTATAAAACAACTCCAGCGACTAACAAAGAAAACATTGTTTTCCATAATATCATTCAGGAGAAAAGCGAATATTAACTATCACAATCTCCTGTCCTAATAAATTAGACAATTATTTCTCATAAATAGACGAAAGGAATGTAAAAACCCTTCGTCAAGACAGTGACCTTCTTCACACAGTGAAAATCTGGTGTCAGTTTCCACGTAAGATGCTGGAACACAAGACAACTATGAAATACGGACAGGTGAACTCTGTTTTGTTCCAGTATCTCAAAAATAAAGAAAATAAAACTGTATAAATAGAAATAAAGTAATTCTCTTTATTCCTACTTTTTATTTTTTATCTTTTCTTAATACTTATAACTGATCTTCGATGATTTTGTGCAGTGTCTGATGATAAAATAAACTCCAACACTGGTCGTGAGTAATTGATGTTACAGTAAATAAATAAATAACATAAATAAATAAATAAATGTATGTATATAATTTTTTATTCATCACTTTTTTGAAAAATTTCTGTAGTATGCTGTACAGTCCATCACACTCTCGGCTATAAAAATGTTTCACTTGATTTTTCAAAATCATCCTTTGACCTTCCTCTCACTATTATTTGTTGTTAAACGTTTCCGAACATATCTCAACATCAAATAACATCAGTTATTCCAAGAAATCATATCATTCTGCGTTGTTTAATTCTGGTTTCATCTGTGGAACAATATCACGACCTTCCAACTCTAGTTTGTCCAACACAGCAAATTTTCTATTGGTTACCATTTTATTGGCAGTTGGTGTCAAGCTGCTGGGCTTGGTGCCATTCCTAACTTCTTGGAATGCATTAGTCGTTGTATTTTTGGTTTGTGAGGTTTCTATACATCGAGTACTGTTTTTCTGCGGACGAAAGAGGATACAGTCATGGAATGACAATGGTCACCCTCAAATGTGTTCGCTAATGTATATCGTCAATCATTAATTTACTAGAGGATTATATCTGTGATGTGACAAAGAGACAAAAGTCTTTCCCACCAGAAGGGAACTGAAATAAAAAGTCGTGGAGACACCACCATCACGCAGACGTATAATACCAGCTGACTTGATTCATCTTATACGTATCATACGAACCGCTGCCTTAAGTCTTTTACCAACAGAGTCCTGCCAGCAGCATTTCCAACAGAAGCCTACCTGAGGTCTTCTACTAACAGTCTTCTGGTAACAATCATTCCAATGGTATTCTTCCAATAGCATTCAGTCATATACACTTGAATCCTACCAACAGAATCCTAAGAAAAGAATCTTATCAATAAATCTTCTATCAGGTATTTACCAGACAGGTTACATAGAGTGTTATTAACTCTGGTATATCATACTTTATGCACATCACAACACAACGATGGTGGTGAAAAAACATAAGAGCAGAGAGGAACTTTCACCTGTGAAGCAAACTTCTTCATTCAATAGTTCCTTTCTACAATTGTCTTTCATTACTTACTGCAACATAGTGCACCACAACATTCAGTGTGCAATATATGTTAACATCACAGTACATAACAACAGTATGGGAGACATTAACACACAGTCGTACTGGCCAGGTTGTGGCAGTCATCACCAAAATTCTTATTGTCAGTAGATTGAATCATCCAAGTTGACAGCTTTCGTTTTCATCCCGAAAGTTTTTATTTTGTATTTGTGATGGCGAATGTTTTTTTTATGTTTTTAAGACGTGAGAGCACTGTATATGTTAAAAATGACTTAATTAATAATTAATTCTACTCGAATAAAGTGCCCATTAAGATAATTTATAAGAATATCTTCTTTGTTTTAACCACAAGTCTCTCAAGTTAGTCACTTATTCACCTTTATCGATTTTTTCCCAAAATATTTTATCAAAATATTTTATCAAAATATTTTAACCCTCATTCCAAATTCTTAAGAAAATTGAAATAATATAATCAGAAATGTTCTTATTACCCTTAAAACAATGGTGTGGGAGAGTGTAAATATGCCTATGAGAACGTGTACACATGTATGTATATATGTGTGTTCGTAGCATAGTGTTTGTAGTGATATGTGTGTGTATATGAAAGTAAAAAGTAAACATTAGAAAAAATTTGTATGGTCTACATAATAATTCACAATAAAGAAGATCACAGCTCTGTGGTACAGCTGTCAGCCTGGCTGACTCTGCTGTCAGCCTGGCTGACTCTGCTGTCAGCCTGGCTGACTCTGCTGTCAGCCTGGCTGACTCTGCTGTCAGCCTGACTGACTCTGCTGTCAACAGTCAGTCAGTCAGTCAGTATAAAAGAAATGAGCCAATAAGAAGGTTAAAACTGGGAAATTTACAATGTATTCAGATTGAAGTTTGTGACGCAGTTGTAATAAAGTACTGGAATACCTGGAGTATACCTGGAGTATACCTGGAGTATACCTGGAGTATACCTGGAGTATACCTGGAGAGGGTTTCGGGGGTCAAAGCCCCCGTGGCCGGTCTGTGACTAGGCCATAATGTTCATAAAGTTTATAAAAGAAGAAAAGGGTAAAGAACATTAAAGAATAATAATTATAATGGAATAAGAATGTTGACCAGACCAGGTAAAGTGTGTAACAGAATTATCATTATTGAAGTGATGGTAAAGAAAATATGGAAAACAAACAAGAGTGTCAATTCAGAAAGTGAAAGCAATATGTGGATCATCTGTAAACACTGAAATACACAAGTTAACAATTATATAAATTATAGCCGCACTTGGGTGCATTTATAGGTTTGGAAAAGATATATGAGAGATGTTAGTAGAGTTACAAATGTATTTAATCTTAATTAATGTTTTGGTAGCTATAGTACACACACACACACGTACATAAACAGCCACACACACACACACACACACACACACACACACACACACACACACACACTTAAGCTAAGACAAGCTAAATTTTACAGCCTAGCTACTTTCTGAATTTTAGAAGTAGAATCGATTAGAATTACTGGTATCTACCGGTATTTATTAGCAGTATGAATACTTAGAAGTGGGGGCACACACACACACACACACACACACACACACAGGAACAAGCACTTGTAAGCTGTAGTACACACGCAAACACACACATACACAGGATTTCACACCGTCCTGTGAACTGACCATCTGAAGCTCGCTCCTTCTCTCTCTCTCCCTCTCTTCCTATCCTAGGTAGAGACCTATCTCTCTCTACCTATCACTCTCTACCTATTCTCTCTCTCTCTCTTTTCCCCCCTCTCCATCTCTCCCCTCTAACATCTCTTCCCTCTAACACCTCCCCCTTCTAACATCTCTCCCCCTCTAACATCCTCTCCCCTCCCATTATCTCTCCCCTCTCCTTTCCCATCTCTCTCCCCTCCTGCCCTCTCTCTCCCCCTAGCCCCTCTCTCTCCCCCTAGCCTCTCTCTCCCCTCTCGCTCTTCCATCTCCCCCCTTTTTTCCCCCTTCTCCCCCTCTCTCTCCCCCTCTTTTTCCCTTCTCTCTCTCTCCCTCCCTCTCTCCCTCTCCTCTCCCTCTCTCTCTCCCTCCCTCTCCCCCTCTTTTCTCTCTCTCTCTCTCCCCTTCTCTCCCCCTCTTTTTTTTTTTTTTTTTTTTTTTTTTTTTTTTTTGCACAGGGTTTAAACAAGGTTAAAGGACCCCTAGCTTTCTTGACAGCTTTTTTACAGGTTAAGGATTCCTAACTTTATTGGCAAGCTAAGAGCTGTTACCTACATCAGCTAAATTTGAAAGCTTTTTTTATTGTTATGAGACATACAAGTAGGGAACAGGATGAAGTTGGACCCATCTGTGGGCCAGCATTTTCATTTGTCAACTGACTTTTTTCTCGCTGACATCATTATGCTGTACGAATGTGTTCCATACTCGAGTCATCCTAGGTATGTATGATCTCAGATGGAGTGATGTTCTGGAGAAGGGTAACGCCAGAGTGAAGTTGCTGCTTTCTGCCCGTCTTGTGGCATAAAGCTTGTTTCACGCTGTCCTCGAATGGATCCAAGTGTGGTATTTTGACAATATGGCCTTGTACATAACAAGGCCACCCACATCCCTCCTATGTTGAAGGCTCTGCTGAAATGACAGATCTATCCAGGATGGGTCCAGGCGAGAGATGAGACGTCTTGCTCTGTTCTCTACTCTGTCAAGCAGTCGCAGATGAGAGGGGGGGGGGACAGGCAAACCAAGAAAGTGGAACATACTCAAGATGTGAGCGTACTTGTGCCTCGTACAGGATCTTGCAACCCCTACTCTCTCTCTCTCTCTCTCTCTCTTGCTCTCTCTCTTCCCCATTTTCCCTTCTCACTCTCCCCCTCTCCTACCGTTCCCTTCACTCTCTCTCCCCCTCTCTCTCTCACTCTCACTTTCACTCTCTCTTCCCCTTTTTCCCTTCTCACTATCCCCCCTCTCTCTTTCTACCTTCCTTCTCTCTCTCTCTCTCTCTCCATTCTTCTCCTTTTTTCCCTTCTCACTCTCCCCTCTCCTTCCCTCCCTTCTCTCTCTTTCCCCCTCTCACACTCTCTCTCTCCCCCTTTCCTTCTCACTCTTCCCCTCTCTCTCTTCCTTCTCCTTTCCCTTCTCTCTTCTCTCACAAAAAAAAATGGTGGGGACTCGCAGGAACCAAGGATCAGATGAGAATGGTTCTGGTAGGGAGGAGTGGATGGAGGAGCAGTGGAAAAGGATGGAGCAAGAGTGGGAGAGAAAAATAGGAGAGCTTTCTGAAAAAATGGAGAAAGAGTCTCTGTGAAATTGGAAAAGAGGTTGGAGAAGGAGACAAAGAATTGGGAGGCACAATCGAAACTGCAGTAGCCAAGATTAGGGTCCTAGAAGTTGAGATAAATGGCTGAAGCGAGTTTCAGGGGGAGTGACCCGAGAGACACAGCATATGAAGCTGCGAGGCCAAACAGGGAAAGGGAAAGGGAATTATGAATTATGCTAAGGTCATATCAGCCTGCCAAGGAGGGCCAAGGAGTGAAAGGGAAGAACAGCTGGTTGCAGATGGAGAGGGTGATTTAGGTCGAATGCTGAGGCACAAACCCTGCTATCAAGAGCCACTGGAAAAATCAAGGGAGAAACTGACCACATACAGGCGGGGTCCAGAGTCACAGAGGGTGAGGCAATGGGAGGAGGAAAAGGGCAAAATCAGTTTTTTTTCCATGGGCTTCAGGAGAGAGAGGAAAAGGACACACACTGAAAGGCAAGCAGGGAAGAAAGAAAGGAAATTGAGAAAATAATCTTGGAAATAGGTGAAGAGATCGACGAAAATTGTAAATTTTTAGAGAATAGGGAGGTACTCGAAGGGAGAAAAACCCACCAATCAAGCTGATTCTCAGGACGGAAACAGTGCGGAAACAGGATCCTCCAAGAGAAACCACGATTGAAGTACTCGGAAGAGTACAAGAGGGTGTTCCCAGACAGATACAGAACACAATCAGATCGACAGCAGCTGAGGGGAGGACAAAAAGCGAAAGGAGCTAGGAAAAGAGACAAGGATGGAACCAGCAGAGGTCAGTCAGAGCAGAACAGAACAGCAAGGGCAAGCACACACACAACTATTCTCAGAACCATACAACCTTTCACACATCCCAACACACACTACAATCCATACCCCCAGCCTCCACCCAACACCGAGCTATAGAATCCCACAGTATGCTACCAGGTCTCCCACCCTCACAGGCCCCCCAAACCACAGTGTTGGAAAGGAAACTGAAGGTATGGTTCACAAACGCTGATGGAATAACAAATAAGTGGGAGGAGTGGCATGAAAGAGTCAAAGAGGCATCACCGGACATCGTAGCTCTCACAGAAACCAAGCTTACAGGGATGATAACAGAGCCATCTTTCCAAAAGGGATTCCAAAATCCTGAGGAAAGACAGAGGTAACAGGGGTGGTGGAGGAGTGGCATTGCTGATCAAAAATCGCTGGAATTTTTTATGAGCTGGAGAGAGGAGACAGCGGAGAAGAAAGTGATTACATAGCGGGAACGCTTTACTCTGGAGGTCCCAAGGTGGTAATAGCAGTGATGTAAAACCACCACAGAACAGCAGGAGGCCAAGGCAAGAGTACGACGAGAGCAACAGAGCGATGGTTGACACACTGGCTTAGAGTGGCCAGAAGAGCTCAGCATGCAGGGCAAAGCTCCGGGTCATGGGTGACTTTAAAACCCCCCCAAAGGGGATCGATTGGGAGAACTTGGACCGCTGGGGGCCAAGATTCATGGAGGGCTAAGATGGGTGGAGGTGGTAACTAGAAAACTCATGACCAACACGTAAGGGGGCACTACAAAAAGAGAGGGGACAGGATGAACCACCAAGGCTGGACTGTATTCACCTTGAGTAGTGCAGATATCGAGGACATCACATATGAAAGACCCCTTGAGGCCAGTGCCATGTGGTTTTTAAGCTTCGAAAAACACAGTAAGCTACAAGTGGAGGGAGAAGCAGGAAGGCCAGGACGAATGAAGCCAAACTACAAGAAAGGGGACTACACAAAAAATGAGGAACTTCCTGAACGGGGTTTTAGTGGGACAGAGAATGGCAGGGAAGCCCGTTAATGAGATGTGGAATATGTAGCAACAAATGCAAGGAGGCTGAGGGAGGTTTGTACCCAAGGGTAACAGGAATAATGGAAAAATGCAAGGATGAGTCCCCATGTTTTACTCCAAAGGTGCAGAGAGGCAAAAACCAGTGTGCTGCTAGGAATGGAAGAAATATAGAAGGCAAAGGACCCAGGAGAATAAGAAAGCAAGGTCGTAGAGGCCAGAAACGAATATGCACAGATAAGAAGGGAAGGCGCCAAAGACAATATGAAATAACAAATGCACATTCCTGAGTGAGCATAATACCTAAAGGCAAATGGGGCCAGATAACATCTCCCCATTGTATTGAG
Organism: Cherax quadricarinatus; assembly: GCF_026875155.1. Classification (NCBI taxonomy): domain Eukaryota; kingdom Metazoa; phylum Arthropoda; class Malacostraca; order Decapoda; family Parastacidae; genus Cherax; species Cherax quadricarinatus. Next base: position 63,156,494 of record NC_069408.1, on the reverse strand, counting down.
TGAGAGGGAGCAGAGGCGCTATGTGTACCCCTAACAATATTCAATACATCTATCGAAACTGGGGAGATTTGCCTAGCTTGGAAGACAGCAAATGTATCCCCAATCTTTTAAAAAAAAAGGTGACAGACAAAGCATAAAACTACAGACCAGTGTCACTGACATGTATAGATATTGCAAAATCATGGAGAAGATTATCAGAGAGAGTTGGTGGAACACCTAGAAAGGAACGATCCATCAACAGCAGCCAAACATGGTTATTCAGGGACGGGAAATCCTGTGTCACAAACCTACTGGAGTTCTGTGACATGGTGACAGCAGTAAGACAAGAAGCAGAGGGTGGGTGGATTGCATATTCTTGACTGCAAGAAGGCGATTGAACAAACAGTTCCACACAAGAGATTGGTGGTCAAAAACAGGAGGACCAAGCAGGGATACAGGGAAGTCACACAAAGTATCAGGGACAATACTTGTCAGGAAGACAGCAGCGAGTCATGGTAATGGCTTAGGATGTCAGAGTGGGCACCTTTGACCAGCATGGTCCCTTAGGGGTCAGGTCCTAGGACTCAGTGCTGTTTCAGGTATTGTGGAATGACATGACGAAGAATAGACTCTGAGGGTTCCCTGTTTGTAGATGACGAGAATATGATGAGAAGAATTCACTCCATTCGAAGACCGACAGAACTACAAAGGGGATCTGTGGACAGGCTGCAGGACTTGTCCAGCAAGAAGCTCCTGGAGTTCAAACCCACCAAGTGCAAAGTCATGAATATTGGGGAAGGACATAGAAGACCGCAGACTGAGTACATTCTAGGGGGCCAGAACTACAACCTCAACTCAAGGAAAAAGATCTTGGGGTGAGTGTAACACCGGGAGGCACATCTCCTGAAGAGCACATCACCAAATAACCGTCTGCAGCATATGTGCGCCTAGCAAAAACCTTCAGAACAGCAATTCCGACAACTTAAAAAGGGAATCATTCAGGTAACCCATGGTACACCGTGTACGTAGGCCGCATATTGAGGAGTATGCCACCATTTTGGAACCCACACCTAAGCCAATTGTCACGTAAAGAAAAGTACTAGAGAAAGTGCAAAGGTTTGCAACAAAACTAGTCCCAGAGCTACGAGGAGAG
>NC_069408.1:63110362-63150362 GCF_026875155.1 Cherax quadricarinatus | reverse complement strand
TTCTGGTGTTACCCAGTCATCTGTATCATCTGGGAGGTCGCTCAAGATCTTTGGTCTTTGGAAAGTATCCTTGTGTATGAATCTTCGCACTCTCTGTTGGAGGGTCATTCTTTGGGCTCTGTGGGGAGGTGCATTAATAATGTAGTTGGTGGTATTTGCAAAATAGGGGGGATTTTCTCTGTCTGGAATATACAGTTCTTGCATGGCGTATAATTTTCTCTTCTTTAGTTTATCAAGCCTAACATTCATTGCAACTATGTACTGTTGTATGTGTAGATCTGTCATTCTGATTCTATCTCTCTTCCTGGTGCCTGAGATGAAACGGATAGCTCGATTCTGGACTCGTTGTAACTGTAGCATGTTGGTTTTAGTAGTTAAAGACATGGATATACATGGATATTCTAGCATAGGTCTTATCATCATCTTGTACAGGTGTTTTTTGATGTGGGAAGGGAATGGATTAAACCAGTATAGATTGTTAAGGCGGACTTTGGCTAAATTTATGTTTTCAGTGACATGAGATGTTACAGTGAAGTATCTGTCTATCTCTTTACCCGGGATCTTGTTGGGGTTTCTAATAGTTATAAGGGTACCTCTAATGGCGATGCCTCCCTTGTCTTCTATAGTTGTTGCAAAACATCCGATTGTGCTGAGAAGGACTTTGTCTGGGTTGGTCGTCATTCACAATTTCTTCTCCCAGTTCGCTGTTCTTCGTAGTTCAGTATTCATCTTTTCAAATACCCTCTCATATTTATACTTTCCTGTTACAGGGGTGGACGACACTACATAGATAACATCATCAGCAAATTGAGTGATAATCGTATCATTGAACTAGGGTTGAATAATATCGGGCTCAGGTACGAACCTTGTGGTACTCCAGCTGTCGGTGTGAAAGGCCCTGTCAACTTTCCGCTGAAGGTAGAGATGATTTTCTATTTAATAGGAAGTTCTATATAAATCGAAAAAAAAATCCAGTTGTGGTCAGGTATACTGACAAGTTTAAAGATGATTCCATCATGCCACAAGCTGTCAAAAGCTTTGTGTACATTTCTGGTGGAAATTAGGGCAAGGTTGCCCTGTTTCCTCAGGCTGCCAACAGCATCGGAAATGATGTTTATATCATGTTAGGTTCCTCTGTGAGTCCGGAATCCAAACTGTTTCTTAGTGAAAAGTTGATTGTACTCCATGTAACAGTTTAATCTGTTAGAAAGGATTTTCTCTAGGACTTTACCTGTGACCTCAAGTAATGAGATACGTCTTTAGTTCTCTGCTTTATGGTTGTCTTTATAGGGTTTAGAAATAAATATCATCTTTGCTGTCTTAATCCACTGGACCATTCAATCCTTACCATACCCCCGGCCGGGATTGAACCCGCGATCATAGAGCCATGGTTTGTTTGCAATCGTGTCATTACGATTTCTTGAGTCATTCAATCCTTTTAGAGATGCTCATCCAGTGGAACTGGATGTTCCGCTGGTAGGATTGCTGGTGTTTTTTTCTCATAAATACATACACGAGATACTATGTATATCTTGGTACATTTACTCACACTTAGGTCACACTACACATGCAAGTACATGCATATATATATGTATGTATGTATATATATATATATATATATATATATATATATATATATATATATATATATATATATATATATATATATATATATATACATAATATATATATATATTATATATATATAATATTTATATATATTATATTAATATATATATATATATATATATATATAGAGAGAGAGAGAGAGAGAGAGAGAGAGAGAGAGAGAGAGAGAGGAGGAGAAATTATCAGGTTGAGTCACTTGCGTTCTGGAGTTTAGAGCAGTTGACAATGTAATGAGACAAATCCAGGATAAAGATTTCTACAAGGAAAGTTGTGAATAAGGGATGATTGAACAAGACGGCGACTGTGAAAGTTAGGAAGGAAAAAAGTCCTACCAGAAGTCCAGCCAATAGGATGAATATGATCTCTAACATTTTAGACAAGAGAAAAATAAAAACATACGTAGTAAAATGTGATCCTTTATTGACAACGTTTCTCCCACACAGTGGGTGAAAGGTATGTGAGTATTTTTAAGATAGAGTCAGGTGGAGAATGCTGGGTAGGTTGGGTCTGAACCTGCATGTGACAATCTTCCGATTAGGGTGATAGAGGCTAGGACCTTGTGTAGCTTTTAAAAAAGAGCTATTTGACAAATATACGAGTAGATCTTCTGCAGTGTTCCTCCATTCTTATGTATTTATGTGGGATAGCGATGAAGAAGTTTCTTGGCAAGGGGTACAGCTATGTTATAGAAGCCGTTGTTTTCACTGAAGTTGATGGATATACATATAAGTGATGCTTCCAGGATTTTGTGGTATTGAGTGTTTTCTTCTCTGGCAATAAATCTTGCGTTTCTGCAGTTGATTAAATGGTTGTGTGAATTTCGGTGATGAACACAGGCACTCCTTAAATCGTCCGATCTGCCTGCGTAGTAGTGTTCTGAAATACGTGTTTGGAGGTCACTGGATGTTTCCCCCCACGTATAATTTGCTGCAGTCATTGCAAGGGATTATGCATGCCCCTGCAGAGGAGTGAAGCTTTTCCTGTCTATTACTGGTAATGTCCTTGATGGTAGTAAATGTGGAGGTAGATACGTACTTGGAATGAGGTACTGGAAAAGATGTTGGAAACGTGTTTGGCAATGGAGTTGGTCGGGAGGATTATGTATCTCTTCTGGCAGTGCCTTCTCTGGGTGAGTTAAAGATGTTATATGCCAGGCATCTGCAGTCTCTAATGAAGTGACGAGCATAGTGAGGTTTATAAAATACTTGTTCAATTAGCGAGCATTCTTCCTCAAGGAACTCACTGCTGCAGATTTGGATTGCACGCAGGATAAAGCCTTTAATTATACCACGTTTAGTTTAGGTGTGGGAGAATCGTTATCAATAAAGGATCACATTTTGCTGCTTTTGTGTTTATTTTTTCTGTGTCGATATTTTATACCATTTACTTCCATGTTAGAAAAGAGCATTAATTGTGTCGACATGCCTAAAACTTCGTTTGTGCTCTTTGAGTCTGTCAGAAAGGGAGCGGCCAGTTTCTCCAAAGTACTGAAGAGGCCAAGAGGAGCAAGAAATATAGTAGAGTAGACACCAGGAGCATCTATAGCAGAATGAGAGGTACGAACTAGATTACTGCGAATGGTGTTAGTTTGGTGAAAAGTAAGTTTGATATCTAAGGAATGGAGAGAGTTGTTGAGACTAGAAAGACAGAGAACAGAAGATCTCACAGGAGTAAAAGAAAATCCGTTTAGCACGTCAGAAGACAGAGTTTATGAAATGGAAAGGGTATCCAAGACAAGAAAACGAATTATGAAGAGAGGAAATTTCCGATTCAAGGAATGCTATCCGAATAGCTTCGGGATAGCGTGTTGCTGCGTCCATGACAGTAAACAAATACCGGTTTCATTGCTTGGATGTAGGTAGAAGACCAACACAATTATGAAACATGAGAATGTACTCACCTACTTATGGTTGCATGGGACGAGTCATAGCTCCAGGCCCCGCCTCTTAACTGATTGCTACTGGGTCCTCTCTCTCCCTGCTCCATGAGCTTTATCAAACATCGTCTTAAAACTATGTATGGTTCCCGCCTCCACTAAGTCACTTTCTCGGCTATTCCACTGCCTGACAACCCCCCCCCCCCCGTTTCACCCCCAGATCATACCATTGTTCAGTGAGCGCAAACACGAATAACCAACATAATTTAAGTCTCCCTGGAAGGTTGTGTCACCAGGAGATAAAGAAGGTTGTGTCACAGGGAGATAAAGAAGGTTGGGTCACCAGGTTAAGTCTCCCTGGAAGGTTGTGTCACCAGGAGATAAAGAAGGTTGTGTCACCAGGAGATAAAGAAGGTTGTGTCACCAGGAGATAAAGAAGGTTGGGTCACCAGGAGATAAAGAAGGTTGTGTCACCAGGAGATAAAGAAGGTTGTGTCACCGGGAGATAAAGAAGGTTGTGTCACCAGGAGATAAAGAAGGTTGGGTCACCAGGAGATAAAGAAGGTTGTGTCACCAGGAGAAAAAGAAGGTTGTGTCACCGGGAGATAAAGAAGGTTGTGTAACCGGGAGATAAAGAAGGTTGTGTCACCAGGAGATAAAGAAGGTTGTGTCACCAGGAGATAAAGAAGGTTGTGTCACCAGGAGATAAAGTAGGTTGTGTAACCGGGAGATAAAGAAGGTTGTGTCACCAGGAGATAAAGAAGGTTGTGTCACCAGGAGATAAAGAAGGTTGTGTAACCGGGAGATAAAGAAGGTTGTGTCACCAGGAGATAAAGAAGGTTGTATCACCAGGAGATAAAGAAGGTTGTGTCACCAGGAGATAAAGTAGGTTGGGTCACCAGGAGATAAAGAAGGTTGGGTCATATACACTACTTCCTCTTTCATATACACTACTTCCTCTTTCATATACACTACTTCCTCTTTCATATACACTACTTCCTCTTTCATATACACTACTTCCTCTTTCATATACACTATTCCTCTTTCATATACACTACTTCCTCTTTCATATTACACTACTTCCTCTTTCATATACACTACTTCCTCTTTCATATACACTACTTCCTCTTTCATATACACTACTTCCTCTTTCATATACACTACTTCCTCTTTCATATACACTACTTCCTCTTTCATATACACTACTTCCTCTTTCATATACACTACAGTAGTATAAGTTGGTCGATCTAGGAACACTGCCGGATAATGACCATGGAAAATGCGATAATGATAGGGTTTGCATGACAGGGTAATTGTTTAATATGATTAATCATGGCCCAAGGGGATAGAGAGACTTATTCCTATGCATTAATAAGTAGGTACATAAAGTAGAACAAAGGATTCGGGTGTGCAGGTGGCAGATTCCGGGATAATGAGTGTGGAAAAGAATGTGATAATGGGTGGTCTGCATAAGCACAGGTGCTGTCAGGGGGTACAAGTTTAATATGTTTAGTCATCCCCCCAAGGGGATAGAGAGATTTATTTCTGTGTAATTACTAAGTATAAGAAGGTAAGGTAATGACACTTCGACACCCCAAACTCAATCACTCTGATAATGGGAGAGGCATACAAAAAAGGGTTCAGGGGACAGGGGGGCAGATTCCCAGGAAAGATGTGGGAAAAAGAATGTATATGGGTTGGTCTTCATACAAGACAAAAATAAAACCGAATCTTTTCAGATACCGATTGTGTCATCGCCAGTGTAGAGGGCCATCAAAAACCTTACGATGAAATCGGTAAGGAAACATTAGGAAATGGATAGGACCACATCTAATTTCCCCACAGACATCTCTCTCTACTTTGACTCAAGGAAGGGTTCTCTAGGCTTCTTAAAAGTGAGGTGGCGGGACCGCTATTTAGAAATAGTCTGCATTAAACCTAAATGTATAGCTTCCTGCTAGCAGATAATTACAACACTATCGCTGCAAAAAAGGAGTTTTCCTCCAGTCTGAACAACATTATTAACTCTTATATTACTTTAGAAGTGTGCTGGTAAGACGGTTTTCTAAACATACCTTCAATATAGTCAAATTAGAAATTTAAAAGGTCAGATGACTCTATCACACTAGGAACGAGGTCCTAGTATTTGATGATAGCGCTTTTACTTAGTCGCCTATTACACTCTGTATTCCTATGGTCATCCCAGATGCCAGAGAAAGAGGAAACAAAGATTTAAATTATTTAAAGATTAGATATTATAAGATGACAAAGTGGAAGGAAGGTCGAAAGATGTAATAGCAGTACTGAAGAGGGAGTACAGAGAAGAAGAGGAACTAGAGAAGATGAGTGACAAGTTGCATCTTTGGCGGGGAAGATGAAAATACCGTTTAAGAGATTTTTTTCCCCAGGGTCATGCATCGACGCGAGAGAGGTAGATCTTCCCGCCACTGCTCGTAGTTTCATGCTCTTAGAAGCTAGCTGTTCTGAGGGAGAGGAGGAATAAAACAATGTAATGGTAACTAATAAATTTTATGTGCTAAGAGAGACTTTATTTGTTTTCACCCTTTGAAATATAGGTTATTTTCCTTTTTTTTTTCACACAGATGCCCCCAATGTAGCCGGAGAGCGGGCGGCAGGGACTGATAATCACACCCGTATGACCTCCAAAGAAGCAGGCCCGCCGCAACACTCCATCAGAGAGCCCCCAGTCACCTGAATCCGTTTGTACTGACCCTCTCCCATATTTCAGTGTTATAGAGTTTGGGGAGTCAGTTGTGATCAATACTCTACTTCGTTCCAACTTAGTAATATGACTCTCTATCCCTTGGGGGATGATTAAACATATTAAAATCCTACCCTGTCAGCCCCTAAGGTTCATACAGACCCCCCAGTATCCATTATTTTCCTGGTCATTATTCCCGGATCGGTTCCCTCGGGCGACCGGTGCTGCCATCCATTACCGCGTTCTTTATATCCCAGCAGTGTTTGTTGGATAGTAGCAACAGTCGCGTCAGTTGGTCGCAGGCCGGGAAAGGGGGGGGGGAACTCTCCTCGGAGATGGTAAGCTTGTTCCAGTCACCTGCATCCTTTGTACTGTCTTCTCCCATCTATCATGAGTGATTGAGTTTGGGGAGTCTAAAAGTGATCATTACCCTACCTTCTTATATTAGTAATTACACAGATAATAAGCCTCTCTCTTCTCTATCCACTTGGGGGATGTTTAACACATATTATTCTAGTATAACCCCTGACAGGGCACTGAGCTTATGAAGACCTAACCATTATCATCAATTCTTTTTCCACACTCATTATCCGGGAATCTGCCCACCCTGCTCAACTTGAATCCTTTTTTGTACTGCCTCTCCATCTTATCAGGTGCAAAGTGATGAGTTTGGGGTGTCAGAAGTGATCATACCCTTACCTTCCTATTACTAGTAATTACACAGAATTAAATCTATCTATCCACTTGGGGGGATGACTAAACATAATTAAACTTGTACCCCCTGACAGCACCTGTGCTTTATGCAGACCAACCCATTATCACATTCTTTTCCACACTCATTATCCCGGAATCTGCCACCTGCACACCCACGAATCCTTTGTTCTACTTTATTACACATACTATTAATGCATAGGAATATGTCTTCTATCCCCTTGGGCATGATTAATCATATTAAACAATTACCCTGTCATGGCAAAACCCCCATCATTATCGCATTTTCCATGGTCATATCGGCAGAGACAGGTGTTTCTAGATTTTTCGAACCAATATATACTACTCTCTAACTTCCTTTTTCATATACACTACTGCCTCTTTCATCATACACTACTTCCTCTTTTCATTTACAATACTTCCCTCATTCAAATACACCTACTTCCTCTTCATCTACACTTACTTCCTCTTTCATTACACTACTCTTCTACTTTCATATTACCTACTTCCTCTTTTCATATAACTACTTCCTTTTTTCTTTGATCATTTACACTACTCCTCTTTCATATACACTACTTCCTCTTTCATATACACTACTTCCTCTTTCATATACACTACTTCCTCTTTCATATACACTACTTCCTCTTTCATATACACTACTTCCTCTTTCATATACTTCCTCTTTCATATACTTCCTGCAAGAACTGTACATACCAGATAGAGAACATCCTCCCCAAGTTGAAAGTACCACCAACTATATCATTAACAATCCTCTCCACAAAACCCAAAGAATGACTCTTCCACAGAGGCTGCGTCGCTTCATCCATAAAGACGATTACCAACGACTAATGATCTTGATCAACCTCCTGCAGATGAAGATGACTGGGTAACACCACAGAGGCTGCGTCGCTTCATCCATAAAGACGATTACCAACGACCAATGATCTTGATCAACCTCCTGCAGATGAAGATGACTGGGTAACACCACAGAGGCTGCGTCGCTTCATCCATAAAGACGATTACCAACGACTAATGATCTTGATCAACCTCCCATGCAGATGAAGATGACTGGGGGTAAAAACCACAGAGGCTGCGTCGCTTCATCCATAAAGACGATTACCAACGACTAATGATCTTGATCAACCTCCTGCAGATGAAGATGACTGGGTAACACCACAGAGGCTGCGTCGCTTCATCCATAAAGACGATTACCAACGACTAATGATCTTGATCAACCTCCTGCAGATGAAGATGACTGGGTAACACCACAGAGGCTGCGTCGCTTCATACATAAAGACGACTGTACAACGAACAATGATTCTTGATTCAACCTTCCTGTCATATGAAGATGACTGGGTAACACTACAGAGGCTGCGTCGCTTCATCCATAAAGACGATTACCAACGACTAATGATCTTGATCAACCTCCTGCAGATGAAGATGACTGGGTAACACCACAGAGGCTGCGTCGTTCATCCATTCATAAAGACGATTACCAACGACTAATGATCTTGATCAACCTCCTGCAGATGAAGATGACTGGGTAACACCACAGAGGCTGCGTCGCTTCATCCATAATGACGACGCAAGTGAGTGATAAATTCACTTTGTGTTCTGTCGGAATTTGCGATATACAATATTTATTTTTATTTTGTTTAAATTTTTTTTTTTACATTTATGCATAATTCTCTGGTTTTTCCCGTAACTGTCAAAGTGAAGAAGGATAGACTATTTTTTCCTGTCCAAGGAAGAGAAAAAAAATGAACCCATTACTTTTGAGCTGTACGAAGGGAAGATATATTACTTTACAAGCACTATGGGCTGTCTGAGGGATAGGGGATAGTCAACCTATCTTATTTGCTGTTAGGCGTCTTTAGTGAATACTGCCAATATATTTGTCTTTATTTCCTAGGGCGGGAAATTAAATTATTATTTATTTTGCGCAATTCATTTTTTTATTTATGCTCGCACATTCACAATGAAACAGATCTATTCTGGTCGATGGTATAAAACACAGTGGTTGAGCAATTAAGAAAACTACCTTATTATGAGGGGCGGGCTAGAGAATGTAATTAAATCTCAAGAGTTACCTGATTTTTCAATCGGGGTGAGCGTCTACCACCTGGGCTGTCGGTTAAATTGAAATTATTGATGGTTCGCCCGGAAGGCGAATGATTCATAGAGAATTAAGTTTTCTTCCTCAATGCCAGAGAGTTAATTGCCTTCATAATATAATTTACTATAAGATGGGGGGAAATAACTGCTTATGGATAAAACTGTATTTTTATTTAATACATTCAGATTAAACTGGCTAGATCCCCATGGGCTCAAAATATAGGCATTTTTCCTTTTGTTTCCGCATAGGCTGTCATGGGCACTAATTTCCATGAAAACTTTTAGCCGGGAATTACATGACCCAATGGCTGCATCTATTAGGAGGCTCGTTTGATTGTTGAACCCCTGTACATAATTTTTACTTTTAGAGTTGCGATTAAAAAGTTTATATGATCGGCTTGGCGTCTATAGGGCTAGAGACTTGTTCAAGGGCCATATAGATGTATGTTATATGTGTATTTATACCTCTATTAAGCCAAAGTTTAGCGTTATTATTATGGAAGCTGGTATGTGCTGGCTTCATCGTCTGTTTTCAGAGTCCACGTTGAGGGATATTCCAGCATAATTTTTTAAATCGATATTGTCAAGCAGATATTGGGTTCCCGAGTGGTGGATTTGTCAGAGCCAAGGGAAAAACACAGAGTTTGCTTTTCTTTATCTGTTCTTTGTCAGTATCTGTGGTTCTTTTGCCGATGGGCGGGCGAAAAAATAGGCTGTATCGAACAATTTAGTTATACCTTCTCCTCCTTTAATGTCGGGCAGAGATACCCCATCGGGGATACTCGGCATCTGGCTCTTCGTTTTACTGAGCAGCACGAGGTTTAATGAATGACCTGTAATTTAAACTTGATCTTGATTAACGTTATTTGCTCGCCCAGGAAAACACTTGAAACTTTTTATTAACGTCGTGGAAAAATCCATTGATGAGTGCCCAATGTTGTTGTTTCCCCTAGTGGACTTTGCCCATCGGCCTCTTGTTAGGTGTCACTCTAAAGTTTATTACTATTTTGCCTAAATCTAGAATATGCTCCGGGAACTCAGGAATTCTATATTCTAGAAAATTATCTTTTTGGTTTTTGAGGCGAGAGGAAGGTTTATGGTAGAGTATAAAACTCATTGAGTGCGAGTATGGAACTCTCAACTGTCTCAGTCTATGCGGTCGTGGGTTATGATTAATGACGCTGGAAGAATTATCATTTAAACGGGACTTTGAGTCCTCTGTTTTCACGCCCCGGACACCGCATGGCTAATAAGGACTTGTTTATTCGAGAGAGAATACATCCGTTTTATAAGCAACTCGGCTTCGTCGGCGTTTTTTTATCTTGCATTTATGATTTTCTCCGTCTCGCTTAGGTCACCCTGCTTTCCGCACGGACACCCGTAATAACCTTCTTTGCGACACCTTTTAACAGCTCAATCTATCCCGTGTGGATTTTAATTGAGCAGCTTTCATGTCTGTTTTTCCAAGTTATGATAATCATCGAGCATTTTAGTTCCAATATTCTTCTGCACTTGGCGCAGCACTCTATGAAAGAAAAGGTTTAAAGCTCGTTTGCTAGGCCGCTTAAAGCCGAAAAAAAAATCCCCCACCTCGGATCTGTATGGGTGCGTGAAAAGTTTGTATATCTCCCAGGCCCACCCCCAACTGGGAGGGTTTTAGGGAGAATAAACTCCGAAAATTCCTGCTCAGAGGGCATGAAAGGGTACACGCTATTGTTTGGGGTTAGAGAAGAAACAATATCCTCATTTTTCCAAGCCAGAGTTGGTTCTATTTATCGGTCTTCTTACATTGTAACACTACGGAGTGGAAATGACCGCTTTCAAAAGACTGTTTACGACCAAACTGGATCTGGTCATTTTGATAGCTATTTTATCTAATTAGTTACGCATAGAGGTTAGTACATCATAGGATGAGCAACCTTTTGAATAATCTCTCCGGGAAAGGCACGAATGCATCCCGAATATTGGACTAACTGACTACCGTATATTTGCGGTTCCACAATAACTACAATATATATTAATACATAATCAACCGGCCGTGGAGATCAGGCTTGAATGGGGCTATAGGCTGAGGGCAAGGAGGTCCCCTCGGGAGCGGTCACTACGAATTTAAATAATATTTTTTCCAGCGCTGCTAAGCCCAAGCACCCGAAGTATTCTCGGTTTAAATGTTCTTTAAATGAAGTGGGCAGCATTGTTATGTTTAGTTTTTTCCCGATTAAGGTTCGCGCATCTCGTCGAAAACTAAAACCCTCCCCAATTCCGAATCATAATTGAGTATTTTCCATTTCGGGAAATGTGCGATAATTATCTCTTAAGGCTTTTTTTAAATTGCTTTAGCTGGTCGATTAATTTTCTTCATTAATATGGCTGGCATCTGTCGATAACACATCAATTTTTTTGGTTAGAAAGTGATGGAACTATTTCTTCTGTACTTATTCTGTTTCGTAATGTGATTTTGTATAATGTCAAATTCCGCATACGGCCATCGTCTCATGTTAGATCTTTGAATTTTTTTGGGTTTCAAAACATTATTAAGCAATGCTATTTCGTAGTTCTAGGATGGATTTAAAGGCGTTTGAGTAATTTTATTTTGAAAGGCCGAAGCTGTATTGTCGAAAATGTCAATATTTTCTAACCTGCCTCTAATAGATATATTTCCCCGGACCCCCTCTGTCCATGTTGAGGGACTGAGACGTAATGGGAAAAATACAAAAATATAGTCTTTTTTTTTATATTTTAAGGCTTAAAAAAACTTTGTTTGAGAGTTTACATTTTTATTTTTTTTATTAGGTTACAGCATTTAGGAATAAAACTATCCCACATCATTAGTGCTGTCGCGTTTTGCGTTTTTCCGCGTTTGAAGTGACTCGACTCATCAGCATGTACTTTTCGCCTGCCACTGTCTCGTTTCTTTAGTTCCAATCCCACCGGCTGGTCGACCGTCTCTGTCACCGCCGCCGCCGCTGCTCTGCAGCTGCTGTTTTGCCGCTGCCGCCACCGGCACTGCTGCACGGTGATTTTTTTTTTTGCTGCCAGTGCCTTGCTTCTCACAGGACAGTGTAGTATTTCGTCTAGAGCTTCGGGGGAGGCCGCCGCGTTCAGATTTCCACCTCATCTAGGATGATTTTAGTATGCCAAGTATGGGCTCAATGACGGTACGAGCAAGGCATGTCTGAATTTCCCGTTTTTCAGTAATATGTCTTGAAATTAGTTAATGAGAGGGAGATATTCAGTGAGCCATCATCGGCATGTTTTTCTGCTAATGCCAATGTTTACTGGGGTAAAAATTACCCGTTTGATGTTTGCCATGGCTATCATGACCCGAACTGGGGACACCAGGACTTAATTTAAACCACAATTTCGTCGATATTCTGTTGCGTGTCCTTGTCAACCGAGTACCATAATGCGTGTCGAGACTACGCTCTAATTGCTGTTGCAGCAGTTTCATTCTTTTCAAGACAGGGACCCGCTGAGAACTGACATTTAGTGCTGCAAGGTGGGGTCTTAAAAAATCCTTCGGCCTGTCATCAAGGGTGTTGGGCATGGTGGGGGTGATTTTTAGGTCAATTTCCCCGGGTGTGCCCCGATCTGCGGCTACTGGCTCGGTCACAGGATTAGCGACTTTTCGCTCAATTTTGGATAAAAAAAGATATTTTTCCCAGAGACGTGAAAGAGCGGATTCGTAGGGGCCGCAGCTGAAGTAAGCGTCCTGTGGGGATACCACGATTACATCCCCATATTTCCAGGAATTCTTCACCCGTTATTCCACCGACATTTACTGGAAATTGTATCATTCCATTCTCGTCAACTGTTGGGTTCCTTGAGTCCTCGCTGAGGGTGATCAGATGAGACGAGATAATGTTTTCGGCACGTCGGCGGCAGGGTTTAAATACCGCGCTGCAGAAGTAGCCCTCCACTCTGCGGGTGGGTTTTGGTTAGGGGTTTGGGGACTGCTCTAGGTGCGACCATTCGCCTAAGGGTGCTTATACATGCTTTGGGCCCCATTCAAAAAGCTTTATCATATCCCGGATACTCAATGCGTAGCTTTTTTCTAGCGGTTATGTCTTCTGCCGTCAGTTCTTTCTGATTCAAAATTGTCATAAAATTTTTCCAATTTCATCAAAAGTCATAGTAAATTGGTCATGGGCGGAATTGACTTGAGGATTCGTAGGTTTGCCATAATTTGTATCACACGAGCTATGTAACACATCTGATAAATCTTTCGTTCTTGACGTTAATTGATGTAATAATAATATCGACCACAACTGCGGGTCCTTTATCTCTTCTCATTCAACGGGAGATTACATTCTCTCGGGATAATCAACTGATGGCTGGTCCATTTTTTTTTTTTTTTATGAATATCACTTCGAGAGGAACTTTGTTGTCTCTATACTGTCCCCGGTATTGACTAAAGCGGGCAAAGTCTTCTCTCGTCTTTATGAAGCTTAAATTTCAATTGGCTAGCCAGATGCGGCTTTTTCTTCTTTTTGCGGTCTTTTTAACATAAAAACCGCTCTTCCCTAATTATTGTTTTCTCGCCTTGTGGATTTTTTATAAATTCTTTGGCTCTAATCGTAATAAGGGTCTCTTTTATTCCATACAACGGGGCAAAAGTTTTTTATCGGATGTACGCTCGACTGCTTGTCAAAAGATTTAATGATTGTAAGATGTTTAAATTATGGTTATGGAGGGAATAAAATACCTCTTCTTATCCTCCACCGAATGAAAGGAATTATATTGAAAAGATTTAGCATAGATTTCGCGTATGGAAATTCTTCTCTGTGAAATACAGATCAATTATTTCATTTTTAAAATTTGGGGAAGAGTCTCAGGCGAGAGAGTAAGATGTTGTTTTTTTCTTGATTATTTATAAGATTAAAGTATTTCCGGCGGGGAGTTTATTTTATTGGCTATTATTTTTTCTCGTTTCGAATTTTTTTTTTTTACTTCTTAGGACCCTGCGGCAAACTACCGCGGTGCGCGCCCGCCACGCAGCCGCCGCAGCGCCCCCCCGCACTGCCGCCAATGCGCCACCGCCGCGGGCGGCATTACAGCAGACGAGCGAGCTTATTTTTTTTTTTTTTTTTATGGGGGACTCAACCAGTCTCAACAAGAGCTCGGGTGGGTGCACGCTCGTGGGTGGTGGTAGCCCGATGCGGCAATTACCCTTATGAGGGCGAGTCTGCTATGCTGGGGCATCGAGCATGACCTTCTCATCCTCTAGGCTTTGGGCTGGTTTCACTTTCACTCTCGAGAGGCGGGAAGATTCCTTCCTATCGCGCCTTAGTGGTCGGTTTGCTGCAGTGCTTTCTGCGAAGGCGGGAAAAAGGAGAAGATTCGCGATTAGGAGTGGGTAAGTTATTTGTTCCCTATTTTTAAATAATATTTTTTCGGCGGTTAGCCGGGTTTGAGACAAAATTCCTTTACCGCCACCATTTCGATTAATTTTTTACTTTACTAAATCTACTAATCATGCGAGATAGATGACCAGAGGGTCAAGAGTGTATTTATGATGGCTCCTCCCTACGCTTCGAAAAAGTAGTATTTTTTTTTTTTATAAAGTGGAGTCGTTTTACGGGCATCGCAGTGAGAATGTATCCTCTCTAAAACTTCTTTAATTTGCTCAAAAATAGTCGGTTCTTACTGTTCTATATTGTTCTTAAGAAAATCTAGTAAATATCTAGTTTTGGCAATTAATTTCTTTTTTTTTTTAATTCCTTAATAATACGATTGCGTGCTTTAGCTGTAAGGTTTGTTTTATATATAATACTAAGTCTCGTGTTGCACTGCTAGGGGCTTTCCCCTGTCTGACATTTTGCATGTCCTTCTCGTGACACCCAGCTATCTGCACTTCGGGGATTACCCACCCAAGCTCACATGTATTCTCTACTGCCGTCAGTTTTTATCTCCGTCTCAATATTTTAATGGGAAAAAATTCGTGGGTAGAGATGTTTTCTAGTAATTCCCTTGAGCGTAATAAGCTGCCCGAGTATTTTTTCCCGCTCAGTCTCGATAAGAGAATATGTGGGGACTTACTTGCGAATTTATCAACGATTGGATTTTAAAAATTTCATCGGTTGTTTTGAGCCTAAAACTCTTGTGAAATATTCTCCGAGTGCCAAGTTATGCCGCACATGCGCCCAGGAGTCAGTCGTGGACTAGAGTACGAGGACTGATGAGGAACGGGCATTTAAATAATTAGCCCAAACTGCGACGTCTTGGTCTCGAGGAAGACTCAGAGATGCCAATTGTTGTGGAGTTTGACCCTTTCTTGGAGAGGATGAGTGAGGAGCTTGAGTTGTTAAGATTTCTACTTTGGTGGAAATACTCTATATATTTTTAAAGAATTTGTTAAAGTCATATAGCGGTAGATTCTTGCTTAAGCCGTGCGAATAGCTCGTTCCGCCTATTGCAGCTTAGTCGTCGAAGAAGGTACTGTATAATTTTATTATTTTTTTTTTAGGTTAATTCTGAAGAGGACGGTTATAAAACTCGGCCCCTCTGTCCGTGTGTAATCTCGAAATTCCACGGAAGGTGGGGCTTTCTTATAATATTTCGTTAAGGCTGACCATGACGCTTTTGGATGTTTTTTCTGTACTAGTTCTTAAGCCTTCATTTACCTTGAACAAGACCTATCTTGCTAAAAAAATATATTTTATGCCACCTTTGTTGGGGGAAATGCTATAAAGCTTCATGTCCGCCATGTTCGCTCAGGTGAGTTATAATGCGTGGGGACGCGGCTATGATTTTCCGTCTCTGGGAAATCGCAGAGGCTGCGTTTTATGCAAAAGTATAGGCCCTCTGAGAAGAGTGATAATCTTACTAGTCTTTTTAAGTAATAGAGAGGCGTTTTTTTCTCCCCTAGACTGCACTAAAAAAGTTTGTTTAACATTCCTAGGAAAGCCCCCGGGGCTATTGACCGTCTCTTTAAATAACTTTTTCTAGAATTTTTTTTTTATGTGAATTTAAGGCCATTTTTGTTTTTACCAGCGGTATAAGTTTCACAGTTGCCCTCTCCGGTAATGAAGCTTCGTTTATTGAATTTCCCTCTGGAGCGGTTAAATCCAACCAGAAGATAGACGTATTTATCCGCAGTGACGTCCCCCCCCCCCCCTGACGATATATCTCAATTGACAAATTTCGGGGCTTAGATTTTTCCATAAATTTGTCGCCCGTGCATTCCATCTGAGACAGATTCGTTGTCTTTAATTAAAATTATTGACTACAATTAAGCGTGATCACGTCGCAGAGGCGTATTTTCCTTGTGGAAATAAAATTTTGGAGATTATGAGAATACGTGATATTTGCCTCGTGTCTTACTCTAGTAAAAATAATTGGCTATAACATCACTCTTAACTGCTCATAAAATGGTCATCAATTATATACTGAGAGCTATTGTCTGTCTCAAGGGGATTTTGGTTTAATCCGCCGGGTTAATGAGACCTTTCACTAAAAATGATTTTCTCACTAAGAGAGGTGATTAGTTTTCAAAGGGTGAGTTTTTCATTCCAGACTGGGAAATGATGATTTCGCCGGAAAGAACCGGCTTATTTTTTACATAAACGCGCCACTAGACTGCTCTTGCCTGCCCCGCTAAAACCCCAACAGTATTCTTGCCAGGCATCTCTGAAAATATTCAATCTTACTCTGTAAAGGTACAGGACACTTGTCCATCTTCCCATCTCAAATGAGCCCTTTTGTGGAAGAATCATCTTATATTAACAGTTCTGTTAGTTCAAAGCAGAGGGTAGGGAGGGGGGAAGTGAGTTATCCAGAGATGAAGATAACAATGGACGCATGGCCTTTCTCCGCAGAAGACCATGAAATAAAAGCCCGACCGACAGTGAAGGTCGTCTGGATTTTACGCTGTTTCACTACTTCCCTACGCCAGGTGGGTGGGGGTCGAATGGACGGTCACCAGACAAGAGAAGAGGCCCCGCCACTTTCTAGCCGGCTGATGCTATTTATTTTTATTTTGGGGAAAAATATATTTATTATTATTATTTTGTAAGAATATTTAGTTTGGGATGGTCAGTATCTTTAAATTAATAAATTAATCTTTCCCTCGCCTCGGCTTTATAAATGGGAATTCACTTGACTATGGCAATTTACGTTACATCCTACCCTACTTGCCGGTCTAAATTCTTATTTTTTCGTTCGGGAAAGAGTTCTTCACCAGATTCTTATCCCTCTTACTATATTGACAATAAGAAACATCTTTATCTTGATTATATTTCATAATATATAGATTGCAGGGATCTTTTGTTTTTAAAAGAATCTCGTGAAAAATAGTAGAGAGAGACTGATGTGATAAAACGTTACCTCTTACTTTGGGGAATATTAAGCATCCTTTGAGCACGATATCCTAAAGATTGCTATAAAATACCGCTCACCTTTTCGTTAGGGCGAAAGGTGTTCTTCCCGCTCACTCAAGAAAGTTACCAGTAGATTAGAGCAGGTAAAAATTCTCTATCTATGGGATGATTAATTATATTATCTATAATATAAATAATTTATGGATCTATGAGGAGTGAGAGTGTGTATTTACAGATATGACTCGTCACCCAGCTGCGCTGGATGCCACCTATGCGGGCGATTTTAACTCTGGATAGCAGCTCACCAACTTTCTCCTGTTGTCTTCTGCGGGCTTCCCCCCCCAGTGTGTGTGGCGAATGTCACAGCTCATCGCAGGAGATGCGTGAACAGGTTGAGATACCCAGAGGTTATTGCTCGTGAATTGATGTTTTCTTAAAAACTGCTTTTTCAGATAATGAAATAAGGACTTTGAGCTAATAATAATTTTTTCAAACAGTTGGGCGGGGGGCATACTCCAAAGCAGATGATCCCGGGGGGGGCGGGACAGGAAAGAAAGAGGTCAGCGCTCTTTTCTTAATCAATTATTTTTTATAACAGTCAAACATTTTTAAGATATGTGTATAAAGTATCTCCTACAAGAATAAATTCATTTTGAGAACCGCATTTATTCCATAGATTGCTTAGATTCTTACCCAGTTTTTTAATTAACAGTAACATTTTTTTAAAAGATATTGTCCTAGGTTATAATTAGTTTAGTATGGCTCTAAAACAAAATAATAATAAATATACTTTCTTCTAATTATATTTTTGTGATCAGTCTTGTGTCCTCCTGATGAATCTTCGACCGTAACACTCCACAAGAGCAAGTTGAGCCCGATGCCGGTCCCAGTGATGGAGGACCAGCCGCCACAAGTGTCAGCTCCTCTTCCAAGGATCATTACTACTCTTTCTTGGGTTCCCCCGACCTCTGTTAATCGAAGGGGTTCATTCAGGTAAAAAAAAAATTTTTGTTCAGATGAGGAAGAGAGTGAAATGGGGGGACGATTCCATTTCAGAGGAACCACATTACGTGTCGGTCGGATTGTTTTCAAGGTCACTTCTGTCGAACCATAAAATATTCAATTCCTGCCTCTCATAAACACGACCCCATATTTATTCTTCAGTCCTTCGCAACAACATGTATGGGCACATATTACAGTTTTTCACTGTTCTATCAGGACGAGCACTTTATGAAAATGCTCTTAGATTTATGTCCGATACTGAGCCTTATTTTTGCGCAGACAGTCGCTACTGGGAGAGGATGACCAGGTCGTGAGCATTATATAACTTCTTTTTTTCCCGCGCAACTTGTTACACGAGATGATATATTCTCGGCTATTAGGTCATGGAGGGAGAGTACCTTAGCATGCGATTAGAAAACTGAAATTTCATCGGGCCCGGGGATCAGGCTTCATACTAGGATTATTTAAAGGGGTTTTCATTTCTGTAATATGCAAGGAATGGAGTGCGTGGTTACTAGGAGACTTTATAGAATATTCCCACATCTTTACCGAGGGAAAAATCAGATAATTTAACCCGAGAGGAGTAAAAAAAAATGCTGGTTTTATTCAATGTCTGGCGGCCTTTTTCTGTCGTAGACTTGGCCTGGGGCTGGTTCTAAAATCAGACGATATTTATCTAGATGTGATAGCCTTCAGAAATTTGTCAATTACTCGCGAGGACTCTCCCTGCTGGGGTGACATCCACAAACTCGAGTCTGACAACAAAAATATCAATATTTATTTATTGCTTAACTTCTCATGTAAGGGTCCTATCATGTACTTTATGTGTCGGGGTGGTTAGTAATAAAATATACTGGTAGTGCCCCTGTTATTGTTGGGAAGACTCATGTAGCTTTAATCAAAAAACTTCAGAAATATATGAAATTTTCTCCAGAAAACATTCACGCAATAAGCACTTTTGCTTGGAATTGTTTAAGTGAATATAGAGTGACATTTGCAAATTAAAACTCACTTCAATTCATGCGACAAATCCAACAAAAAGTCTGATTTTCCCCCTAGCTGGAATCGTTTTGTAAATTCAAAAATATCCACAGTGCTACTGCCCTCTCATACTGCCTTTGTGGTAATCATCAGCATATCTCGAAATATCGCCCCCCCCCCAGCCAGAGGGGGTAATAACATCTACGAACCTAATCCACCCCCCCCCCCCCCCCCCCCCCCCCCCCCCCCCCCCCTCCCCCCACCCCGCCCCCCCCCCCCCCACCCCCCCCCCCCTCACCAACGCGCTATATAAGATCCCCGCCTTCGACAGGTAAATAGCACTATAATAGATGATATGTCCATCGGTGGGTACAGTGTATTGATCTATGTATTGATAGACTTTCGTCTTTATGGGTTTGGATAAAGATGAACCTCCCTGTTATCCGCTTCATATGACCAGGGAGCAGATATAAATTTTGCCATACAGAAGAGATGGGCAACTTTCTGTATAAGGAACTGTACTCTTACCAAACCAAAGGTGAGGCATCATGCCATCTTTTGCCCTAAGGCTAATTATTTAGGTGCACTATGCAATAATTGATCATTTAAGGGCAGAAAAATTCAGGTGTTAAAAATTTGCCTGTTATTATTCATAACCTATCATATGATGGCTTTGATAATTAAAAACTAAGTGTTAAAGCCCAATCAATGTTTTAATGAAACAGGTGATATAAATTCCTAAAGGTAGAAATAGGGAGCACTACGTTTCTGGATAGTCTAGCCTTTTCTTGAATGCTGGTTTGGGTAGTTTGGCTCAGGCGCACATAGCTTCAAAATCACACCTTGCTCAAAAATTCACAGAGGCGATGATAAGGCATCTACCCCCCGAAAGTTGGGGAGACTTATTACGGCAAAACCAAGTGTTTCCTTATGAAGATTGCAGCTCCCCAGAAAAGGCTCGAAGAGAGAAGACTTTACCCCTAAAAGAGCTTTCTACAGTTCTCTGTCTAAGATGATTATTACTCAAGAGAATTCGATCATGCTCATCTGGTTTTTGGGGAGGGGAAAACTGCTTTGTCATACTCAGGAGACTATTCTCCTAGGATATCTTAGCTTGTTGATGTAGGACTTCTGGTGGACCATATTCACCTTGCATAGGAGATTATTGTTAAACATCTATTAATCTGATGTTGTTCTCTTTGTTATCTCCCGGCTTTGCCTTGGATGCCTTCTTAAAACCAGTGGCTGGAGTGGAATTAGAATTAATGACTGGTCAGGAGCTTTATAACATTCATACAGTCTAAATATAAGAGGCGCTTCACAATGCTGTTAGGACGTTTGGCAGGCCAATAACCAGTTCATTAATCCCAATTTTTGATGAGGAAAACTAGTAAGTAATATTTTTGCTATATGGGATTTTTAATTCTCTTTATGGTTCTTGCAGGACTGAGGCGTGCCCTACGCAAACATTCGAAAAAACTCTCACCCGCAGTAATGGCGAGTTTTCTCGCAAATGGCAGTCTTCTCCAGATGAATCCTCAAGGACTCTATAAAAGGTTACTGGCTTCTTATAGGACCACTTAGGTATAGCCCAGAATTAGCTCGCTTCACGGATGACGTACACTATGTCTCTATCACAAACATGATAACATTAGATGATCTAAATTCTTGAGTACAGCAACTTGCTATTGGCTATCAGGAATTCAAAAAAATACCCCGTTAAAAATATAAATTAGTGGGGGGGACCATCTCCCCAAACGAAAACTACCTAATATCATTGCCTTTATTGCAGTTGCTTCTTGGAGGATAGGTTCTACAAATGAGAAAAATTCATGCATATTGAATCTCACAAGGAAAAATATCTGGGGGCTTTGTAGAAACGAACGGTGAGGCATACGCAATAGTAGCACTAGTAGTTGAAGACTGTCTGACGATTATTTAAATTGTTGACCAATTCTGTATTCGGCACGGGGGACCATTGTTTAATCCATCTATATATGCCAACAAAAACGAAGCTCATAACATCTGGGGAGCATTTTTTGCGTGCGGTGAGTAAGCCACTATTTAGAAAGCAATAAAGCTTTCAGAAAACATATGTATTGGGTCGACGGGGGACCGCCAGACCTAAAAACTCACTTACCTAATTACATAGGTTACCAGATACTAGTACTTGCCAAATTTTAAGCTGTTTCCATTTTTGGTCATATGTTTCTTAAGAAAAACATACAAGACAAAAATAAAACCGAATCTTTTCAGATACCGATTGTGTCATCGCCAGTGTAGAGGGCCATCAAAAACCTTACGATGAAATCGGTAAGGAAACATTAGGAAATGGATAGGACCACATCTAATTTCCCCACAGACATCTCTCTCTACTTTGACTCAAGGAAGGGTTCTCTAGGCTTCTTAAAAGTGAGGTGGCGGGACCGCTATTTAGAAATAGTCTGCATTAAACCTAAATGTATAGCTTCCTGCTAGCAGATAATTACAACACTATCGCTGCAAAAAAGGAGTTTTCCTCCAGTCTGAACAACATTATTAACTCTTATATTACTTTAGAAGTGTGCTGGTAAGACGGTTTTCTAAACATACCTTCAATATAGTCAAATTAGAAATTTAAAAGGTCAGATGACTCTATCACACTAGGAACGAGGTCCTAGTATTTGATGATAGCGCTTTTACTTAGTCGCCTATTACACTCTGTATTCCTATGGTCATCCCAGATGCCAGAGAAAGAGGAAACAAAGATTTAAATTATTTAAAGATTAGATATTATAAGATGACAAAGTGGAAGGAAGGTCGAAAGATGTAATAGCAGTACTGAAGAGGGAGTACAGAGAAGAAGAGGAACTAGAGAAGATGAGTGACAAGTTGCATCTTTGGCGGGGAAGATGAAAATACCGTTTAAGAGATTTTTTTCCCCAGGGTCATGCATCGACGCGAGAGAGGTAGATCTTCCCGCCACTGCTCGTAGTTTCATGCTCTTAGAAGCTAGCTGTTCTGAGGGAGAGGAGGAATAAAACAATGTAATGGTAACTAATAAATTTTATGTGCTAAGAGAGACTTTATTTGTTTTCACCCTTTGAAATATAGGTTATTTTCCTTTTTTTTTTCACACAGATGCCCCCAATGTAGCCGGAGAGCGGGCGGCAGGGACTGATAATCACACCCGTATGACCTCCAAAGAAGCAGGCCCGCCGCAACACTCCATCAGAGAGCCCCCAGTCACCTGAATCCGTTTGTACTGACCCTCTCCCATATTTCAGTGTTATAGAGTTTGGGGAGTCAGTTGTGATCAATACTCTACTTCGTTCCAACTTAGTAATATGACTCTCTATCCCTTGGGGGATGATTAAACATATTAAAATCCTACCCTGTCAGCCCCTAAGGTTCATACAGACCCCCCAGTATCCATTATTTTCCTGGTCATTATTCCCGGATCGGTTCCCTCGGGCGACCGGTGCTGCCATCCATTACCGCGTTCTTTATATCCCAGCAGTGTTTGTTGGATAGTAGCAACAGTCGCGTCAGTTGGTCGCAGGCCGGGAAAGGGGGGGGGGAACTCTCCTCGGAGATGGTAAGCTTGTTCCAGTCACCTGCATCCTTTGTACTGTCTTCTCCCATCTATCATGAGTGATTGAGTTTGGGGAGTCTAAAAGTGATCATTACCCTACCTTCTTATATTAGTAATTACACAGATAATAAGCCTCTCTCTTCTCTATCCACTTGGGGGATGTTTAACACATATTATTCTAGTATAACCCCTGACAGGGCACTGAGCTTATGAAGACCTAACCATTATCATCAATTCTTTTTCCACACTCATTATCCGGGAATCTGCCCACCCTGCTCAACTTGAATCCTTTTTTGTACTGCCTCTCCATCTTATCAGGTGCAAAGTGATGAGTTTGGGGTGTCAGAAGTGATCATACCCTTACCTTCCTATTACTAGTAATTACACAGAATTAAATCTATCTATCCACTTGGGGGGATGACTAAACATAATTAAACTTGTACCCCCTGACAGCACCTGTGCTTTATGCAGACCAACCCATTATCACATTCTTTTCCACACTCATTATCCCGGAATCTGCCACCTGCACACCCACGAATCCTTTGTTCTACTTTATTACACATACTATTAATGCATAGGAATATGTCTTCTATCCCCTTGGGCATGATTAATCATATTAAACAATTACCCTGTCATGGCAAAACCCCCATCATTATCGCATTTTCCATGGTCATATCGGCAGAGACAGGTGTTTCTAGATTTTTCGAACCAATATATACTACTCTCTAACTTCCTTTTTCATATACACTACTGCCTCTTTCATCATACACTACTTCCTCTTTTCATTTACAATACTTCCCTCATTCAAATACACCTACTTCCTCTTCATCTACACTTACTTCCTCTTTCATTACACTACTCTTCTACTTTCATATTACCTACTTCCTCTTTTCATATAACTACTTCCTTTTTTCTTTGATCATTTACACTACTCCTCTTTCATATACACTACTTCCTCTTTCTTTACACTACTTCTCTTTCATATACACTACTTACCTTTTCATTACACTACTTCCTCTTTCATATACACTTACTTCCTCTTTCATATATTCCTCTTTCATATACTTTCCTGCAAAACTGATACATACCAGATAGAGAACATCCTCCCCAAGTTGAATGTTCCACCAACTATATCATTAACAATCCTCTCCAAAAAAACCCAAAGAATGATCTTCCACAGAGGCTGCTTTCGTTTATCCATAAAGACTTTTTCCAACGACTAATGTCTTGATCAACCCCCTGCAGATGAAGATGTTTGGGAAAACCCAAGGGCTGCGTCGTTTTCCCCATAAAGACGTTTCCAACGACCATTGATTTTGATAAACCTCCTCAGTGAAGATGATGGGTAACACCACAGAGGCTGCGTCGCTTATCCATAAAGAGATTCCCAACGACTAATGATTTTGATAAACCCTCCTGCGATGAAGATGACTGGGTAAACCACGAGGTGCTTTCGCTTATCCATAAAGACGATTCCCAACGCTAATGTCTTGTCAACCCTGCAGATGAAGATGATGGGTAACACCACGAGGTCGTCGCTTCATCCATAAAGCGATTCCCAAACGAAAATGATCTTGATAACCCTGCAGATGAAGATGACTGGGTAACCCCAAGGGCGCGTCGCTTCATCATAAAGCCGATTCAACGCCAATGATTTTGTCAACCTCCTGCAATGATTTTGATGGGAAACACTAAGAGGCGCTGCTTCATCCATAAAGACGATTCCAAGACTAATGATTTGATAAACCTCCTGCAGATAAAGATGTGGGTAACACCAAGAGGCTGGTCGTTCACCCATAAAGATTTTCCAACGAAAATGATCTTGATCACCTCCGCAGTGAAGATCGGTAACACCACGAGGCGCGTGCTTCATCCAAAAAAGACGTTTTACCAACGACTAATGATCTTGATCAACCCTCCTGAGATAAAGATTGGGGGGTAACCAAGAGGCTGCGTTCGCTTCACCCCTAAAGACGATTACAAAGCCAATGATCTTGATAAACTCCTGAGAAAGTGACTGGGTAAACTCAGAGGTGCGTGCTTCATCCATAAAGGATTCCCAAACGCTAATGATCTTGATAACCCCCCTGCAGATGAAGATGACTGGGTAACACCACAGGGCGCGTCGCTTCATCCATAAAGCGATTCCCAAACGCTAATGTCTTGTCCCCCTCCGCAGATGAAGAGGGGATGGGTAACCACCCAGAGGCTGCGTCGCTTACCATAAAGACTTTTCCAGACTAATGATCTTGAAACCTCTGCAGATGAAGATGACTGGGTAACACCACAGAGGCTTGCGTCGCTTATCTAATAATGACGTTCCCAACGGACCAATGTCTTGATCAAACCTCTGCAGATGAAGTTGACTGGGTAACACTTACAGAGGCTGCGGTGCGCTTGCATCCATTAAAGACGATCCAACGACTAATATCTTGATCAACACTCCTGCAGATGAAGATGAATGGGTAACACCACAGAAGGCTGCGTCGCTTCATCATAATGAACGAGATTACCATCGACCAATGATTATTGATTCAAACCTCCTGCAGATGAAGATATGACTGGGTAAAAATAACTCTACTGTGGTGAGGCTGCGTCGCTTCATCCATAAAGCACGATTACCAACGGACTAATGATCTTGATCAACCTCCTGCAGATGAAGAGATTGGCTAACGCCACAACCCTTCTATGTCTACTAAGAAATATTATCGCCACTAATTATGGAGATATCTTATATAAAACTTGTTACTTTCTCATCTACTATTAATAATCGCTATATTTACGATGGACGGGGACACAACCTTGAAAGAAAAACCTAACGTGTCCGTTTTTACATGAATTGTTTTATATTCATCGCCTGGCTATGTCTTGAAATCATCAGTTATGCAATCGCAAAAAAAAAGCAATTGCTACTTGTATTTCTATTATGGACTTACGAGTCAAGTACCTATGTATCTGTTATGAGTGTGTGCTGATGGGTTAAGTGTTATACTCTCTTCCTAATAATTTTCTGTTATTACACAACATACCAATTAATATATTTGCACCATAAGGGGTTGCATTTCACTTCACTTTATATCCTACATCGTTAACCCCTTTCCCTTCCTTTTCCATATTTCTTTTCTAACCCATCCTTCTTCCTTACCCATCTTCTTCCACTTTCACAATCACCTTCTTACCTGTACCTTCCTTCTGTACATTTCCCATCCTTCTTCCTTACCCATCCTTCTTCCTTACCCATCCTTCTTCCTTACCCATCCTTCTTCCTTACCCATCCTTCTTCCTTACCCTTCTTACCAAAGCTCTGGTCGTAAGTACTAGTAGAGAGGAAGGAACACATTTTTAAGTCTCATTTAAGCAAGGCTGTAAAACAGGATCAAGGTTGTCAATCAAGTTTTTTAAAATGATATAAAGTTCACTAGGTCGCTATGACTAAACTGAGGTGAAGTAACTAGGTACCGCTTATGTCAAACTGTAGGTGAAGTAACTAGGTACCGCTTATGTCAAAGTGTAGGTGATGTAACCAATCAAGAATGATAGAAAAGCAAAATATGATATAAAATTAAATAAAAACGAAGCAATGAAAGAGATAGAATTTTAGTAAAATAATGGAAATAATAATATTAATAATAATAATAATAATAAAAATAATAATAATTATTATTATTATTATTATATGACAAAAATCTAATGATTATGACTCACAGGATCCAGTTACCGACAACAGTAGTAAAAGATCCAACCATGACATTATTTCTTCCTCCCATTAGATATATTTCTGCAATATTCACTTTAACAGACGTAATTAAAAAATAAGGTAAAAAAGAATACTAGTGATCAACGCAGATAACACCAATTTATAACTAAAAATAGGAAGCGTCAGTTGAAACGTGAGCTCGACCTGATGATCTTGACGACACACAGGTCAACCTCACACAGAGGTCAACCTCACACAGAGGTCAACCTCACACAGAGGTCAACCTCACACAGAGGTCAACCTCACACAGAGGTCAACCTCACTCTCAGGATACTGATCTTCCTGCCAATGAAGGTTAAAAAATTAATACATATCTCCACGTCAGGTGGTGACCAATATGCTGGTTCATGGTACCTAGATTAATATTGATATTAGGATTTATCCAGCTGGTTCAGCTATATGTACAAGGATGTATACTAGTGGATTGATAACTACTGGTGAATGGATAATTTGGTGATTTACTGGAGGAAGGATAACAACTGGAACGATAACTACTGCAATTAAAACTACTTGTAGAAGGAATGTCCGTGGAATGATTACCGGGGGAATAATAACTACTGAATAAAAAATTTTTGTTGAAAGTATTACTATTGTGAAAGAATAACTACATATGGAAGGAAAACTACTGGGAAAAAATAATAACTACTAATCGAATATTGACTGACAGATGAATAACTTATGGGGGAAATATCATTGCTAGTGGAAGGATATTTACTTGTGAAAGGATTAGTTCTCGTTCAAGAATAACTACCGGAAGGATAACTACTGGTGACTGGGCAACAGTAGTTGCCCAGTCACCAGTAGCGAAGATAACTAGCCATGGAAGGGCAAATTACGATAAAAAAAATCTTCAAACTAGTAGCTACCAATACTGGGTAACTGCTGTGAGAGGAATAACTATAGGTGGAATGATAACTGCTGGAAAGCAAATACTCGTAATAAGTTATGTAGTGTTAGGAGAGTACTGGAAAAAAACTTAATGTCTGAGTGTTACTACTGGTAGAAGGTACATTACTTGTAGTGTCACTACTAGTAGTCTCATTTCTGATAATGTCATTACTGGTAAAAGGTATACTGCTGGTAGTGTAAGTTGGATTACATGCTCCCAGCAGTAACAGCCTGGTTGATCAGGCCCTGATCAACCGAGAGGCCTGGTCAAGAACTGGGCCGCGGAGACGTTGACCCTTCTGGAACACCCTCCAGGTTTACTCCAGATATGGTAGTTATGGCAGTATGTAGTATAGTAGGGTAGTATGTAGTATAGTATAACCTTCTTAAAACCCATTCCCGATTAAAGGGCACTTAAATCGCCTTATGATGTATATATTGATTAACAAATACGTTGTTCTTAACGATCAGGTTTCCCTGAACCACACTCGTTCATGGAGCCTGTCGAAGCTTTTCCTTCTCCAGACTGACTGGGTCACTCGGCTGTTTTTGCTTTAGTATACAACCATGGACACTCTTACTATACTATTAGGCCTTGTTTCTCTGCGTACGTGTTAAGGTCTGCACTTGTCCTGATGTCGATCTAGTTTAGATCTCGGATATATAAATTTTTTGCCTTGTGGTGACATTATATTTCGCACATGTGAGATGATGGAACTTTGGCAGGTCTTGTGCTGTTTACTTTATGTGAAGTACATTGTTTCATTACTATGAACACTGTTAACTAAGACGCTTCTTTCATGGTCAGTCACAACTGGTTCTTAGCAAGACTTATTTTGATCACTAATTATATTCAGGTGACCTTTATTAAAGACACATTTCTGTTACACTTCTTTTACTCCTCACTAGTTTTGTCATATAGTCTTTATGATGTACATGTAAGGATATTCTCTCACATTTTTTTTTACTATTTGCAATGCTTGGCGTGTAATTAGGCAGTTAGGGTGTTCACATACAGTTGAGTCTATCAGGTCTAGTGTCTGTAATATCTGGAGTCAAGATTCTAAATGTTGGAGTTAAATCTCTGGCTGTCTGGGCTGTCTGCAATCTAGATCTAAATGACCTGTTAGAATTAGAGTTAGAAACTGACTTAAGAGTTGTTTGGCAGATAGTCTGGGAAACTAGATATGAATTTTTATTCTTAATATGATGTCCTCACAAATTTCCATTTTGTGTGTGTTGGACACACCAGCCGCTGGGTAATTCCCTCACGTCCTTAGTAAGTTATCTTGTGGAATGTATTATTAAACTATCTTAGCTTACTGTACCCATAGTGAAATACTTCACCCCATAGTGAAAATACTTGTCCAATATTTATCGTCTATTAAATTAAAGTCCCACAGAAAAAGTTGACAGTTTACATTCCTTCACTCACGGAACCATCACTCTGAGTGACTACCCTGGAAACACACTATGAGTTGACTCACGGAACACACTCTGGTGACTCCACGGAACACACTTGAGTGACTCACGGATCATCACTCTGAGTGACTCACGGAACACACTCTGAGTGACTCACGGAACACACTCTGAGTGACTCACGGAACACACTCTGAGTGACTCACGGAAAACACACTCTGAGTGACTCACGGGATCTCATCTGACTCACGGAAAACTACACCCTGAGTGATTGAATATATTAGCTCAACCTTCCTTGTAATGTGAATGTCCAAGACAATCCATATTACTTAGATAATTGGAGGCTGTGCTTGGTGGGGTGTACCCAGTTTTAGTTTACAAATGGGACCGAAGTCACAACTAATTCCACGTTAAGATGTACTGATTCGCTTACCGTGGAATTTTATCTATTTTGTAAGTATAATGTTCTTTTACTTACGGATAATTTAGATTATCCTAGGAGCAATGATCTGCACTTAATAAACGTTTTATAAGAGTTATAATGACTTACTTTCTGAATAAAACTTTAAGAGCATTAGCACAAACATATATTTAATAAAGTATACATATTAAAATAATATAAAGTTGTCGAAGGTAAACCAGAGGTTCTCTTAATTAAAACACAGAAACTCCGAGGATTTAATATTTCAGTCTATGTCTGCGGTTCTAACCGCTATATTTTTTCCAGGGGGATTTTATAAGTGAACCCAGGCAAAAACTGTTTGGAACGGCCGCCCACTTGTGGTAGGCTCTTATTTCCATTTCCTGGGGGGGGGGGGTGGGTGAAGCTCCCCGTAGTGCATAATGTGGAAATTCACCTCTATGAGAGAAGTAGGAGTTTTCCTTGCCTAACATTTGTAGTTTCCACTAGGAGTTATACATACCACCAGTAGTTAGCCTGCCTAGTGTAGTGTTACTGCTTTCTGTAAACCATCCACCAGGAGGGTAGCCTTGTCACCAGTTGGTTTATTTCCAACAGCAGGTTATTTAGTTAGTTTCTGCATTATCGTCCATACAGTAAGTTCTTCTGTCAACCAGTTGGTATTCTTAGTTATTCGCCACAGGCAGTTATCCTTAGATCAGTAGTTATCCTTCAAACATTGTGTGTCGGTCAACACAGGAGGGATCCGGCAAAGCAGTAGTTAATGATCCACCTGTAGTTATCTCTTCCTTCAGTAGTTGAATGATCCACCAGTAGTGAGCCTGTCATCAGTAGGGAAAGAGCCACAGGAGTTTTCCTCTTCCTGCAGTAGTTTAATTATCCTACCTGTCGGTATCCTGTCCATCTGTAGTTATATGATCCACTGGTAGTGATCGTTCCTTCAGTTGTTTATTTTCCTCCAGGAGTGATCCTTGCCTGCAGGAGGGATTCATCTGTCCTGTTGGGATCTTCCAGCTGGAGTGGTTAGTAGCACCTGGAGTTATCGGGCCAGCAGATTTGGGATTTGATCCTACCACTAGTGTGGAACCGGATATCAGTAGTTAATCAGCCTCCATGGAGGTTGCGTTCCAGCTGGGGTCCCCAATCATCCACCTGGTAGGTAATGATTCCAGCTGGAGTTAAGAGGCCACCATTGTTAGTCTTCCTCCAGTCGGCAGCTTCCAGGGCAATTACCATTCCACCTGTGATGCATTTCCACCAGGTGGTTGTCAGTCCACAGAGGTATCTTGCCAGTTGTTATTTGCCTCAGTGAATGAGCCGTGCTACAGCAGGTTATCCGTCCACCTGGTAGTGATTCCCCATGTGTAGCATGCCACCAGTAGGGATTCCACCTGTAGTTATCTTTGTCCACCTAGTAGGTAGCATTCACCAAGTGTTATCTTGCCTTCCAGCGGTTTCGGCCGCACCTGTTGATATCCTGCCTACCAGTAGTGAGCCGTCCACCAGTAGGTGATCTTCCTACCAGTAGGGATCCTTCCAGTAGTTATCCTTCCAGAAATTGCCTCGCTCCAGTGTATTTTCCTTCCACCAGTTGGTATCTGCCTGTAGGGTATCAGTCCACAGTTAGTTATCCTTACACCAGCAAATTTTCCTTGCACCTGCAGGTATCCTTCCACCAGTTGGTTTCCTTCCACCAGTAGTTATCCTGCACCTATAGTGATCCTGCCACAATGTGTTATCACTTCCTCCAGCAGTTGTATTGTCCACCTGTAGTTTTCATGCCACAGTTGTTCATACTTCAACCCTGTTGTTATCCACCCAGTAGTTATCCTTCCTGCAGTTATCTTTGCACTGTAGTTAGCCTTTCACTGTAGTTATCAGTCACTGTAGGTTTCTTGCCACCAGGGTTATATTCCTACAGTAGTTTGTCCTTCCACCAGTAGTTAGCTGCCAGCTAGGTGTATCCGGCCACTTGTTGTTATCCTTCCTCCAGGTGTTATCCTTTCCATCCAGCAGGTTGCCTTCTACCAGTTAGTAGCCTTCCTCCAGGATGTGTCTGCCACCAATGGGCATACTTCACACTGGTTATCCTTCCACCAGCATGGTAGACTTCCAACAGTATTTCTACTTCCACCAGTAGTTATCCTTTCACCAGTAGGATACGTCCACGTAGTTATCCTTTCACAGTAGTTGTACTTCCAACCAGTAGTTATCTTGCACAGTATTATCCTTCCACCGGTGGTTATCTTCCACCAGCAGTTATACTTCCGACCATGTGCCAACTCTTGGTATCTTTTATTGAGGAAATACGTTTGCGCCACACAGTGGCTTCTCCAGTCCATACAAAGGTGAATCTTGAAGACAGGAGGAGCATGAGGTAACTCAGTCCCTCATTCTGGAGTCGATGTGTTCAGTCCATCAATCTTGATGGACTGTCATCATCGACTCAAGGTGAGGGACTGATTTACATCTTTTCTCCTCCGGTTCGTATAGATCTCTCCTTTGTATGGACTGATGAAGCCACTGTGTGGCGAAACGTTTCCTCAATAAAGATATCCAAGAGTTGCACATGTGTCTAATTTATCAACATGTCGGTTCTCTGAACCATTCATCTACAAAGTTATACTTCCACCAGTAGTTATCCTTCCACCAGTAGTTATCCTTCCATCTTAGTCAACAATCCTGAGACAGTCTGGTAAATTTCAGGACAAAGTTTAATAACAATGATTCTTGCGTGGCAGCTCTCCAACGTCGTCTTCGTTCTACTACTCTCTCTTTACCTTCCCTTCTTGCTGATGGACCCTCCTTTAATCCTGACTCTCTCATTGACTTCTTGACAACGACTGATTTACTCCACAAACTCTGATGATACTTTTCGCACTCCCCTCAGCCCTTTCTAGTTCAGTCTCTTGCTGCCCTTTACCCTTTCACAATCCGTGCCCGGCTTGTTTCCGTAACCTATTACTCATCCATCTCTTTTTTTGCCACCTGATGCCCTCGCTTCCGTCCTCCTGCCCTGCAGCGCTGTATTAGTCCTTGTGAGCTTAGCCGCACTTCTTTTTGATATAATTATTAATAATACTGCGTGGCTGCTGTGTCAGAACTTTCATTACTGGTACCACTGGACAGGGAGGTCGGCAGCTGGTGTCATGGAACTTACCTACTGGCCAACACCTGACAGTGTGGTCGGCTGTGGGTGTCGGAAACGTAACCTACTGGCCTCCTACCTGTCAGTGAGGTCGCAGCTGTGTCATGGACTACCTATGGCCTCCTCCTGTCAGTGAGAGGTCGGCAGGCTGTGTCATGAAACTTACTTCTGGCCACCACCTGACAGTGTGGTAGGGCAGTTGGTGTCATGATACTTAACTTACCCCCCCCCCCCACCGGCCACCACCTGACAGTGAGGTCGGCAGCTGGTTGCCATGAACTTACCTACTGGCCACCACACTGGACAGTGAGGTCGGCTGCTGGTAACATGTACTTACTAACTGGCACCACCTGACAGTGAGGTCGGCAGCTGGTGCCATGAACTTACCTACTGGCCACCACCTGACAGTGAGGTCGGCAGCTGGTGCCATGAACTTACCTACTGGCCACCACCTGACAGTGAGGTCGGCAGCTGGTGCCATGAACTTACCTACTGGGCACCACCTGACAGTGAGTGGTCGGCAATGGTGCCATGAACTACTACTGGCGAGACCACTGACAGTGAGTGTCGGCTAGCTGGTGGCCTTGGAACTTACCTACTGGCCACCACCTGTCTGTGAGGTCGGACAACTGGTGCCATGAACTTACCTACTGGCGACACCTGACAGTGAGGGTCGGCAGCTGGTGCCATGAACTTACCTACTGGCCACCACCTGACAGTGAGGTCGGCAACTGGTGCCATGAACTTACCTACTGGCGACCACCTGACAGTGAGGTCGGCAGCTGGTGCCATGAACTTACCTACTGGCCACCAGCTGACAGTGAGGTCGGCTGCTGGGTGTCATGAAATTCCTACTGGCCACCACCTGACGTGAGGTCGGCAGCTGTGTCATGAACGTACGTACTGGCCATTACTGTAGTGAGGTCGGCAGCTGGTGTCATGAACTTACTACTGGCACACTGACAGTGAGGTCGGCTAGTGGTGTCATGAACTTACCTACTGGCCACCACCTGACAGTGAGTACACAGCTGGTGTCATGAACTTAACCTACTGGCCACCACCGAAGTTGAGGTCGGCAGTGTTACATGAAACTTACCTACTGGCCACCACCTGACAGTGAGGTCGGCAGCTGGTGCCATGAACTTACCTATGGGCCACCACTGACTGAGTGAGGTCGGGCAGCTGGTGCCATGTAACTTTACCTATGGGCCACCACCTGACAGTGAGGTCGCAGTGGTGCCATGAACTTACCTAATGGCACACCACCTGACTGTGAGGTCGGAACTGGGTGCATGAACGTACCTTCTGGCGACCCACCGGACAGTGAGGTCCGGCAGCTGGTTGCCATGAACTTACCTACTGGCGACCACTGACAGTGTGGTCGGCTGCTGGTGACATGAAACTTACTACTGGCCCACAGCTGACTGTGAGGTCGGCAACTGATGCCAGGAAATTACCTACTGGCGTCACCTGACAGTGAGGTCGGCAAGCTGGTGACATGAATCTTACCTACTGGTAACCAGCTGATCAGTGAGGTCGGCCAGCTGGTGCATGAACTTACCTACTGGCCACCACTGACAGTGAGGTCGGAGCTGGTGGTCATGAACTTACCTGAGCAAACAGGGATCGATCCCCGGCTAGCTAAAAGACACTTGTTCGTTATGGTTGCATTTATAAAATATATATATATTATTATTATTATATATTATATATATATATTTTTAATAGAATAGATATATATATATATATATATATATATATATATATTGGTATTTATGCGACCGTCTATTGTGCACGCCTTGAACAAACATGTTATACAAAAGCGCAGGAGTGTCGTGTATACAGGGGGAGTTCGTGATGTTCGACCTGAGTTCTGCAAACTGAACATCTTGGTCGCCCGTCTTGGTCATCGATATAATGTTCAACATCTTGTTAAGTCCGTCGCGAACGTCGATATTTAATATGTTAGGTCTGCCGTGACTGTCGATATAACCCACTCAGCACCTGGACCAGATTCATGGAATGCTCTATTTATAAAGAAGTGCAAAGTATCACACTAGCACGACAGCCCTCAGTTTCTTTGGAAAAAGTGCTTGTCGATGTGAAAACCGGAGGCCTTAAAGAGTGCAGACATAGCTCCTTTGCACAAGGGAGGCATTGGAACACTAGCAAAAAATTACAGACCAGTAGCCCTAACCTCTCACATCATAAAAATCTTCGAAAGAGTGATGAGACGGAAGGTTACAAATTTCATGGACCAGCACAACCAACATAACCCGAACCAGCGTGGTTTTAGAGCAGGACGATCATGTCTGTCACAGCTGCTGAACCATTATGACATAATTACAGAGGCCCTGGAAGACGACCAAAACGCAGATGTGATTTACACAGATTTTGCAAAGACGTTTGACAAATGCGATCATGGAGTGAAAGCGCACAAAATGAAGGCCATGGGCATTACGGGGAAGGTAGGCAGATGGATTTTCGGTTTCCTAACACACAGAACACAAAAAGTAATAGTGAACAGGGCAAGATCCGCGAGGTCATAAGCTCAGTGCCCCAAGGCACTGTCCTGGCACCTCTGCTGTTCCTCATCCTCATAGCAGACATAGACAAAAACACCCGGCACACTTCTGTATCATCATCTGCAGATGACACTAAAATAAGTATGAAAGTCAGTACGGTAGAGGACACTGAAAAAGTACAGGAAGACATAAACAGGGTTTTCCAGTGGGCAGTGGAAAACAACATGACGTTCAGTGGTGATAAGTTCCAGCTGCTTAGGTATGGAAAGAATGAAGAACTCAAAAGGAACACTATATACAAAACTCAAGAGGGTCACCAAATAGAACGTAAGGAACACGTAAAAGACCTATGAATAATTATGTCAGCGGACCTTTCTTTTAAAGACCGTAACAAGACAAAGATCACGACAGCCAGGAAGATGACTGGGTGGGTATTGAGAACTTTCAAAACAAGGGAAACAATGGCGATGGTGACACTCTTCAAATCGCTAGTGCTCCCTCACTTAGAATGTTGTTCAGTGCTGACGGTCCCGTTCAGGGCAGGAGAAATATCGGAGCTGGAACAAATACAGAGATCGTTTACGGCTCACATTGAGCCAGTAAAGCATCAAAACTACATGGAACGCCTGCAAATCTTGAACATGTACTCATTGGAGCGGAGGAAAGAGAGGTACATGATAATATATACCTGGAAGGTACTCGAGGGCTTGGTCCCAAATCTGCACACTGCCATAACAACATACTGGAGTGAGAGATATGGGAGGAAGCGTAAAATAAACCCAGTGAGGAGCAGGGTGCGGTGGGACAATAAGGGAACACTGTATCAGCAACCGAGGTCCCAGACTTTTCAACATCTTACCAGAAGATATCAAAACACTGTGTACAAATGGTATATAATACCGACAAGATGAGAGTAAGGACACATGTGCAACATCTGGGTATCTTTATTGTAGACGTTTCGCCATCCAGTGGCTTTATCAATACAAATTCCAGGAAATAACTTGAAGACAGTAGAACTGATGTACAGAAGATAAGGTAATCAGGTCCCTCAACCTAGAGTAGGTGCGAACAGCACCATAATCGTTTATTCTGCTTCAGAATCTCCACGACTATGGTGCTCTTCGCACCTACTCCTAGGTTGAGGGACTGATTACCTCATCTTCTGTACATAGTTCTACTGTCTTCAAGTTATGTCCTAGAATTTGTATTGATAAAGCCACTGGATGGCGAAACGTCTACAATAAAGATACCCAGATGTTGCACATGTGTCTTAATCTCATCTTACCAGAAGATATCAGAAACACTGCTGGAACTAGTGTTGAAGCCTTCAAGAGGAAACTAGACAAGTATCTTCACCAGGTGCCAGATCAACCAGGCTGTGATGGATATGTGGGGCAGCGGGCCTCCAGCAGCAACAGCCTGGTTGACCAGGCGAGCACCAGACGAGCCTTGCCCATGGCCGGGCTCAGAGAGTAGATATACTCTCGAAATTCTTCAAAGGTATAAAGGTAAGGTAGGTATCGTAATGCTACAGGTACTCTTAGTGGTGTACTGCAATACAGACTGCAACCTGAGCAATATAACATCAGTAGTAAGGAAGTAGTCATGGGGGTTCATTTAGGTATGGGTGAACATGTGCGATCATCCTAGGATACCCCAAAAGATATGCAGAGTGACCCATAGAGGTCCTAACCTGTCTAGGTACAGCATTTCAAGGTACACATAGTTAACTACAACATGGTGATTGCGACTAGTTTAGTGGTTTACTGAATTAGGTTGTTAGTAATATTATAATGATAATGATATTAACGGATGATAGTGGATAACAATGATAGAAATGGTGTTAAAAATCAGGTGCCTAGTTATTATAAGAAAGAAAAACCTGAACAGGAGAATCCACACAGACATATTAATTGACACTGAGAGTATTTTCTGAATATTCTAGAACGTTCTGCGACACCGATTGACAAAATAAGGGATTTATTGGCTCTGTTTCATTAGTTAGCCCGTTGTTCACATTAGTTACATTCTGTATGTAAATGATCCACTATTGTAATGTAACTTCTTACGTCACATGAGCTGTTCCCAGCGGTGAGAAGCTTAGGGCTGGCTATTAACTATCTCCTAGTTATTTTACCTAATGCTAAACTGTGCGTGGTTGACATTCCGCTGGCCTCTCTCTAGGTCAGTTGCTGGCTGGTGCCACCGCGCTACCAAACTCTGAAAAACTTGCCCTATTTCTCCTGTTGCTGCCCTTGCAACATAGCACAGCTCCTGATGACGCACTGAGAAGTGTGAAAGTACTTGAGCTAAAGATTTCCACCCCCTCCCCCAGTGGCTTGTCTTGCATTGTTAAGACCGCCTGTCTGCGATTGTTTTGCATTATGAACGCCACTCACCAACTCTTCTCCCAATTCTCACGTTCTTTTCTTCCTTGACTTTTGCTGTTACCTCCTACAAACGCTCACTATTCAAAGGACATAAAGCTGCACTCAAGTTAGTATTCTTAAGC
The DNA here is from genome assembly GCF_026875155.1 of Cherax quadricarinatus. NCBI lineage: Eukaryota > Metazoa > Arthropoda > Malacostraca > Decapoda > Parastacidae > Cherax > Cherax quadricarinatus. The sequence continues at coordinate 63,112,764 of NC_069408.1, read as the reverse complement.
GCCTAAGTGGACAGGTTCTACCGAAACCGCTACTACAGAACAGGTTGGTCCGGATGGCTACTACACCGTTTGATCAACTACACAGGTTAGTGCTTACTAAAAATACTGAATTAGAACAACATGAAAAGAAGATGATTTTTATAGAAAAGAGGAGAACCAAGACGGTATTCTTTAACAAGATTTTCCCAGGTTGACAAGACTACGTGGGGCCCCTTGATTATTTAAATAAAAAATTAATTTTAGAAGATTCAATGAACACAGAACGTAGGGCATCCGGGGAAAATTTAAAATAACCTCAAGCACAGAGGGGCCTGGACCACCATTGCAAACCGGATTTTTGGAAAATTGACTTGTCTACCCAAAAAAAAATAGTGAACAACGGGCAGCACGGGGGTTTGGATTGCTTTGCACCAACAAAAAGAGGGCAAATTAACTTAACACAGAAAAAAGCTTCGCATGCAGAAAAAAGGGGGTGACCTGACGCCCAAACTTTTTAAATATAGGGAAAAGGAAAATTGGTATGGGGGTTTTGACTCTGTCCGGGGGTCCCCAAACCGGGCCCTTTAAGAAACCCCAAAGCGCTCAGAAAACAAATCAGCCCTTTGCATCCTCGAGAGGTGAAAAAAACCAAAAATTTTTTATTTTAAGATAAATTAAAAAACTTGGAAAAATGAACCAATTATTGATGAAATAAAATTTAAAAGAACCGTTGGGTTGGGGAACCCCCTTGACCAGATCGATAGCCATTTCAATAAACGTCTTAAAAAGTTATTGAAGGGAAATGAACACTTGTCAGCGAGGTCCGCAACTCTACCGTATCTTCATGGGTTGATCAAGACTCATAAACCAGAGAACCCAGTGCGTCCTATTATAAGTTCAGTAGGCTCAGTAGCATATAACTTATCTAAATGGTTGGTTAAACTTTTAACTCCCATGGATGATAGGATCTTGGAGGCGCATGTTAAAAATAATGTTGACCTTACCGAAAGACTTCAGAAATTAAGTGTTTCACACGACTTCACCCTGGTAAGTTTTGATGTCACTGCCCTGTTTACCAGAGTCCCTGTCCCTCACTTGCTAACTATTACAACCTAGGATTTCAAATGGCCTGTTATCCCAGGTGTAATGGGAGCAAATAAACACAGTAGAAAAAGTTTAGACTTATATTATCCTTCACCAATTATAACAGCAATATGTACACTATGTACAGTGATAAATATAGTGCACTCCACGGTAAGCAAGGCAGAAATAGAAGCCACAAGATAGCAGACCGTGCTTCAACCAGCTCTAGAGTGGGAATGACAAGGGCAGACAGGAGAGCGGTATCCACATAACCTCTGCGATTGTCAATCCCACCTTCTTATTGGCTAGAACCTGGTCACTAGTTGAACGATGGGGCCCCATCATCAACTCTTAGCAACCTGGTTCGCTGGTTGGGGGAGATAGCCTGTAAATGAGGGTGTGTCCATGCGCCGAATAAAGGTTACGTACTCTTTGCATGCCACACCCCCACCCCCGAGAAGGCTCAGGATTAGGCTGCCACCTCCCAGTGGTAACCGTGCCGCCATGGCACAAAATAATGGGACCGCCTATCCTCTCCACCATCCAACTCTTAGATAGAGCTCAGCTTTCCTAGTGACCAAAAGCCAAACCCTAAACTTAGAGTGAGACAGCAGTCAGACAGGCTAGCATAGGTCCAAGATACAGGCGGACGGTAGCCCGCATCCCCTCACTAAAAAAAAAACCCCCACATCAGGGGATAAAAAAAAGAGCTTGAAAGGGGTTACCACAAATACATCCTAACCTAAATAAAATAATAAACTAGACTCTTGACAAAGAGTCTGCCAACACATTTTCTTTGCCGGCAATATACTGAATTCTGATATTGTAGGGCTGCAGCCTGAGCGCCCAACGCATAAGCCTTGTGTTGTGATTCTTCATGGCTTGGAGATAGACTAACGGGTTGTGATCACTGTAGACTGTGACCACCTGCGATGTCTGGCCCACATAAACATCAAAATGCTCCAAAGCCATTACCAGCGCGAGGGCTTCTTTTTCAATGGTAGAGTAAGCTCTCTGATGTGGCTGGAATTTAGCTGAAAAGTATGCGATTGGCTGCAGCTCCTTGTTCCCGATTTGTAATAGTACCGCCCCAACCCCAGACTCACAAGCATCAACCTGTAATGAAAAAGGTTTGGAGAAGTCTGGAGACAGGAGAATGGGTGCAGAGCACAATAATCTTTTTGCTTTATTAAAAGCAGTGTTACAATCTGACGTCCAATTAAAGGGAACTTTATGACTGGTAAGAGAGGTAAGAGGGGCTACAATATCTGAGAAATTCTTACAGAATCTTCTGTAAAATCCTATCATGCCTAGGAAACGTTGAAGAGATTTCCTATCAT
>NC_069408.1:63093874-63109862 GCF_026875155.1 Cherax quadricarinatus | reverse complement strand
TTTAAAGTCAAGAAAAAAAAGTACCTTACCAGGTGCCAGATCAACCAGGCTATGATGGATATGTGGGGCAGCGGGCCTCCAGCAGCAACAGCCTGGTTGACCAGGCGAGCACCAGACGAGCCTGGCCCATGGCCGGGCTCAGAGAGTAGATATACTCTCGAAATTCTTCAAAGGTATAAAGGTAAGGTAGGTATCGTAATGCTACAGGTGCTCTAAGTGGTGTACTGCAATACAGACTGCAACCTGAGCGATATAACATCAGTAGTAAGGAAGTAGTCATGGGGGTTCATTTAGGTATGGGTGAACATGTGCGATCATCCTAGGATACCCCAAAAGATATGCAGAGTGACCCATAGAGGTCCTAACCTGTCTAGGTACAGCATTTCAAGGTACACATAGTTGACTACAACATGGTGATTGCGACTAGTTTAGTGGTTTACTGAATTAGGTTGTTAGTAATATTATAATGATAATGATATTAACGGATGATAGTGGATAACAATGATAGAAATGGTATTAAAAATCAGGTGCCTAGTTATTATAAGAAAGAAAAACCTGAATAGGAGAATCCACACAGACATATTAATTGGCACTGAGAGTATTTTCTGAATATTCTAGAACGTTCTGCGGCACAGATTGACAAAATAAGGGATTTATTAGCTCTGTTGCATTAGTTAGCAGGTTGTTCACATTAGTTACATTCTGTATGTAAAAGATCCACTATTGTAATGTAACTTCTTACGTCACATGAGCTGTTCCCAGCGGTGAGAAGCTTAGGGCTGGCTATTAACTATCTCCTAGTTATTTTACCTAATGCTAAACTGTGCGTGGTTGACATTCCGCTGGCCTCTCTCTAGGTCAGTTGCTGGCTGGTGCCACCGCGCTACCAAACTCTGAAAAACTTGCCCTATTTCTCCTGTTGCTGCCCTTGCAACATAGCACAGCTCCTGATGACGCACTGAGAAGTGTGAAAGTACTTGAGCTAAAGATTTCCACCCCCTCCCCCAGTGGCTTGTCTTGCGATTGTTTTGCATTATGAACGCCACTCACCAACTCTTCTCCCAATTCTCACGTTCTTTTCTGCCTTGACTTTTGCTGTTACCTCCTACAAACGCTCACTATTCAAAGGCCATAAAGCTGCACTCAAGTTAGTATTCTTAAGCGACTAAGAGGACAGGTTCTACCGAAACCGCTACTACAGAACAGGTTGGTCCGGATGGTTACTACACCGTTTGATCAACTACACAGGTTAGTGCTTACTAAAAATACTGAATTAGAACAACATGAAAAGATGTTTTTTTTATAGAAAAGAGGAAAACCAAAGGGTATTCTTTAAAAGTTTTTCCCAGGTTGACAACTACGTGCTTGTTTTAAATTTTAGAAAGTCAAGAGAAAACAGAATATGCAACCCAGGAATTAAATAACCTCACAAACAGATGGCGGACCACACGTGCAAAACCGGGGAGTGTGTAATGAACTTGTCTCAAAGAATTAATATGAAAAACAGAAGCACTAGGGTTTGGATTAAGCTTTGCACCACACTAAAGATCTAATTACGTTAACACAGCAAAATGCTTCTGATGTAGAAAAATATGGTGACCTGACGCCCGATACATTTAATTATTAAAGGGAATTGTATAGGGGGTCTTTACTCTGCCCCGGTGGTCCCAATGCCCTTTAAAGATACACAAGCGCTCAGTAACTATCAGCCCTTTGCATCTCTCGAGAGGGAAAATCCAATTATTTATTTTAGATAAATTTGTACTTATAAAATCCAAATTTTTGGTAAATAAAAATTTTAAGAACCGCTTGTTGGGAACCCCCATTGACCAGGTCGATACCATTTAATAAACTCTTAAAAAGTTATTAAAGGGAAAGAACACTTGCAGCGAGGTCCGCAACTCTATGTATCTTCGGGGTTGTTTCAAAATCAAAAACCCGGGAAACCCATGGGCCTATTATAAGTTCAGTGGCTCAGTAGCTATAACTTATCAAAATGGTTGGTTAAATTTTAACCCCATGGATGAAGGTTTTTGGGGCGCATTTTAAAAATAATGTTCCCTTTACCGAAAGACTCGAAATTAAGTGTTTCACACACTTCCCCCCCTGGTAAGTTTTGATGTCACTGCCTTTTCCCAGAGCCCCTTCCCTCACTTGTTTTAAGTACCTCAAAGAGGAATAAAATTTTCTCCTTGCCCACCCCACAAATATAATATTTGAATTGATTAAATTTTTTTTTAGGGAGCAAGTTTGTGTTAAAGGAAATTATGCCAGAAGCGGGGCATGGCTATGGGAAACCCCCTCACCCCTTACCAGAAACCCCAATATGGAATTCTGTAGACAACCACTTAAAATTTCCCCGAAAAATACTGGGGGTTCAATACGTAATGATGTGCTTCCCTTTTGGGCCTGAGATCACAATATTGATGAGTTCCTCCCTAGACTTATTAGTTGGTCCCTTCTACAAGTTCACAGTAAGCTTGAAATATAAAAACCCTCTTCCCTTGTTAGCGTTTTAACCCATCGCATCGAAAACCCGGATTCAAATTTCATTTTTACAGGAAGACCCCCAAATGTGTCGTCATGATTATTATTTCCCCAATCGTAAATCAATTTAAAAGGGGTGTTTTCTTTCATTTTTCAGAGATTTTTGCATATCTGCCCAAGTATTTAGAAGATAAAATTAACAAGATTTTTAAACAAAGCCAAAAAAACTGAGATATCCCGGGATTTTTTTACCCCGGGAAGACTTTTACAGGGAACTTTTTGACAGGCAAAATGTATTGGCCGTGTACTGACTGAAAGGGTGGTCTGTGTTCTTACTGTAGGTCTTTGTGTTACTGTATTTAGGGTCGTCTGTTTTATGTATTTATATCGTCTTGTTACTGTACTGTCTGGTTGTCGTGTTACTGTACTGTACGGTGGTCGTGTTATGTACTGCCGGGGCGTCTTGTTACGTTTGTCGGGTCGTCTGTGTTCTGTCTGTACTGGTCGTCGTGTTCTGTTTGGTCGTCTGTTTCTGTATGTAGGTCGTTGTGTTACGTACTGGTCGTCTTGTTAGTGTTTGTACTGGTCGTCTGGTTACTGTATGTACGGGTCGTCGGTTATGTACTTACGGGTGGTCTGTGTTACTGTACTGTGTGGCGTCGTGTTACTGTACTGTACTGGTGGTCTGTGTTACTGTACTGATGGCGCTTTTTAAATGTAATGTACTTGTCGTCTGTGTTACTGTACTGGTCTCTGTGTTACTGTACTGTACGGGTCGTCTGTGTTATGTACTTGTCGTCTGTTTTACTGTAATGACTGGGGGGTTGTGTTACTGACGTATGGTCGTCTGTGTTACTGTACTTACGGGCGTCTGTGACGTACTGGTCGTCTGTGCTACTGTACTGTACTGGTCGTTGTGTTACTGTACTGACGGTGGTCTTTTTTACGTACGACTGGTCGTCTTTTTATTACGGTTTTATGTGTTACGTATGGTCGTCTGTTTTTACTGTATTTTCCCGGCGTCTTGTTACTGTACTTTACTGGTTTGTGTTACTGACTGGTCTTCTTGTCACTGTTCTGTACTGGTCGTCGTGTTACGTACGGGTCCTGTGTTATGTACGGGTTTTTCTGTGTTACTGTACGGGGTCTTCTGTGTTACTGTACGGTCTTCTGTGTTACGTCTGGTTTTGTTTTACTGTACTTACTGGTGGTCTTGTTACTGTACGTACTGGTGTCTGTGTACTGTATGGTCTTTTTTTTTCTGTATGATCGTCTGGTTTGTTTCACTGGTCTCTGTTTTTCTGTACGTACTGGCGTCGGTTCTGTACGGGTTTCTGTGTCACGTTCTGTAGGGTCGTCTGTGTTACGTACTGGTGTCTGTATTACTGTACGGTCTTCTGTGTTACTGAGGGTTCTTCTTTTTACTTTTGGGTCGTCTCGTTACTGTACTGTACTGGTTTTGGTGACTGTAGGGGTCGTCTTTTATTACTGACTATACGGGGTCTTTGTTACTGTATTGTCTTGTGTGTTTTGTACTGTACTGGTTTGTTGTTTTGTACTGTATTGGTCTGTGTTTTTTGTATTTACGGGTTTGGTGTTTTGCTGTACTGGTTTGTAGTTATTGACTGTATGGCTTGCTTATGTACTGTAGGGTTTCGGGGTTTTTGTATGTATGGTCTTGTGTTTATTGTACTTATTGGTCTTGTGTGTTTTTGTACTGTACTGGTCTTGTGTGTTATTGGTACTTATTGGCTTTGTCTTATTGTACTGTACTGGTCTTGTGTTTATTGATGTACGGTCTTGTGTGTTATTGTACTTTATGGCTTGTGTTTTATTGTACGTATGGCGCGTTTTATTGTACTGTTTTTGGTCTTTTTCCCTTATTGTACTGTACTTTTTGTGTGTTATTGACTGTACGGGTCTGTGTTTAGGGTACTGTAGGGTCTTGTGTTAGGGTACTGACGGGTCTTGTTTTTTATGGTCTGTACTGGTCTTGTGGTTATGGTACTGTATCGTCTGTGTGTTATTTTACTGTACGGTTTTTTGGTGTTTTTTTTACTTACTGGTCGTCTGTGTTTTTGTACTGTTTTGGGTTTGTTCTTATTGTACTGTACGGGTTTTGTGTGTTATGGTACGGGATGGCTTTTGTTATTGTACTGTACTCGTCTTTGTGTTATTTACTGTATGGTCTTGTGTGTTATTGTACGTAGGGGTCTGTGTGTTATTGTACGTATGGTCTTGTTTTTATTGTACTGTAGGGGGTCTTGTGTGTTTTGACTTACGTCTTGTGTTTTATTGACTGTAGTGGTTTTGTGTGTTATTGTACTGTGTGGTCTTGGTGTTATTGTACTGTAGGGTTTGTGTGTTATTTTTATGTTGGTCTTGGGGTTATTGTACGTATGGTCTTGTGTTTTTTTTTACTGTACGGGGCTTGTGTTTACACTTATTTTCAAAATAACATGTACACATGATATTCGAACACACAATTTAATATGTACACATGCCCCAGCAAAAAACATGTACACATGAAATTAAGAACATGTGCAACATCGGGGTATCTTTACGTAGACTTTCGCCATCCAGGGGCTTATAATAAAAATTTCCAAGCAAACTTAAAGATAGTAAAATGACAGAAGATGGGTAATCAGTCCCTAACCTGGGTAGGGGCGAAGAACACCGTAGTCGTGGAGATTCTGATGCAGAAATAAAAAGCCTGACCTATTACTAAGTCAGGTGAAATGGGACGGGGGCAGACGAGGGGATGTCACTGGTAGGGGGGATTCCCCCAGGGAAGTAGGTCCCACCAAAGAGATGGGTTTTTCGTAGTCGTAGGTTATTAATTTTCCCAGAATCAAATTCCATGATGTCGGTATTGTAACCATTTTTTCAACTTGTCAGACACTGCAACATCATGAAATCTTTTTCGGGGACATGTACATAAACCCTTTAGACTACGACAATACTGCTACAACTAACCCTGTCTTTGGGTAGACCTACTTCTATGGGGGAAATCTGCCTCCATAAATCTGCCCCCGTCTGCTCCCGCCCCTTTTTTCACCCGACTTATACTAAGCCAGGGTCTTGCTTCTGCTTCAAACTCCCAACTACTGCCTTCGCATCTCTCTTTGGTAGGGATGATTACCCCCATCTTCTGTACATAGTTCTACTACTTCAAGTTAGTCCGAATTTTTTATTGAAAAAGCCATGGTGGGGAAAAGTTTAAAATAAAGATACCCCAAATTTTCCCTTGTCTTAATTTCATCTTGTCGGTATTGTTACATTTTGTCAACTTTTTACACAGCACACATACACAATAACACGAAACATTCAATCATTTATACTAAAATATAAAAAACATGACAATTCCCCCACTAGGTCCCCCCCCCCCCCCGGTTCCTCTTAATATATTTACATTTTCCAAAAAATACGTCAAAATACCGAAACCAGCGTATAAATTTTTGTGGGAAAATATGATTATGTGTAGTTTGTGCGCTTGTTAACCTTTCAAGTCTATGAAAATGAAAAAAGGTAACTTTTCAGTTTTGATGGAGGGGAAAAAATTCTTCAAATTGGACATTCACTACATAAAAAAAACACTCAAAATCTTTTAAATAAAATAAGCAAGAAAATCGTCATATATAAAATTTTTTCAATATAAAAGGATTTCCAAAAATTTGTTAATTATCCCTCTGAGGTGCGGAACTGTGAGGAGCTTGGGGGCGTCTAGCTGACCTCGGGCCAGGGTTCTTGGGGGGTGTAATTTACGGGGCGCAGTTTTTTGTGGTGTCACCCCCATAATTCCACCACCTGGACATTTTTACCGAGACCCTGACAAAAACCAAGTTTCCCTGCAGCGAGGTCACTGAAGGTGGCAACCCCTAACTCTGGGGAAGTGGGGAAGGGGGTCCACCTAGGGACACTAGTGGTCCTGGAGACATATCCGGGGGAACACCGCTGACTTGAGGAAGTGGGGGAAGGGGGCCATCAGGTGAACAAGTGGACTCCCGGACACACTGACCGGGGTGAAACCCCCCGACCCTTTGGTAATGGGGAAGGGGGGACTCCGGGACGAAGGGTGGATTCCTTGGATACATAACTTGGGAAGGGTTTTGGTGGGTAAACCTTTAAGTGGGGGAAGGGGAAACATTGGGGGTAGACGGGTGATTCCGGATACATGAACCTGAGGAAAACTGAATACATAAGTTAGGGGACCTTTTGTAATGGGGGAAGGGAAACATCCGGAGGGGGACGGATGGATTCTGGAACATGAAAAGGGGGGCGGGTGAGGGGGAAGGCAGAGAGAAAAAAAGAGAGAAAGAGAGGGAAGGGAGGAGAGAAGGAGAGAAAGAGGGGGGAAAAGAGAGGAGAGAGGGAGGAAGAGAGAAAGAGAGAAGAGAGAAGAGAGGGTGATGCGACCTTAGGGGGAATAGGGGGGAGACATCTGGGGGCCCCCGGTTGGGTCCGGGGGACAGACCTGGGAAGGGGAGGGGGGGGGGGGACCTTTAAAGACGAACCCTGGCCCCACGGGCAAGGCTGGTAAATCAGAATAACTCTGACTGAATGGTCGCAAATAATTTTATTGTTCTATTTATAATTGCTATTTATAATTCAAATTTGGTTTAAGTTTTGATTTAAAGCGTCGACCCCAACATTACCCTACAGTGCCGGGGGGTTATTCCCACCCAGCCTCCCTGAAGACCACGGGATGTTACTGAATTGTATCTTCTTTTCTGTCTGTACCTTCTTGTTTCTGTGCTATCTTTTTTTTATTTACCTTTGTGTTACTGTACGTACTATCTTTTGTTTACGTACGATCTGTGTTACTTTTACTGATTTCTTGTTTCTTACGACTTCGTGTTACGTACTGATCTTCTGTGCTATATACTGAGCTTTTGTGTTTCTGGCTTCTTTCTTGTATGTTACTGTAATTTTCTTTTGTATACTTTACTTGATAAGTGTTGAAGATGGCAAACTTTTTAACTCTATTCACTAGTATATATTTTTTAGAATTTACCGACAATTGTAACGTAAAAGGGGCCAATACTTTTTTTTTGGGAACGTTTCGCTCTCCAAACTTTGCCAACCGTTAAAACATACATCGCAAAGAGGGTTTTTATAGCTCAAGTGAGGTGTAATACTAGTGGTGGGGGGGGTAGTGTATGGTAATATAATTGGTAGAACAATTAACTTGTAATTAGCTTTTATATCCATTTACTCATTGCAAAGTTAATTGTTCTGCTACTAGTATTGCACCTCACTGTGGGGAGTATATGTACCTCTGTGTCCAAGTACTGTTTGTAAACATATGAGCGGAGAAAAGAAGTGGCTTATATACCGTAGGCAGGGAGGAGGTGCAGCAGCCGTTAGGTGGTGTCACATTTGTCCATGTGGAGTAGGTCGTGCCCAAGGTTAGGCAAGTTGTTATGGCCAATGTCATAATGAGATCAATTTATATATATATTATCCACTCTTAATATTAATATTATCTGATTTAGGAATATACCCGGGTATGATGTGTATATATATTATATATTATATATATATATATATATATATTATATATATATATATATATATATATATATATATATATATATATATTATATATATATTATATGTGTGTGTGTGTATTTTGAGTAATGTGTGAGGTAGGTAGGTAAGTAACAGCTGGCTAAGAGTTGAAATAAGGTATGTCCTTAGAGGGTAGTTTAGCCTATTGTTCTCTCTCCCCTTTGGCGAGTTGTGTTAATTCAGTTCGCTCTCCCTGCCGACTCAGTGTGCATTGACTGAGCTACCCCTCCAGTACTCCAGCTTATTTCTCAACTTGATAGAGAATTGTGTTGTTTAGAAAACTCCTGATGAACCAGCTTGAGGTTTATTCTGATGTGAAGTCTGCGGACAGTTATATACTGTTACCCTCAGTTTACGATGTGACGACATGTATCAAGTTTATAACTTTAAGTGATATATTCCTTATGCCAGGGAGTTACTCAGTGAAAAGGTGTTCCCTCTTAATGTATGTACTTGCGTTACAAGTAATGTCCTTATTGAGGGAAGCAGTAATATTCCTCTGATCATTTAACAAGTGTTAGTGGCCATGTTGATGTACATTCTATTTAAACGTTTTACTTCTGTGAATGAAAGTTTTGACGGAAAGTGATATTAAATAGTATTTATGAATATCTAAGAAGTATTACACTTTAAATAAAATGAAACTAGAAAAGACTGAGTAACAGCAAGCGAAGAGAAAGAAATGTTCTCAAGTATTAAGATCTCAAGAAGTTGCAGTGTCTGACAGGATTGTAGATGGATGGTTCAGAGAAACCGAAATGTTGATAAATTAGACTCACATGTGCCACTCTTGGGATCTTTACTGAGGAAACGTTTCGCCACACAGTGGCTTCATCAGTGCATACAAGTCTGAGGTACATGATTACACCTCCTTCTCCTCCTGCTCTTCACGATTCTCCTTTGTATGGACTGAGGAAGCCACTGTGTGACGAAACGTTTCCTCAATCAAAGATACCCAAGAGTTGCACATGCGGTCTATTTATCAACGTGTCGGTTCTCTGAACCATTCATTTACATTCCTGTCAGACACTGCAACTTCTTTGGATCTTAATTAATACTTGAGGAATTCTTCGCTTGCCGAAACCCTTTGGGCACGACCTACTTCCATCATTGAACAAATGTGACACCACCTACATCTGCTGCACCTCTCCTGCCTACGGTATATAAGTTACTTCTCCGCACATATGCTGTATTCTATTCAAGATTGATGAACTGAACACGCGATTCACTGTTTCGTAACGGCTTGATAAACTCCTGGGAAAGTGAAACGTTGCCACAATAAAATGTACATTAGTTGCACTTGTGTCCTTTTAACTTTATTTCAGTCAGTTTTACCTGAACAGCTTATAATTGTATCTGTCTTGTCCATAATCTTTCTCTTATTTTCATGAAAGAATACTTTAGTTATTCGTTGAGTTCGTTGCGACTTTAACTTCATGATCTCTTTTTGGCTTTTCTTTTTCCGTTTTCTAAAATTTTCTTTTTAAATAAGTGAATATACTGACCTACCAGATAGGTTTAATCTGTTATTTTTCCATATAAAGTAATTATTTTTTATCTAATTTTTTTCCCCTATCAGCAACCTTCTGGACCTTTGAGTGGGCCTCTGGTCTTTTGTCTTATCTCCCTGGACTATCTTCTCAACTTGTCTTATCTCCCTGAACTATCTTGCCAACTTGTCTTACCAGACATTACCGTGAATTTTTCAATTCTGGTCATCCAGTAAAACATTGTCATACACACGTGTTTCACTTCAGCTCTTCCTTATGGTTTACCCTCTGCCTCGTTCTACCATGTGTTTACCTCTGCCCCTTCTACCATTGTTTACCTCTGCCTCGTCTACCATTATTTACCTTCTGCCCCTACTACCATTTTTACCTCTGCGCGTCTATCATTGTTTACTCTGCTCCTCTACCATGGAAAATTAAACCTTGTTCAGTATAATGTGATCCTTTATTGACAACGTTTCGCCCACACGGTGGGCTTTTTCAAGTCACATCATTCCCTGTAATGGTTTTCCTGTCATTTCTCTCTCCCACTGAACGTTCTTTGCAGGAAGTTCCTGATGCCGACGTAGTACCCCTTCTGTAGTTTGGTTTTCCCATTCTTTCATGTACTCTCTCCACTTGAAGCTCAATATGTAAGTCAAAGCACAGAACCACTGATCACTAAGCATCCTATGGGCCTTTCATACATAATATTCCTTGATGTCGAAACTAAATCAAGGTGGAATACAAGGTCAAGTCTTGCAGGATCATCCTTCCACCTCTGTCTCTGGTAGTGTCTCTAAATGTGTATGCATTGAGGTTTTCCAGTACCACTCCATCTCTTGGCTCTCATGTTTCGGGGCCCCTTATGGGGCTCCAGGTTTTCCCAGTCAATTGCCTGTGTGTGTGTGTTGTGTGTAGTGTGTGTGTTGTGGTGGTTGTGTGTGTGTGTGTGGGTGTGTGTGTGTATGTGTATGTGTATGTGTGTGTGTGTATGTGTGTGTGTATGTGTGTGTGTGTGTGTGTGTGTGTGTCGTATGTGTGTGTGTGTGGTGTGTGTGTGTGTGAGTGTGTACTCACCTATTTGTGGTTGCAGGGTCGAGTCTTAGATCCTGGCACCGCCTCTTACCGGTTGCTACTGGGCCCTCTCTCTTCCCGCTCCATGAGCTTTATTAAACCTCGTCTTAAAACTGTGTATGGCTTCCTGCCTCCAATACGTCATTTTCTAGGCTATTCCACTGCCTTACACTCGATGACTGAAGAAAATACTTCCTAATATCTTCTCTGATCATTTGTGTCTCAACTTCCAATTGTGGGCCTCTTGTTTCTGTGTCCTCCCTTGGAACATCCTGTCTTTGTCCACCTTGTCTATTCCACGCAGTATTTTATATGTCGTTATCATGTCTCCCCTGACCATCCTGTCCTCCGTGTCGTTCAGGCGATTTCCCTTCATCTTTATTCATAGACTTCCCCTTAGCTCTGGAACTACCTTGTCGCAAACCTTTGTACTTTCTCTAGTTTCTTGACGTGCTTTATCAAGTGCGGGTTCCAAACAGGTGCTGCATGACTACAGTATGGGCCTGACATACACGGTGTACAGTTGTTCTTGAATGATTCATTACTAAGGTTTCGGAATGCTGTTCTCAGGTTTGCCAGGCGCCCATATGCTGCAGCAGTTATTGATTGATGTTTGTGCTTCCGGGGAAATGCTCGGTGTTATACCACTCCAAAGATCTTTCTCCTTGAGTGAGGTTTGGCAGTCTTTGGCACCTAGGCCTATACTCTGTCTGTGGTCTTCTGATGCCCTTCCCTATCTTTCATGACTTTGCATTGGCAGGATTAACTTTCGAGAATCCAGATTTGCTGGACCAGGTGTTCCCAGTCTGTCCAGTCTCTTGAAGTCTGCCTGGTCACTCATCAGATTTAAAGTTCCTCATTTAACTTCACTCCATCTGCAAACAGGGGACACTTCTGGGTCTAAACCCTTCCGTTCATGTCGTTCACATATATACCAAAAATAGCACTGGTCCTGGACGACCCCTGTGGGACCCCGCTCGTCACAGGTGCCCACTTTGATACATCATTAGTACCATGACTCGTTTGTTGCCTCCTGTCAGGTATTCTCTGATCCATTGCAGTGCCCTTCCTGTATATTTGCGCCAGATGCTCTAGCTTCTAGCACTAATCTTCTTTGTGAGGAACTGTGTCAAAGGCCTTCTTGCAGTTCAGAAGATGCAAATCAACCCACACCCCTCTCTCACGTGTCTTTACTTCTGTTAATTTATCAAAAAACTCCAGAGTTTGTGACACAGGATTTGCCTTCCGTGAATCCGTGCTGGTTTGCATTTATACTCTTGATCCGTTCCAGGTGCTCCACCACTCTCCTCCTGATAATCTTCTCCTATTTTTCATATATACACGCATTGACACAGGTCTATTAGTTTAGTGAACGGCGTTGTGGGAATATGAGTGTGTGTACTCACCTAGTTGTGGTTGCAGAGGTCGTGTTCCACAGCTCCTGGCCCCGCTTCTTCACTGCCCACTATAGAGTCAATTTCCTCTCCATGAGCCTTTATTCATACTTCTTCTTAAAGCTATGTATGGGATGCTGCCTTCACTACAATCACTACCCAGACTATTCCACTTCCTGACAAAATCTGTGACTGAAGAAATACTTCCTAACATCCCTGTGATTTATCTGAGTCTTCAACTTTCCAAATGTGCATCCCTTGCTTGTTGCTGTGTCCCTTTTATAGATCATCCTGTCTCTGTTCACCTTGTCGATGCTCTCGATTTTATATGTTGTTTTCATATCCCCCCTATATTCTCTGTCTTCCAGTGTCGTCGGATCGACTTTCCCTTAAAACCTCTCCTCGTAAGGGGCCATACCTCTTAGCTCTGAGGACTAGTCTTGTTTGCCAACCTGGCACTTCTTTAGTTCCTTTACATGCTTGGCTAGGTGGTGAGTTTCCAAACTGGTGCAGCCATACTCTAATATGAGCCTGACATACACAGTGTACAGGGAGTCCTGAATGGAGTTCTTTTTTAGATGTAGGAATGCTGTCCTTGGGTTGCTAGGCGCCCGTATGCTGCAGCAGTTATGTGGTTGATGGTTCGCCCCTGGAGATGTACCGCTGTTATGACTCACTCAAGATCCATTTCCTTGAGTGAGGCTTGTAGTCTCTGCCCCTTCGACTGTACTCCGTCTGTGGTCTTCTTTGCGTTCCCTAATTTTCCCCAAGCTTTATCAAACTTCGTTCTTTAAAAACCATGTATGGTTCCTGCATTCCATACGTCACTTTCTATGCTATTCCAATTCCGATAACTCTATGATGAAGAAATACATCGTAACATCCTTTGAATCTTCCGGAGTCTTCAACTTCCATTTTGACCTCTTGTGTCTGTGTCCATTCTGGAACATTCTGTCCTTGTCCACCTTGTCAATTCTTCAACAGTATTTTATATGTCATGATCATGTTTTGCCCCTAACTCTCTGTCCTCCAGCCTCGTCAGACCGAATTTCCCTTATCCTTTCTTCGTTAGGACAATCCCTTTAACTGTGGACTAGTTTGTTGCAACTTTTGCACTTCTCTCTAATTTTGGTCGTGCTTAAACCAGAGTGTGGATTCCAAATTTGGTTTGCTGCATTACACAATATCGGGCCTGACGTACGTGGTGAACAGAGTCTTGAAGTATTCCTTAATGAGGTTAAACGGAAACGCTATCTAAGGTTTGCCATGCGCCCATATGCTGCCCAACAGTTATCTGGTTAATGAGCCGCCTCAGTATTATATTCGGTATTATATTCACCCTAAGAATCTTTTTCCTTGAGTGAGTTTTGCAGTCTTTGGCCATACTTTTGCATTTGGTGGGGTTAAAATTCAAGGGCCATTTGTGGACAGACTTGTAGCTTGGTCCAGGTGTCTTTGTTTTCCTGAATGATCCCTCATCCGATTTAATTCTCCTCATTAACTTCACATCATCTGTTAACAGAGACACTCTGAAAGTACTCTCTCCGTCATGTTGTTTCCCATGTACCATAAACAGCAACAGGTCCCAGGGCGACCCCTGTGGAACCCGCTGTCACAGACTCCCTGCCAGATATTCTGTCCATTAATGGTTTTTCTAGATTTTTTTGTACTCCAACATGTGGTTCAGGTCATTCAGTCCTGCCCCTCTTCAATGATTTCCTACTAAGGCCTCTCTCTCCTGCTACTTTTTAGCTTTATCTACTCGCTTTTATCATTATGAAGTTCCTGCCTCCATACTTCCTTTCTAAACTATTCCTGAATTTCCCGACTACCCCTATGCTGAAGACATTACTTCCTAACACCCTTTATTCATCTTGTTGTCTTACTTCCATTGTGTCCTCTTTTGTTCTGTGTCTCTCTCTGGAACATCTGTTTTGTCCACCTGTCTATTCCCACTTTTTTTGTCGTGATCACTGTCTTCCCCTGACCTCTGCCTCCAGTTCGTCTGCCGATTCCTCCCCTTTTTTTTTTTTTTTTTTTTTTTTTTTTTTTTTTTTTTTTTTTTTTTTTTTTTTTTTTTTTTTTTTTTTTTTTTTTTTTTTTTTTTTTTTTTTTTTTTTTTTTTTTTTTTTTTTTTAAAAAAAAAAAAAAAAAAAAAAAAAAAAAAAAAAAAAAAAAAAAAAAAAAAAAAAAAAAAAAAAAAAAAAAAAAAAAAACTTGTCCAGCTCTTGAGCTCTGTATCCTCATAATATCTCCCTTCTTAACTTCAATCATCTGAACTAGACACTCTGAAGTTACATCCTTTTGTTATTCGTATCCAACTTTAAATCAAATTAAATAAAAATTACCTTTTTCTTCATAACTGACATTCCAAATATGCTCCTTCCTTCTGTATTCTCAGATCCATTATCCTTTATAGTGCCACCTAGTCTCACCCTCCTTGTACCGGTGTGAAGGACTTTCATCTTCATTGCATCGTAGCCCTTTTTTTTTTTTTTTTTTTTTTTTTTTTTTTTTTTTTTTTTTTTTTTTTTTTTTTTTTTTTTTTTTTTTGGGGGGGGGGGGGGGGGGGGGGGGGGGGGGGGGGGGGGGGTGTATCAGTTTAACTTATTTAGTTTAAATAATTTTGTCCTTTACTTTGAAGCATAAAGATACATGAAGTACAAATCAGTACAGTTTTGATACTAGCGTATGCCAGCGTAAGACTTTGCATTGCTGTCAACCTTTGGTTTCCTGTTACCATGATTGTCTTGCAGCTCATCTTGCGAATTCTACATTCTGCATTCTGTCATATAGTTCCAGTGATTCTATCAATGATTGCTCAGCTTTTAGGAAAGTAGGCCAGTGATTTTAATGCGGCTCATCTTGGGGTAAAGTGACTAGTGATTCTACACTGTGGCACAATTTGAGAGTTTATGGACCGAAATTCTAATGCCGGACCAACTTGAGAGAACTAGTGACCAGTGATTCCACATGGATCAACTTTGAGAGTAATATTTGCCTATGATTTGTCATGTGGCACCAATTTTGACAAGCTTCTGCCCTTGCTGTAAATCTTGTCACAGGGATATACATGAAACAGAACCACTATTAAATAAAATAAAATATATGATTTTTTACTCTACTAATAATAAATAGATCTTCGCGTTGTACATAATCACATATTATTCCTGTACAACATACATACATACAACATATATACACTGTAACACATATACTACATACATCACACTATATCACTGTAACAACATAGTACCATCCACATTTACACTGTAACAACATAGATCATCAACACAATCACGTAACATAGCAACTCACCATATACACTGTAACAACATGATCAACTCAAATTTACCTGAACACAAAGTATATAATTTCACTGTTCATAGTACTACATCTTTTCCTGACACTTACAGTAGGAAATATACTACATTGAAATGATACAAGTCATTATATCTGTATATGTGGTGTATCCCTATTCTGTATTTGTAGATACTTCCTTTTACTGTAAAATAGATATGTCTATTCTGTATAATGTGAGTTACTTACTGTTCTGTTACAAGTTTGATATTATATTTATGTATGATGTTTATCATGTATTGTAAATTGATATATGTTACCTTACCCATATACCAACATATCATAATTTCCCATACCTGTAAACATAGAAATAATCATATTACATTGAACATAACTTTCTCAAACCTAGCATGTAATTCAAACAAAATAACCCCACTTATATAAGAGACATCGAGATTTCATCCACTTATACCTTTAACAACAAAGATAAATACACAAAATATGTAAACATAATAATATATAATTATATATATTAAAAATATATAATATTAATATATACACTGTAAACAATTATACATAATAACATACACTGTAACATTTGATACATCCCCTATATACAATACAACCTAGATACTTTAAAATCAACATTACACTTACCACATAGTAATTTAA
>NC_069408.1:63074295-63093374 GCF_026875155.1 Cherax quadricarinatus | reverse complement strand
TATACTACATACTACCCTACTTACACATACTACCCTACTATACTACATACTACCCTACTATACTACATACTACCCTACTATACTACATACTACCCTACTATACTACATACTACCCTACTATACTACATACTACCCTACTATACTACATACTACACTACTATACTACATACTACCCTACTATACTACATACTGCCATAACTACCATATCTGGAGTAAACCTGGAGGGTGTTCCAGAAGGGTCAACGTCTCCGCGGCCCAGTTCTTGACCAGGCCTCTCGGTTGATCAGGGCCTGATCAACCAGGCTGTTACTGCTGGGAGCATGTAATCCAACTTACACTACCAGTAGTATACCTTTTACCAGTAATGACATTATCAGAAATGAGACTACTAGTAGTGACACTACAAGTAATGTACCTTCTACCAGTAGCGACCCTTCTACCAGCAGTGACACTACCAATTGTGTACCTTCTACCAGTACTGACACTACGAGTAGTGACGCTACCAGTTGTGTATCTTCTACCAGTAATGTACCTTCTACAAGTAGCGACTCTTCTACCAGCAGTGACACTACCAGTTGTGCACCTTCTACCAGTAGTGCACCTTCTACCAGTACTGACACTACCAGTAGTGATGTTACCAGTTGTGTACCTTCTACCAGTAGTGTACCTTCTACCAGTACTGACACTACCAGTAGTGATGCTACCAGTTGTGTACCTTCTACCAGTAGTGTACCTTCTACCAGTACTGACACTACCAGTTGTGTACCTTCTACCAATAGTGTGCCTTCGACCAGTAGTGTACCTTCTACCAGTACTGACACTACCAGATGTGTACCTTCTACCAGTTGTGTACCTCCAACCAGTACTGACATTACCAGTAGTAACACTACCAGTAGTGTACCATCTACCAGTAGTAACACTACCAGTAGTGTACCATCTACCAGTAGTAACAACTACCAGTAGTGTACCATCTACCAGTAGTAACACTACAGTAGTGTACCATCTACCAGTAGTAACACTACCAGTAGTGTACCATCTACCAGTAGTAACACTACCAGTAGTGTACCATCTACCAGTAGTAACACTACCAGTAGTGTACCATCTACCAGTAGTAACACTACCAGTAGTGTACCATCTACCAGTAGTAACACTACCAGTAGTGTACCTCTACCAGTAGTAACACTACCAGTAGTGTACCATCTACCAGTAGTAACACTACAAGTAGTGTACCATCTACCAGTAGTAACATACCAGTAGTGTACCATCTACCAGTAGTAACACTACCAGTAGTGTACCATCTACTCAGTAGTAACACTACCAGTAGTGTACCATCTACCAGTAGTAACACTACCAGTAGTGTACCATCTACCAGTAGTAACACTACCAGTAGTGTACCATCTACCAGTAGTAACACTACCAGTAGTGTACATCTACCAGTAGTAACACTACCAGTAGTGTACCATCTACCAGTAGTAACACTACCAGTAGTGTACCATCTACCAGTAGTAAACACTACCAGTAGTGTACCATCTACCAGTAGTAACACTACAAGTAGTGTACCATCTACCAGTAGTAACACTACAAGTAGTGTACCATCTACCAGTAGTAACACTACCAGTAGTGTACCATCTACCAGTAGTAACACTACCAGTAGTGTACCATCTACCAGTAGTAACACTACAAGTAGTGTACCATCTACCAGTAGTAACACTACCAGTAGTGTACCATCTACCAGTAGTAACACTCAGACATTAAGTTTTTTTCCAGTACTCTCCTAACATTACATAAGTTATTACGAGTATTTGCCTTCCAGCAGTTATCATTCCACCTATAGTTATTCCTCTCACAGCAGTTACCCAGTATTGGTAGCTACTAGTTTGAAGGATTTTTTATCGGAATTTGCCCTTCCATGGCTAGTTATCTTCGCTACTGGTGACTGGATAACTACTGTTGCCCAGTCACCAGTAGTTATCCTTCCGGTAGTTATTCTTGAACGAGAACTAATCCTTTCACAAGTAAATATCCTTCCACTAGCAATGATATTTCCCCCATAAGTTATTCATCTATCAGTCATTATTCGATTAGTAGTTACCATTCCTCCAGTAGTTTTCCTTCCACATGTAGTTATTCTTTCACAATAGTAATACTTTCAACAATAACTTTTTTATTCAGTAGTTATTATTCCACCAGTAATCATCATTCCACGGACATTCCTTCTACAAGTAGTTTTAATTGCAGTAGTTATCGTTCCAGTTGTTATCCTTCCTCCAGTAAATCACCAAATTATCCATTCACCAGTAGTTATCAATCCACTAGTATACATCCTTGTACATATAGCTGAGCCAGCTGGATAAATCCCTTTTATTATCAATATTTAGTATATGGGTCCATGACCAGCATGTTGGTCTCCACTGACGTGGAGTTATAAATTAATTTTTTAACCTTCATTAAGCAGGAAGATCAGTATCCTGAGAGTGAGGTTGACCTCTGTGTGAGGTTGACCTCTGTGTGAGGTTGACCTCTGTGTGAGGTTGACCTCTGTGTGAGGTTGACCTGTGTGTGAGGTTGACCTCTGTGTGAGGTTGACCTCTGTGTGAGGCTGACCTCTGTGTGAGGTTGACCTGTGTGTGAGGTTGACCTCTGTGTGAGGTTGACCTCTGTGTGAGGTTGACCTCTGTGTGAGGTTGACCTCTGTGTGAGGTTGACCTGTGTGTGAGGTTGACTCTGTGTGAGGTTGACCTTCTGTGTTGGGTTGACATCTGTAGGTGAGGTTGAACCTGGAGTGTGAGGTGGACCTCTGTGTGAGGTTGACTCTGTGTGAGGTTGTAATATGTTGTGAGGTTGACCTATGTGTGAGGTTGACCTATGTGTGAGGTTGACCTCTGTGTGAGGTTGACCTCTGTTGCGTGGAGGTTGACTGTGTGTGGAGGTTGACCATCTGTGTGAGGTTGACTGTGTGTGAGGTTGGACATCTGTGTGAGGTTGACCTCTAGTGTGAGGATGACCTGTGTGTGGGTAGACCTCTGTGTGAGGTTGACCTCTGTGTGAGGTTGACCTCTGTGCTGAGGTGCCTTGTGTGTGGTGACCCTCTGTGTGAGGTTGACATCTGTGTGAGGTGACCTCTGTGTGAGGTTTGACCTCTGTGTGAGGTTGTCTCTGTGTGTGGTTGACCTCTGTGTGAGGTTGTACTAGTGTGTGAGGTTGACCTATGTATTGTGGTTGACCTCTGTGTGAGGCTTGTCCTCTGTGTGAGGTTGACCTGTGTGTCGTCAGATCATCAGGTCGAGCTCACGTTTCAAAGTGACACTTCTATTTTATAGTTATTATATTAGTGTTATCTGCGTGTTCACTGGTATTCTTTTTTAATTTATTTTTTAAACTACGTCTGTTAAAGTGAATAATTGCTGAAATATATCTAAATGGAGAGGAAGAAATAAGGTCATGGTTGGATATTTTACTGCTGTGTCGGTAACATGATCCTGTGAGAGTTCATAATCATATAGATTTTTGTCAATATTAATAATAATAATAATAATAATATAATAATAAGATTATTATTAGTATTTGTTGTATATTATTATTTCCATTAATTTACTAAATTCTGTGTCTCTATATTTTCTTTCCTTTATTTCAATTGCTTCGTTTTTATTTAATTTTAGTATCATATTTTGACTTTTCTATCATTCTGATTGGTTTACATTCTCCTACATGTTTGACTAGCGGTACCTAGTTACATTAACCTACAGTTTGACATAAGCGGTTACCTAGTTGACTTCACTACAGTTTGTCATAAGCCGGTACATTGTGAAACTTTATCTAGTTTAAAAAACTGATGACAACTTGATTCTGTTTTAAGCCTTGCTTAATGAGACTTAAAAAATGTGTTCCTTCTTCTACTAGTACTTACGACAGGAGCTTTGGTTGAAGGGTAAGAAGAAGGATGGGTAAGGAGAGGGATGGGTGAAAGGATTGAAATATGGGGAATGATGGGAGGGGGACGTGGTAGGATATAAATGTGAAGATGACAAAACCACTTCGTGCAATATAATAAGTGATGTGGGGTGGCGGTCTGTAATAACAGAAAATTAGTGGAAGGGTTATAAACTTACCATCAGTCACACACACATAAACACATACATAGTACATTGACTCTTGAGTCCT
This sequence comes from Cherax quadricarinatus, assembly GCF_026875155.1. Classification (NCBI taxonomy): domain Eukaryota; kingdom Metazoa; phylum Arthropoda; class Malacostraca; order Decapoda; family Parastacidae; genus Cherax; species Cherax quadricarinatus. The sequence continues at coordinate 63,089,213 of NC_069408.1, read as the reverse complement.
ATGTGGAAATACAAGTTGCCAATTGCTTTTTTTTGGATTGCATAACGGATTGATTTCAGGACACTATAGACCAGCGAGAATTATTTAGTCAATTCATGTAAACATAAATGGAAACGCTGGTTTCTTTCAGGTGGTGTCCCGCCATAGTAATATAGCGAATTTTTAATAGTAGTTGTGGAAAAGTTAAAACGTTATATAGATATACTCTATAATTTGTGGCGATAATTTCTTAGTAGGACATAGAAGGGTTGTGGTGTTACAGTCTTCTTCATCTGCAGGTGGTGAGCAAGAATCATTGGTTCGGTGGGTAATCAGTCTTTATGATGAAGAGACGCAGCCTCTTGTGGAAGAGTCATTCTTGGGTTTTGTGGAGAGGAGTGTTAATGATATAGTTGGTGGTACTTCTCAAATTGGGGAGGATGTTCTCTATCTGGTATGTAAAGTTCTTGATAGGCATGGTGTTGCTCTCCTTCAGGCATATGAAGGTACGTTTAAGCAGTAATATCTGTTTGTAGTATAAATCTGACATTTTGATTCTGTCTCTCTCCTGGTACCGTAATAAACAAAAGGGGGGGCGGAGACTTTATTGGAGCGTTGTGACCGTAGCATGCTTTGGAACTTTGTTGTTAAACTACACTGGGACACATGTGTATTTCTAGTATAGTCTTATTAAATGTTTGCCTATCATAACACAAGGTACCTTGAAGGATATGTTATGTTGTGTGGCAGGCAAAGGAGTACGTAACCTTTATCGGCGCATGGACCACCTCATTTACAGGCTATCTACCCCAACCAGCGAACCCTCCGCTAAGAGTTGAGGATGGGGCCCCATCAGTACAACAGTGACCTGGTTTAGCATAGAAAGGGGGGATTGACATATCGCAGAGGTTATTGTGGGATACCGCTTCTGTCTGCCTTGTTCTTCCCATTCTAGAGCTGGTTGAAGCCACGGTCTTGCTATCTTGTGGCTTCAATTTACTGCCTTGCATTACCGTGGGAGAGAACTATTATTTATCACTGTACATAGTGTAATATTGCTGTTATAATTGTGATTGACGGATAATATAAGTCTAAACTTTTTCTACTGTGTTTATTTGTCCATTAACTGGGATAACAGGGCCATTGAGAAATACTGGGTTGTAATTTGTTGTCTATCATAAACACAAGGTAACTTGAAGTCTATGATAATGTGTCTTCATAACACAAGGAACCATGAAGACTATGTTTGGTTGTCTATCATAACAAATCAAGTGTAACCTTGAAGACTATGTTGGCTATCATAACACAGGGTAACTTGAAGACGTGATGTCTTTCATCAATCCACAAGGTAACATTGGAAGACTATATTGTCCTATAATAACACAAGGTAACTTGAAGAAGGGATGTTATCATAAACAGGGTAATCCTTGAAGAAGTGTTGTCTATAATAACCAAGGTAACATTGAAGACAGTGTTGTCTATCATAACACAAGGTAACCTTGAAGACAGTGTTGATCTATCATAACACAAGGTACCCTGAAGAAGTGTTGTCTATCATAACACAGGAAACCTTGAAGACAGTGTTGTCTTCATAAACAAGGTAACTTGAAGACAGTGTTGTCTATATCATATCACAAGGTAACATTGAAGACTGTGGTTGTTCTATCATAACACAGGTAACATAAGACCAGTGTTGTCTATCATATACACAAGGTAACTTGAAGACAGAGTTGTCTATCATAACACAAGGTAACCTTTGAAGACAATATTGCCTATCATACACAGGTAACCTTGAAGACTATGTTTGCCTATAAACACAAGGTAAACCTTGAAGAACAATGTTAATGTTGTCTATCATAACACAATGGTAATGAGGGAAATGTGTCTATCATAACTACAAGGTAACTTGAAGGACAATGTTGTCTATCATAACACAAAGGTAACCTTGAAGACAGTGTTGTGCTATCATAACACAAGGTAACCTTGTGACAGTGTTGTCTATCTTAACACAAGGTAACCTTGAAGGACAGTGTTGTCTAACATAACACAGGTAACCTTGAGACAGTGTTGTCTATCATAACACTAAGGTAAACTTGAAGACTGTATTGCCTCTATAATAACACAACGGTAACTTGAAGACCTAGTCTGCCTATCTATACACTATGGTAACCCTTGTTAGACACAATGTTGTCTATCAATAAACACAAGGTAACCTTCGAAGACAATGTTGTCTATCATAACAATAAGGTAAACTTTGAGACAATGTTGTCTATCATAACCACAAGGTTACTTGAAGCAGTGTTGTCTATCATAACACAAGGTAACACTTGAAGACAGTGTTGTCTTATATATAACACTAGGTAACTCTTGAAGACAAGTGTTGTCTATTCATATTTAAAAGGTAACCTGAAGGACAGTGTTGTCTATCATCAACAACAAGTTAACCTTGAAGACAATGTTGTATCTTCATAACACAAGGGTAACCTTGAAGACAATGTTTGTCTATCATAACACAAGGGTAACACTTTGCAAGCAGTGTTGTCTATCATTACACAAGGTAACTTGAATGAACAATCGTTGTTCTATCATAAACACAATTGGTAACCTAGAAGGACAATTGTTGTCTATCATAACACAAGGTATCTTTGAAGTCAATGTTGCTACATAACACATGGTATACCTTGAAGACAGTGTTGGGGTCTATAATAACACAAGGTAACCTTGATGGACAGATTGGTTGTATTTCATTAACTAAAGGTAAACCTTGAAAGACAGACTGCTTGTCTATTCATAACAACATAGGTTTACCTTGAAGACTCTATTTTGCCTATACATAACACAAGGTTACCTTGAAGACAGTGTTGTCTAATCATAAACACTGGGTAACCTGAAGACTGTGATTGTCTAATCATAAAACAAAAAGGTATACTTGAAGACATTGTTGGATATCATAAACACTTGGTTACTGAGTCAATGTTGTATTTTGTCATTCTGACTAAGGGTTTCCTGAAGAGACATGTGATTTGTATTTCATAAACACAAGGTTAACTTGAAGACAATGTTGTCTATCATAACCAAGGTAACTTGGAAGACAATGTTGTCTTATATCACAAGGTAACCTTGAAGACTGTGTTGTCTATCATAACACTATGGTAACCTTGAAGGACCAATGTTGTCTATCATAACACAAGGAAACCTATTGAATGTACAGTGTTGTTCTATCATAACAATCAGGTAACCTTGAAGACAATGTTGTCCTATCTTAACACAGGTAACCGGGCAAGACGTGTAGTCTTTCATAACACAAGGTAACCTGAGTCAGTGTTGTCTATCATAAACATAAAATATACATGGTAACCTTGAAGACAGGGTTGTCTATCATAACACAAGGTAACCTTGAAGACTTATATTGCCTATCTAACACAAGGGATAACCTTGAGACTATATTGCCTATCATAACACAAGGTAACCTTGGCAGCGTGGGTTAATCTCTTAAACAATGTTATCTATCTTATCATGTGTTCACACAATACATAGTGGTCCAACTTACTATCGTGAGTCCACCTTACATAGTGGTCCCACCTTACAAAGTGGTCCAACCTTACTTGTGGTCCACCTTACATAAAGAGGTCGACATCATTACATAGTGGTCCACCTTACATAGTGGTCCACCTTACATTGTGGTCACCTTACATAGTGGTCAACCTTACATTGTGTCCACTCCTTTACTATAGTGGTCCTCCTTACAAGTGGTACCTTACATAGCTGGTACCACATTACATTGTGGTCCACCTTACATAAGTGGTACACCCTTACAAAGTGGCAACGTTACATAGTGGTCCGCCTTTACTAACGTCGGTCCCTCCTTAATTAGTGGTCCACCTTATTAGTGTGTTTCCACCTTAACAAAGTGGTCCACCTTACATAGTGATTCCACCTTACAAAGTGGTCCACCGTACATAGTTGTCCTCCTTACATTAGTGGTCACCTTACATAGTGGTCCACTTTCATTAGTGGTCCACCTTTACTATGTGGTCCACCTTAATTAGTGGTACACCTTACAAAGTGGTCACACCTTACTAGTGTCCACTCTTACATAGTGGTCCCACCTTACAAAAGTGGTCCACCTTAATAGTGGTCCACCTACAAAGTGGTCCACCTTAAAATAGTGGTCACCTCTACAAATACGTGTGATCCACCTTACATGGTGATCCACCCTACATAGTGCTCTACTTTAACAAAATTGGCTCCTTACATAGTGGTCTCCCTTACGAATTGTGATCCATCTTACACAGTGGTCCACCCTTACATTAGTGGTCCACCTTACTTAGGTTGGCCTCATTACAAAATGGGCCCTCATTACATAGTTGTCCACCTTACTAGTGGTCACACTTTCATAGTGGTCACCTTACATAGTGGTACCCTTCATGTGGTCACACTACAAAGTGGTCTCCTTACAAAGTGGTCCACTTACATAGTGGTCCACCTTGCATAGTGGTCATCTTACACAGTGGTCCACCTTACATAGTGAGCCAGACCTTTACATAGTGGTCACCTTACAAAGATGGTCAACCTGACATAGTGGTTCTACTTTCATGATGGTTCCACCTTACATAGTGGTCCACCTTACATAGTGGGTCCCTTAGACATAGTGGTGCACATATACAAAGTGGTCACTCTTACATAGTAGTCACCTTTACATAGTTGGTCCACCTTACTTTGTGTTCTCCTTTCATAGTGGTCCACCTTACAAAGTGGTCCACCTTACATAGTGGTACTCACTTACATAGTGTCCACTTAGATAGTGGTCACCTTGCATAGTGTTCACCTTACACATGTGGTCCACATTACATAGTGGTCCACCTTAGATAAGTGGTACACCTTACATAGTGGTACACTTACATAGTGGTCCACTTAACAATAGTGGTTCACCTTACAAAGTGGTCCACCGTTCATAGTGGTACATCTTACAAAGTGGTCCACATTACATATGGTCCACCTTACAAAGTGGTCCACCTTACATGGCGTATCACCTTCATAGGCTCCACCTTACATAAGTGGTACACCTTACATAGTGGTCCACCTTACATGTGATCCATCTTACACAGTTTCAGTCACCTTACATAGTGGTCCTCCTTACATAGTGGTCCACCTTACAAAATGGGCCCACCTTTACATAGTGGGTCCAACGTACAAAGTGGTTTCCACCTTTCATAGATCGGTCCACCTTAACATAGTGGTCACCCTTCATAGTGGTCCACCTTACATAGTGGTCCTCCTTACAAAGTGGTCCACCTTACATTAGTGGGCCACCTTGCATAGTGGTCCATCTTACACGCAAGTGGTCACCTTACTTAGTTTGGTCCACCGTACATAGTGGTCCACCTTACAAAGTGTCCACCTTACATAGTGGTTCAACCTTCATTTATGGTCCACCTTACATAGTGGTCCACATTACATTGTGTCCACCTTACATAGTGAGTGCACCTTACATGTGGTCACCGTACATAGTAGGTCACCTTACATAGTGGTCACCTCTAATATGGTCCACTTTCAAAGTGGTTCCCCCTTACATAGTGGTCCACCATTACTAGTCTGTCCACACTTACATAGATTGGTCCTCCTCACAAAGTGGTCATACCTTACATAGGGGTCCACCTTACAATAGTGGTTCACCTTAATAGTGGTCCACCTTACATAGTGGTCACCTTACATTAGTGGTCCACTTACGTAGTTGGTCCACCTTAAGTAGTGGTCCACTTAAAAGTGTTTCCACCTTACATAGTGGTCACCATTACAAAGTGGTCCCACCTTACATGGTGCATCCACCCTACATTAGTGCTCACCTTACTTAGTGGTCCGCCTTACATGTGGTTCCACCTTTACAAAGTGATCCATCTTACTCAGTGGTCCACCTTATCTAGTGGTCACTACATAGTGGTCCCCCCTTAGATATAAAAATGGCCCACCTTACATAGTGGATCTACACTTACAAAGTGGTCCACCTTATAGTGGTATACCTTACATAGTGGTCCCCCTTCATAGTTTGGTCCACCTTACACTATGGTCCACCTTACAATGGTGGTCCACCTTTCATAGTGTGTCCACTTGCATAGTGGTCCATCTTACCTAGTGGTACAACCTTACATAGTGAGCTCCACCTTACTTAGTGGTCCACAAACCTTTACAAAGTGGTTTCTTCCACCATTTAATACCATTTCTTTTTAATAATGGTCCACCTTTATAGTGGCTCCACATTAATCGTGGTCACCTTACATAGTGGTGCACATTCAAGTGGTCCACCTTACATAGTGGTGCCACTTAGACAAAGTGGTCCACCTTTTCATAGTGGTCCACCTTTCCAAGTGTCCTCCTTTATTGTGGTCCAACCTTATCAAAGTGGTCCTCCTTACATAGTGGTCCACATTACAAAGTGGTCCACCTTGCATAGTGGTCATCTTACAAAGTGATCCATTCTTACACGTGGTCCACCTTACATAGTGGTCACACTTCATAGTGGTCCACCTACAAATTGGTCCACCTTACATAGTGGTCCACCTTACAAAAGTGGCCACCTTACATATTGGTCCACCTTTACATCGACAACCTGGTCCCCCTTCATAGTGGTCACCTTACATGTGGTCCACCTTCACACTAAAGTGGGTCCGACCTTCTCTTAATGGTCACACCTTACATAGTGGTCCACCTTACATAGTGGATCCAACCTTACATAGGTGGACCATCTCCTTACAAGTGGTCCAACTTACATAGTGGTACACATTGCATAGTGGCCATCTTACCCAGTGGGTCCAACTTACATAGTGGTCACCTTACATAGTGGTCACCTTACTAGTGGATACACCTTACATAGTGGTCCACCTTAATAATGGTCCACCTTACATAGTGGGTCCACCTTACCATAGTGGTCCTCCTTCATAGTGGTTGCACCTTAGAAGTGGTCCACCTTACATAGTGGTCCACCTTACAAAGTGGTCCACCTTACATAGTGGGTCCACCTTACAAGAAGTGGTCCACACCTTACGTAGTGGTTCACCTTACAATGTGGTCCACCTTACTAGTGATCCACCTATAGAATGTGGTTAATACCTTACATTGTGGGTCCCCTTACAAAAAGTGGTTCCACTTTCTTAGTGATCCACCCTACTAGTGCACCACCTTACATGTGGTCCACCTTACATAGTGGATTCACCTTTACAAAGTGATCCATCTTACACAGTGGTCCACCTTACTTAGTGGTCCAGTCTTACATAGTGGTCCACCTTACAAAGTGGTCCACCTTACATAGTGGTCCACCTTACAAAGTGGTCCACCTTACATAAGTGGTCCACCTTACATAGTGGTCCACCTTTACAAAGCTGGTCCACCTTAATAGTGGTCCACCTTACAAAAGTGGTCCAACGTTCATAGTTGTCCACCTTACAAAGTGTCCAACTTTAAATAGTGGTCACCTTACAAGTGGTCCACCTTAATAGTGATTCCACCCCGACATAGTGCTCCACCTTACAAAGTGGTCACCTTTACCATGTGGTCTACCTTACACAGTGGTCCCACCTTACAGGAGGGTCAACCTTACAAAGTGATCCATCTTACACAGTGGTACACCTTACATATGTGGTCACATTACATAGTGGTCCACCTTACAAAGTGGTCACCTTAAATGTGGTCCACCTTAAAGATGTAGTGATCCACCCTACATAGTGATCCACATATACAAAGTGGTCCACCTTACGTTAGTGGTCCACCGTACACAGTGGTCCACCTTACAGAGTGGTCCACCTTACTCAAAGTGATCCAATCTTACACAGTGGTCCACCTTACATAGTGGTCCCAAATTACATAGTGGTCCCACCTTACAAGTGAATCCACCATACATAGTGCTCCACCTTAAAAGTGGTCCACGCCTTACATAAGTGATCCACTCATTACAAGTGGTCCAATTACATAGTGTCCTCCTTACAAAGTGGTCAACTTGTAATAGTGGTCCACCTTAACAAAGTGGTCCAAGTACTAGTGGTCCTCCTTAAAAAGTGGTCCACTTACTAGTGGTCCAACTTCAATGTGGTCACCTTACCATTGTGGTCCACATTTACAAAGGTGGTCTAATTACTTAGTGGTCCGCCATTGCTAAGTGGTCCACATTACAAAAGTGGATCCACCTTACAAAGTGGTCCACCTTAAATAGTGGTCCACCTTACAAAGTGGTCTCCTTACATAGTGGTCCACCTTTTTGTTTGTTTACTATACAGACCATCCGTGGCTCACTTTTACTGACAGTGTAGTGACCTTTACAAGCAACATGGTGACCCTACTTGCCAATATGGTGACCTTACAGGCAAATACGATGAGCCTCTTAGACAATTACGAGTGAAACTTACAGGCAATTATGGTGACTCTTAGATCAACATGGTGACCTTGCGACAATACGGTGACTTCAGGTTATATGGTGTCCTTAGTAATATTTTGTGCTTGGCCACTTAGACATTATGGTGATCTTACAGGCAATATGGTGATCTTAGACATTACAAACAATATAGTGACTTACTGTTAATTTGGTGACCCTTAGACATACGGTCAATATGGTGATCCTTACTGGCAATAGGTGACCTTTGACAATTTGGTGTGACCTTAGAGGTAATATGGTGACCTTAACAGGCAATATGGTGACCGCTTAGACAATATAGTGACCTTACAGGGACATTATGGTGATCTTACAGGCATTATGGTGACCTATAGACAATATAGTGGACTTACAGACATTATGCGTTCTTACAGGCATTATGGTGAACATTAAGGCAATATGGTGACCTTACAGGTAATTTGGTGTCCTTAACAGGCAATATGGTGCACCTTAAACATATGGTGAACTTACAGAACTAGATGGGTGACTTACAGGTAATATGGTGACCTTAGACATTATGGTGACCTTACAGACATATGGTGGACCTTACAGGCCATATGGTTCACCTTACAGGCAACTATGGTCACTTTGACAATAGGGTGACCTTAAGGAATATCGTTGTCTTAGACACATTACAAACAAATTAGTGACATTACATGCAATATGTGACCTTAGATGACATTTCGGTGGCCTTACAGGCATATGGTGACTTACAGGCAATATGGTGACCTTACAGCAATATGGTGACCTTAGAGACTATTAGGTGGCCTTACAGGACAATTATGGTGACCTTACAGGCATATGTACCTAGTGACAATATGGTGGCCTTACAGCAATATGGTGACCTTACAGGCAATATGGTGACCTTACAGGTAATATGGTGTCCTTACAGGCAATATGGTGACCTTAGAGACAATATGGTGACCTTTCAGACAATATGGTGACTTTCAGTTCATCATATTGTAAACTGTCAGTGATTATTGTGACCTTACAGGACAAAGGAGTTACTTTACAGACAATGTTTGTTAACTTCACAGATAACTGTGGTGACCATTACAGATAAGGGTGGTGATCTTACAGGCAATATGGTGACCTTACAGACATTGTGCCAACCTTACCATACAAATTGTGCAACCTTACAATACAATGTGGCAACCATACAAACAATGTGGCAACCTTACAAACAATGTGGGCAACCTTACAAACAATGTGGAACCTGACAGAACATTTATGGAACCTTACAAACAATGTGGTGACCTTACAGACAATATGGCAACCTTACAGACAATATGGCAACCTTACAAACAATGTGGTGACCTTACAGGACAATAAGGCAACCTACAGACAATATCGGCAACCTTACAGACAATAAGGCAAACTTACCAACCTAAAAGAACCCCTAAAATTAAACAAAAATTTCAATATGGCAAAACTTACCAACAATGTGGCAAACTTACAAACAATATGCAACCTTACAAAATGTGGCAAACTCTTACAGACATTATGGCCACCATTACAAACAATGTGGTGACATTACAGAAATTTTGGCAACTTACAGACAATTGGCAACCTTACAAACAATGTGGCAACCATTACGCAAACAATATGCAACACTACAAAAACAATGTGGCAACCTTACAGAACATTATGAAAACCTTACAACAATGTGGTGACCCTTCAGACAATATGCAACCTTACAGACAATATGGCAAACCTTACAATCAATGTGGCAACCTTACAGAACAATATGGGACAACTTACAAACAAAATGTGGCCAACCTTACAGTATTATGGCAACTTACAAACAATGTGGTGACTTACAGACAATATGGGCAACATTACAGACAATATGGCAACCTACAATCAATGTGGCAAACTTACAAACAATATGGCAACTTACAACAATTTGGCTAACCCTTACAGACATCTATGGAACTTACAAACAAATGTGGTGACCTTACAGACAAATATTGCAACCTTACAGAACCAATATGGCAACCTTCAAACAATAGTGGTGAACTTACAGACATATTTGGCAACCTTACAGACAATTCATGGAAACCTTTCAGACTATATGGCAACCTTACAAACAATGTGGCAACCTTACAGACAATATGGCAACCTTACAAACAATGTGGTGACCTTACAGACAATATGGCAACCTTACATGACAATATATCAAACTTACAGACTATATGGCAACTTACAGACAAATATGGCAACCTTAAAGACAATATGGATTTACCCTTAACTTGCTGCGTGATCTTACTAAGCAAATATGGGCAACCTTACAAACTATGTGGTGACCTTACAGACAATATGGCAACCTTAGCACAATTTAGCAACTTCAGGACAATATGGCAACTCTCTACAGGACACTGTGGTAACCTTACAGACAATATGGCAACCCCTTATACATAACAATGTGGTGACTTAAGACAATATGGCAACCTTACAAACAATGTGGTGACCTTACAGACAATATGGCAACCTTACAGACAATATGGCAACCTTACAGACAATATGGCAACCTTACAAACAATGTGGTGACCTTACAGACAATATGGCAACCTTACAGACAATGTGGTGACCTTACAGACAATATGGCAACCTTACAGACAATTTGGCAACCTTACAGACAATGTGGTGACCTTACAAACAATGTGGTGACCTTACAAAGCATATGGTCACTTTACTGACAATGTCGATACATTAAATACAATGTAGTGACCATACTGTCGATGTGGTAACCTAACAGACACTGTGCTCCATTAACAGACATTCTGGTCCATTAACAGACATTCTGGTCCATTAACAGACATTCTGCTCCATTAACAGACATTCTGGTCCATTAACAGATCTTTTGGTCCATTAACAGAACATTCTGGTCCATTAACAGCCATTTCTGGTCATTAAACAGACATTCTGGTCCATTAACAGACATTCTGGTCCATTAACAGACATTCTGGTCCATTAACAGACATTCTGGTCCATTAACAGACATTCTGTTTCATTATACAATGCGGCTCCATCTTTCAAACATCGTGGTCCTGAGGTCCATCTTTCAAACTCATGGTCGCCACTGGAGCTACAATAATAAACATTCTGACTGAATACATAACACCATATTCTTTAGAGAAACAAAATTATGCATTAGTACACAAATTGATTTAGCAATTTTAATGTACTTTTCCTTTAAAACATTAGTTGAAAAATGCATCATTAACGTCGCATGAAGTACAATTTCACAAGGAAATATGTTTTATAGAATCATGGTACAAACTGGTTGTGTAGTCACAGCTGAACTGTGCTTTCATGGATACAAAAATGGTTGTGTAGATCACAGATGAAAATGTTGATCATTTTCATGGTTAACAAACTGGTTGTGTAGACACAGCTGAAAACTGTTCTCATCATGGTACAAATGGTTGTGTAGACACACGCTGAACTGTTGCTTCATCATGGTACAAAAATGCGTTGTGTAGACACAGCTGAACTGTTTGTCATCATGGTACAAATGGTTGTGTAGACACAGCTGAACTGATTGCCTTCATCATGGTACAACTGGTTGTCTGTAGACACAGCTGAATGTTGCCTCATCATGCGTTCTAACTGGTGTGTAGACACAGCTGAACTGTTGCTCATCATGTTTCAAAACTGTTGTGTAGACACAGCTGAACTGTTGCCTCATTAGTATTAAATGATTTATTATATTGCAATAGTATTGACCAACTGGTCAATCTCTTACATTAGCAGACTTCACGTTCATGAATTATTCACCCAGCTGCTTTTTGCGCAATCTTGTTGTTTACGATGTATTCACAGTATCGGCCATTGTTTATGTTCGTGTATATTACGTGTATTTGGTGCGTGTAAATGTGCGTGAATGTATGCGTCTGTGTATTACAGTATTATTATCCTGTCATATAAGAGAAAGACGGAAAAATTATTTTTAAACATTTTGCGCATGCTGGGTTACATGATATTTGTTCATCATTAGTATGTTAGATTGAGACGCTCAACTCTCTTTTACTTTACTTGTTTGTCGTATACAAGTGGATCTCTCTTTCTTGTGTGTGTCTCTTAATAATTTATTTGTCTTATAAAACATTTCATCTTTCTGAGGTGCGGAGCTATGACTACCGAAACCAAGGGAATTCAGTGAGAGGGTTGTAAAGATCAGGTGCACTCAGCACGGCAGCTCAGCATCACGCTGTGCTAGATCCTCGGTTACTGAAACCACTCTCACTACGAAATTAAGTAAAAATATTTACTGTATGTACAGTAAGTCATACACATACCACAATGTATATATGAAGAGAGAGGATGAAAGAAAACAAATCTTTCATCTGGTAACAGTGAATGTACTTAATAAGAAAGCTCAGGATGAGGAAGGTAATATGGGATATACCTGCTGCTGGTTGGAGAAGCTATGACAAGAAAGAACATTCAGTAATTGAGTTGTGAATTCACCAGTTAACCGTTTGAGATATCAAAACACACTTACACTGGAGTTACCACTCCACCTTTCATGGAAGGTTCCAAATCTTGCATTGGAATTGAATTATCTTCAATCTTGCTTTGAAACTTGATTATCTTCCAATCTATGCATTGAACTTGATTAATCTTCCATCCTCAAGTGCTGAATCATTCGCCATCGGATTCTGGCTCTTTCTTTAATAATAACATTAATATAAATTATAATAATAATAATAATAATAATAATAATAAATATATAATAATAATATTAATAATAATAATGAATAATTAATAAAAATAATAACTCGACACCATTGCCCAGGCCATTTTAGGGCAGGGTAGGTGCATGAAGCCAGAGTTGCAAGCTCACTAGACTGTCATTCATTCATTAGCCCCGTGAGGGCGGGGATGGAATACCTGGAGAGGCCTAGCTTCTCCCTACGCGAGCTTGAGGGCGGGAAATGTGGCTTGGCTGAGACAGTGGTCCAAAGTTGGAGGGGGTCTTGTCCCTCCTCCCCATGGGAGACGTAGGTCTCGACACTCCTTGACAGGGAGCCAAAGGCCGTGGCCACACTTGAAAAAGGCCCGGGCGGGAGAATACCGGGAGAATCAATAATAATAATAATTTAATTATAATAATATTAATAATTATATTAATTATAATTAAATAATAATAATAATAATAATGATAATAATAATAATTTAATAATAATAATAATAATATATATGATAAAGAGGTTGGAGTCTCAGAAACTGAGATGCAAAATCTCATACTTTAATAAACTCCGCATTTCTGAAATTTTCTAACCGTATCACATGTACATGCTGAGCATCACCATCTCACATTAGTGGTCCGGCTGCCTGGTAAAACATCATCTATCATCCGCTTTCATTAACTGCTTGCACCGCGTGCTCACAAACCTAGGCAAACCTCCGCTACCCTAAGGACTATGCAGTAACAACACCTTCTGTTCTTAGTAACACTACCTAGTAGTGTACCATCTACCAAGTAGTCCAACACTAATAGTTGTGTCCCAATATACCAGTATAACCACTACCAGTAGTGTACATCTACCAGTAGTAACACTCAGACATTTTGTTTTTTTCCTGTGTACTCTCCTAACCATTACATAAGTTATTACGAGTATTGCCTCTCCTGCTTGTTATCATTCCACCTATAGTTATTCTCTCATGCAGTTACCCAGTATTGGTAGCTACTAGTTTGAAGATTTTTTATCGTATTTTGCCTTCCATGGGTAGTTATCTTCTCGATACTGGTGGACTGGATAACTACTGTTGCAGTCTACAGTAGTTATCCTTCCGGTAGTTATTCTGAACGAGAAAATAATCCTATCCGCCCAAGTAAATATCCTTCCCTAGCAAATGATATTTCACAATAAGTTATTCATCTATCAGTCAATATTCGATTAGTAGTTATCATTTTCCAGTAGTTTCCTTCCATATGTAGTTATTCTTTCACAATTAGTAATACTTTCAACAATAATTTTTTTTATTCAGTGTTATTATTCCACCAGTAATCATTCCACGGACTTTCCTTCTACACAGTAGTTTATTGCAGTAGTTATCCGTTCCAGTTGTTATCCTTTCTCCAGTAAATAACCAATTATCACATTCACCAGTAGTTATCAATCCACTAGTATACATCCTTGTACATATAGCTGAGCCAGCTGGATAAATCCCTTTTATTATCAATATTTAGTATATGGGTCCATGACCAGCATGTTGGTCTCCACTGACGTGGAGTTATAAATTAATTTTTTAACCTTCAATTAAGAGGAAGATCAGTTATCTGAGAGTGAGGTTGACCTCTGTGTTGAGGTTGACCTCTGTGTGAGGTTGACCTCTGTGTGAGGTTGACCTCTGTGTGAGGTTGACCTGTGTGTGAGGTTGACCTCTGTGTGAGGTTGACCTCTGTGTGAGGCTGACTCTGTGTGAGGTTGCCTGTGTGTGAGGTTGACCTCTGTGTGAGGTTGACCTCTATGCGCACCGCGTCCACAACCAGGCAACCCCGTCCCCCAAA
>NC_069408.1:63049860-63068795 GCF_026875155.1 Cherax quadricarinatus | reverse complement strand
TAAGGAAACGGATGGTTGGTTGCAATAGTGTTGGGACTGAATAAAAGGAAAAAATAAACCAAGGAGGAAGAACTAGAACACACGCTCCAAATAAAAAATGACTTTAATTGAAAATAAAAAAAATGCTTCAGAGGCAAAATGCAGATTCCTAAATTAAATCTGCGTCCGCTCGTGTTGGCACAAAGAAGTACAGGTATAATTTTTGCGGTAGGTGTTCAACAATTCGTGAAGGTACAATCCACAAGAGTACAGAGTTGCAGTTAGGGGTAGAGTACAGACACAGGTAAGGTTGGGTACAAGGCAGAAAAAGTACAGGTAGGGGTACTGGTACAAAAATACGCACAGGTATGAGTACGTGTACAAATGCAGGTACAACTAGAGGGGCACAAGTACAGACACAGGTACAAGTAGGCTTACATATAACACACACACACACACACACACACACACACACACACTCCTCCTGTGCACTATAATTGTGACCACCCTGTACTATACCTTTTGCACGTCTCAGGGTAAAGAACACTTCTCTGTTCACGCAGTAACCAAAATACATAACCTCTAGTTTTAAATGCCTTTATGAGTTTAAATATTTGTGTTAATAATAATATATCTATTTCTACAAGTACATGTACAAGGTATACCGTTCTAGCTGACATCAATGACATATTACTATATAAATTACTTGTTTGCACAGCATTTCGGCATATTAGGTCGTTTCTCCCGGGATCGACCCACACCATTCGCTAACACCCGTTACCTTTTTAACTGTGGATGACATGGACAACCGTGTAAAACATGCATAATGTTTCCACTCTTGCCGAATCGAACCCGCCCCTCACCGATAGTGCCTTGCTACCAGGCCACGGGCCACCTGATCTTATACCAGTTAGCACTTGAACCCTCTTTCAATTCATTTGAAATTTCCAATATTTTCTGTCATAGAGTCATGCAACTTCGGCCTAAGTAAGTTGTCCTCAGGTCACAGTTACTAGCTGTTCCAAGAATATACAACAGATTCGAAAACTCTAAAAAAAATATCTTTCCTTGCTTACACACATTCAATATTGGTCATAATTTTACATAAATATATTATATTTATTATATATATATATATATTATATATCATAATATATTATATATATATAAATATGTTGATATATATGTGTAATTGATGAGTGTAGCTGTCGAATTGGTTGCAATCATCGTGGAGACTTCAGCTCTGGCTTACTACACCTCTCTCCAAAAGTTATCCCTATTGGATGCATTTCGCATCTGACCCTAACGCCTATACTTGATATGGTCTCTCTGCAGTATTACCAAATTAGTTTAACGCATTCAAAATCATATTCAGTGTGGGTTAAGCTTTAAGACACCTTAGAACCTAAGTGTTGGTGTGTTTCAAGGATGCTTGTAGGTCCAAATTAGGCAGATACTTACACGCTGAAATAGAAACACTCAAACACAACCAAAATACAACAGCACAACGACCACATACAATGAGTCAGCACTACAGTATTACGCCGAATAATATTAGTGAACTAAGTCATAATTAACAGAAATGATTATATTCCAAATATAAATAATCAAAACGATAATATAGAAAGTAATTATTGAGATAAAAATACATTGAAAACACAACGTATCTAAAATACGCCCAACAACCCAACAACAAGGAAACAAAGGAGACTGTCACAACACGAACAACATAAAGAAGAAGAATACACAATCATGCCTAGGAAGAAAAAATCACACTAATCAACCAAGCAAAAAAACACAAAAACACACCAAAAACCACAAACAAAAATAACAACAACAATACACACTACCAATAAAACCAACAAGACAGACAACACCTCACAACACCAACACAGGACACACCAAACCAGCACACCTCTCTCTCACCCTCTCTTCCCTACCACTTCCCTTCTTCCTTTCTCCTTAAACTCATCTACATCCACTACAAAACCACCAACCAATTCATAACTTCCACGCACCTCACATATACAACGTCACCCACACCACCATCTACCTCCATCATATTTCAACAAGACATCACAACTGCCTAATAACTCTCCTCACCACCACCTCAAATACAACAACAGTCAACCTCCAAAACATACTTTACCTTCTACACACATCATTGCATATTTTAACTTAACTCCCCAACTCCAAATACAACACTCCCTTACCATATCTTTCAACATTTATAGTCCCGCAATCTCACCTAAAATACCTTTCCTCCTCCAAACATCAGCCCTTCCAAGCATTCTCCCCTACTATGGATCTTCTGCTCCTATGCTCTAGAGTATATATATAACTCAATAAAATAAAATATTGTCTGCTCCACTTGCGAGTGTGGTTTCCTTGCTGGCTATGACTGTGTGTGTTGTACTGTTCTGCCGAAGTGGCAGAACTTGCGATCTTGCTAAATAGCAACACTCATCTTCCCATAGACAGGAAAATATGTGTAAAGGCAATAAATTCAAAACGAATGGTCTAAGGAAAAAATATTGGATCTAAATAGAATCTTAAACTTAAATAATGTGCCTAGGCTAAAATTCACGTTTAAATAGAATAGCTTACCGAATACATCGGAGAAGTGAAGGTTTTAGGCTAGAGGCTAGGTAAAACAGCTTGGGTGAACAAATGACAAGGCAATGTTCAATGGTGGAATAAAGAAGTGTTTTCAAAACTTGGGTAAAGGTGAGAGAAGAGAGGATTAAACGTATGAAGACATTAAGGAAGAGTGACATACAGTTTTTAAATAGAGGATCAAGAGGAAGTTGAGAATGAGAAGGAGGTGGAATGAAAGAACAATATATATTATGATGGGTTTAGAGATAAATGAGGGTCTGAAGTGATTAAAATAAAAACAATAAAAATTTCAACAAGTATATGATAAATGATATAGAGATCAAAGATGAAATTGAAATTAGGCAAAAAAAAATTAAAGAAATACAGAACAACATAGGCTAAAACTGAGAAATATATCAAGATATTATCCCGAGTGATCTTCATAATTTACACGCACCTAATGTCTTTAAAAATGAGTTAGTTATGAAAAGAATGAGTGTTGACATTAGACATGGAGAAAATTGCTGAAGCATAAAGGGAATTGAAGCAACATTTATACGAACAAACTAAGGTTACAGACTGATGAATTTCACAAGAACGACGGAATGAAGGCAGATGTTAGGTGCTTTGCCGTTAAAAGAATTGTATTGGATGAAGTTAAGTGAAATGGAGGAGGATTGTTGAGGTCGGAGAAAGTAGAGGATTAACAAGCAAGTATTCAGTCTGAGGAACCAAAGTGGTAATGATCGCTGAATTGGTATAGGGATCAACAGAAATGCAGAGGCCATGCAAGGAATATGAAAGTAAACAGACAATGGTTGACACCTTACTGCTGTGGGTGCCAGACATCAACACTCCAGGGGTTGTCAAGATAACCGTCATGGGGACTTTCAACCACAGGAGATCCTCGGGAATCTTGGATCCACATGGGGCCAAATCCATGGGCCTAAGATGATGGAGGGGTCCTGGAAAACTCATTCCAACATGTTAAGGACACTACAAGTAGAGAGGCCATGGAAACCAGCAAGATGGACTTAGTATACCTGGGAGAGCTCAGCATAGAGAGGACATCACAGTATGAAGACCCTTGGAGATGACAGAAAAGTTAGGGAAAAAAAGGGAGAGAGGTTAGAGAGTGGTGAAGAAAAGTAAAAAGAGAGAAAATTAATATATTTTTTGTTTGGGGTTGTAAGAGAAGTAAATGCAGGGCCCGGGCCAAGGGGCGTGGATTTAAAAAGTTTAAAAAAATCACCCCATAAAGGGGGGGTTGTCAAAAGCTGCTCTTTGCTATAAACTGTGTCTTGGGGGGTTTCCCGAAGGGGAATTGCAGGGGATTGGGGGAAATAATTGGTTGGGGGTTGCAAAAGAAAAAATTTTAAAGGTAAATACAGGAAAGAGAAAGGGTTTAGAGGAAAAAAGATTGGGTGATAAAAAGTTTTGAATATCGGGTTTGGGAGGGAGGGTTTTGGAGGAGGTGAACGTATTCAAAAATTTTTGGGGGAGTGGACGTGTCAGCGGATGGGTCTATAAAAAGATAGGTGAATCATAAAAATGATGGGGGAAAAAAAAGTAAAGTGGTGCCCCTTAGGAGTCTGTGGAAAAAAAGAACTTTGTCCTTGGAGGCAAAGGGGGAATTTTATGAGGAAATATTTTTAAACCCAACGTTTTTAAAAGGGGTTTGTAAAGGGGGGGTATGAATGTGAAAGCAGGAGAAGGCTGGGGGCGGGGAGATGCATGTCTGAGGGCAATGTTTTTTTGGTTTTGGAAATAAAATGCGGAATTCGTATTTTGGAATTAGGGGGAGGTGCGGGATTAAAAAAACTGTTGTCCAGGGGGTTGGGGAAAGGGTTTGTTGAGGGGGTTTTTGGGGACATGTAGAAGAATGGAGGGGGAAACAGAAGCTTCAAGAGGGGAAATCAGTCTTTTGTGGAAGGAAGGGGGGGGTTGGGGTGGGGCCTAGAAATTTGGGGGGAAAGGGGGTTTTAAAGGAGGTTTTGTTGTGCGAGGGGCTTGGACTTCCGGGGCATGCATAAAACGTGTTTGTTAAGGGGGGAAAGGAGAAAAAATGGTTTTTAATACTTGAGTGCTGTTGGAGTGTGAGCAAAGTAACATTTATGGGGGGATTCGGGGAAAAGGGGCGGGCCCGGGAAATTTGAGCCCTGAGATGGGAAGAAACAGTGCCTGCCCCTCTGAAGGGGGTTTTTAAGGGTTGCATTTTAAAAAAACTGAAGGTAAAGCACCCTTCTGGAAAGCCCGTGATGGAGGAATGATGGAAAAAAGTTTTTTTTTTTTCGGGCCCCCCCTCCCTTGGGGGGAATCGGCCATTTGGAAATAAAAAATAAAAAAAAAATTTAAAAAATTAAAAGGGTTTTCTAAGTTTTCTTTTGGCCCAAAATAAAAAAATTTTTTTTACTTTAAAAATTAAGGGAAAAAATATATCTTTAAACGTAAAAGGGAAAATTTCAAAAAGGATTTTAATTTTTTAAATGGTTTTTGTTTCCAGAAATTTTTCCCCATTTTTTTTAAAAAATTTTTTTAATTTTATAAAAAAAAAAAAATAACGGAATTTTTTTGGGCGATTTAAAGACAAGGGGACAGAAATTTTTAAATTTCAAAATTTAAAAATAAACCCACAATTTTTTTTTCTTTTTAAAATTTTTTCTGACTCCCCTAAAAGAATAATTTTTGTTTTATTCCAAGGAAAAATTTTTAATTTTTAAACCCTTGAATTGAATTTTTGTTACATTTTAAGGGTCTGGACAAGTACTCGTCGTTTTAAAACTTTATATTTTCGCCCCTTTTTAACCCAAGCAAATTTACAGCCAAAAGTAAAGGGTGCTTTCACTTTTCCCTTTATCCCCGTTTCGTGGTTTGATTTTTCCCTTTCGGGGCTAAAGTTTCTAGGGTTTATTTTTTCTTTGAACTTGGCAACCACGCCAACAAAAAAACAAACAAAACCCCCAAAAAAAAACAAACAAACCCCCAAACCCCCACACAACAAAAACAAAAAACCTTTTTCATACCTTTCTCCCACAACCAAACCACCCCGGGGGCGCCCCACACACCAACCACCCCCCCCCACACACCACCACCCCAGCACACCAAACACCCCGTATTTTTTCCAAAAACCATTTTTCCCAGTGGCCCCGACTAATCACTCCACACCCAAACACCCCTTTTTCCCCCACACACACACCCACCCCCCAACACCACACCACCCCACAACCCCAACAAACACAAAACACCGTATCTAACAAACTTGACAAAAAATTTTTAGGAAAAATGTACTAAACTAACAATGATTTTTTTTCCCCAAAAAGTGCCATCTATTTCCCGGTTTTAAAATTTAATTTTTTCCAAAAATTTTTTTTTTATTTTTGAAAATTTTTCGGAGGCGGTTTTTGGCCCGAATTCATTAATTTTCACACCCAGAAAAATTTTTAAGAAAAGGTTGGATTTTCCCCTTCTACCCCTGGTGGTTTTGTGATTTAAGGGCCAAAAGGGTTCGGGGACCCGGGAACCCTAGTACAGCCCTCTTAAATTTTTTGAAATGCACCAAAAAAAAAGGCCCCCCCCCCCAAAAAAAAACCAAAACCCCCAAAACACCCCCAACAAAAAAATCATAACTTTTCAAAAAACCCCCCAAACGCAACGCCGACCCAAAAAAAAAACCCAACCCCCCCCAAAAACAACACCAACCCAAAACCAAAAAACCCGGTCCATAAAAAACGGCCATGTTAATAAATTTCCACAAAATTTTTCACCCCAACTTCCACTTCACAACCCCCAAAACCCCACACCACACAACACCCCACAAAAACAAAAAACAAAACAAAAGAATCATTTAAATAGTGTCAACGACATGGCCTGGCAAAAGGGGAACAATTTTTAAAAACCGGGGTTAATCTTTTTTTTAAGGGGGATATCGGTTTTTTCCAAAGGTCTTAAATGTACCACTGTGAAAAAATTTTTAAATTTTTAAATTTTGAGGATTTTTCCTGAATTTTTTTAATTTTTAATAAAAGTACATTAAGGGGGGAATATTTTTGGGGTTCAGGGGGGGGTTTTATGAAAGAATTTGGGGGAAGGGGGGAATTTTTTATTTTTTGGAGAATGGGTTTCCCATGGAGGGGAAAAGGGTGCCCCGATCTTAAATTTAAAACGGGAATTTTTTTTTATTTTGTTCTCGTTGGGGGCCCAAATTTTTCTCCCATTTTTTAAAAGTTTTGGTTCACATTTTCTGAAAAAGGGTTTTTAGGGGAACCCCTGTCCTTGAATGAAATCCTCCGACATTTATTCACCAATAAATTTATCTTTATTAATTTTAGGAGAAAATCTTTAAAAAATTAACTTAAACGGACCATTTCAAAAGGAAAAAACATTTTGTTTTTTAAACCCTTTTGAAAATAAATTTTCACCAGAAAACATCCCCTTTGGATTAAAAAAAAGAAAAAGGTAAGAGTTTTTACTAAGTTTTTAAAACCTTTAACACATTTTTTTAAAGTTTGGGTTTTTAAGTTTGGGGGGAAAATAAATTTTATTAATCCCCAAACAGATTGATCCACTTAACACAATTTTTTTTTCACATGTGGGTCCGTTCCCACGGAGGGGCACAAAAAAAGGGAGGGGGGAAATCCCCAAATTTAAAAATTTTTTTTCTTTCATTAAAAAATTTAAAAAATCTCACCTTTTCCAAAAACACTTGTTTTCAACTTAAAAATAAATTTTTCACCCAAATTTTTTATTATTTAAATTTTAAAAAAAAAAAGGAAAAATTTTTTTCCATTAGGAAACCTAAAAAAATGATTTTTTCTTTTTAAAAATTTTCCCGGTTTCCAATAAAATTCCTTCCCAAAAACAAATTCCGCTCCACCCAAAACGCCCGAAAGCCCAAAAAAAATCTTTCATCCATTCACTTTTACTAAAACCTCACCAAAAGGGGTGCTGAAGCAAGCCCCCGCCAAAAAAACCCCCCTTTTAAATCGGAAAACTTTCCTTCAGGACCAACCCGCCAAAAAAACCCCTTTCCTTCCCTTCCAAAATTTACGCTCCCCCCAAATTTACCAAAAAATTTGTCTTTTCCCTTTCTAAGACCAAACCAAACCCCCCAAAAAAACCCTTTTAAACCCCCCCCCGAATCTTGGGAACCCCCACCCCCCTTCCTTCCCATCCAAAATTTCCTTCCAATTATTTACACACTTCAAAGACAAACCACCTCAAAACCCTTTTTCCCCCCGTTTCAAACCCACCCTCCCTTAAAATTTCCCACTATTCTTGTTCCTTTTTCCCCATTGGAAACTTTTTTTTTTTAAAATTTTTTTTTTTTTTAAATTTTTTTTTTTTTTTTTCTGTCTCCCAGATACCTCAAACAATCACTCACCTTTTTTTCCTTCATCACCCCACCCGCTGACAAGCAACTCACAAATATCTAAAAACATTTACTTCTTCAAATACTCCCCTCTCCAATGTGATATCTAATTTTCTTATCAAATGTTTGATACCCTCTCACCTTATTTTATCTATTTTTCACTTTCAACTTTCTACCTTTGCATACCCTCCACAACCCTTTGCAACTTTTTTTTAAATCTCCCATACGCACAGTATCATCGCTAAAAGTAACTGTGTCAACTCCTTTTCGTATTTGTTTTCCCATTTTTTTAACCCCCCCCTCTCACCAACACCCACCATTATTCTTTTACAACCCATCTTAAATATATTAAAAAAACCATGGTGCATTACAACCCCTGTTAAGACCTATTTTACCGGGAAGATTCCCTTCTTTACACACCCTAAGCTGGGTGGGAGCACCCCCCGGGTTTTGGTGGAGACCCCCGGGTAGGTTGAAGCACCTCAGGTAGGTTGGAGCACCCTCATTAGGTGGGAGCCCCCCCAGGGGGGTAGGCGCCCCCCCCCAGGTAGTAGGCGCCCCTCCAGGTGGGTAGGCGCTCCTCCAGGTAAAAAAGGAAACCCTCCATTTAGGTAAAACCCTCCATTTGGGTTAAACCCTCCATTGGGTAAAACCCTCCTTTTAGGTAGGAGAACCCTCCTTTAGGAGGAAAACCCCTCCAGGTAGGTAGGAGAACCCTTAGATAGGTGGGAAAACCCCTTGGGTGGGTTGGGCCCCCCTTCAGGAGGTTGGGAAACCCTCCAGGTAGGTGGAGCATCCTCTATGAAATTTCAAACAGCGCGCCCATCTGATGAAAGAAATTTTATTCCTGGTCTTTGTAATCCCCCCTGAAGTCCTGGGCAATGCTACCTTTGGGCCCCACAAAGGGACCATTTAAAAAGGGATCCCAAATTTTCTGTTACCCCCGTCACTTTCCCAGTGTTTTTAAATTTTTGGGTTTCATTTTGTCGTAACTTTTTTCTGTGGCAGACCAAAAACGCTTCTGTTGAAATTTTCCTAAAAAATTTCTTTCCTAAAGATTTTTTAAAGTTTGTTCAGTAATTTTTTAAATTTTTGGGGTTTGAACAAAAACCAGCGAACTTAAATGCTGTGTTTGGAGTGAGGATTTGAGCAAGTATAATAGATTCCGCTTTCTACGCCCACGCTTGGTATGATTGTAAGCCATTGAGAAAACTTTTTTTAAGCTTTGTTTTTTTCCTTATTTTAATTGAGGGGATATTTTAAGTCATTTTGGGTGCTCTAACGCGTCGGGGCCCAAATCCAATAAATAAGCCTTTAATAATACCTGTGAAGTTACTTTTAAGAAATAGAAGCCCGGGGTTATATTCCCAGCCAAGTAGAAAACATTGGACGGTTCTTTCCACCTGTTGTCGAGTTCCCCCCAGTAAAATGGGTACCGGGTTTTAATCGACTGGTGGGTCGACCGGGACAAAACTCCCTAATTTGCCCGAAAATGCGGAGAATAACCCAAGGGTTTTCTTTGTAGTATGTCATTGATGTCACTGGGCTGTATACTTTGTCATGTACTTGTAAAAAATAAAGATATTATTATTATTATTATTTTTTATATTATTTAACCAAACCCCCCGGAAAAATCTTTTTCATAAAAAATGAGGAAGATTAGTATGGGACTGTTTTCCCTTCCAATCGTCTTCAGTGCATTCCTTGAGGCGATTTTTTTTTCATACTGCAGCATTTGGAAATTATTCTGTCCCGGGCCACTTACAAGGGTTCCTTTGCTTGTGCTGTCCTCTTGAAGGAGAAGCACCCTTTTCCTTTATTTTTGGGTTTCTTTTTTTCTGCCGGAACTCAATTCAATAACTTCCGAACTTCATTTTGGAAAAAAGTAAAATTTTCCGGGAAAAAGCAACAACAATTAAACGACAAAAGAAACCAATCATTAACAAGCACTAAAAAGGTTTAAGCCTTTGCCCGGTAAATTTTCCCAAAATGAATACAAAAATTAAACACAAAATGTCACTTAATTGCACTTTGGGGGCCTTTACCTAACATATTTAGGTAATTCCCAAAAAAAAATAAATCCTTTTTGTGCTCCCTTTGTGACCGGACATATTTTCAAAACTAAACTATTGCTCCCTAAAGGAGTTCGATTGATTTTTAAAAAATTTAAAATTTACACTTATGTAAATATATAGATTGAATAAAGCACAGATGTCAGAATATGTATTAAATAAAGCAGCCTTTGAAAAAATCCAATACGACAGCCACACTACATTTTTAGCAAATAGAAACAGGGGTTTTCTCGGTTTTTTTTGTAATCCCCCTTTCCAAAAAATAAAAAATGCATGGGTTTGCAAATCCCCAAAAATTTCTATCGAAAAATTTTTAAATTTTTAAACTGATAAAAAAACCCAAGTAGGCTCTTTCAGTACCTTGGAGATCCTTGGAGACCGGTTAACTTTTTTGTCTATCATTTCCGGTGGTGATGGGAAACCAGGCCTGACACAGAAGGAGAATTTTTTACAAGAGGAAGGGGGGTACACGACCCGGCTACTGATTTTTCTTTTCCCGGGACAGTCATAAACTTTTTGGTGAGGACCCCCGACTCACATATTTGATCATTCTTTCCTACATTCTCCTCTCTTTGAAACCATATATGTTAGTAAGTGTGAAGTTTCTGTCACTACGGCACAGGAAACATGAACGCATTTGACCAAATCGACATTATGGGAAAATTTAGATGAAAACTTGTAGTTCACCTCCTCTCTTTCTGCAGTCATTAGCTGTATTCACCCTTTTTGGGCTGAGGGCTGTTCAAAACGCCTAATTTTTTGAGTATGACAAGTCCCATAATTTTGTTTTGAAGCGTGGGTTCCTGTCAGCTTTTAAAAAACTGAACACTGAAAAAATCATTTAGTTCGCTTTTTGCTTTAATTATAAGCCCTTTTGGGAGGTGCCACTGACAGGGAAAAAATCTCTTTCTGAGGTGATCCACCTAGGAAAACAGTTATTCTGTATGAAATAGAAAGCAAGGATGATTTCACAGACTCCAGAAGTTTTGACCCCAGAACAGTTCATGGCATTTGCCCAGACTCTAGTTCGAGAACCAACCTCGTCTGCAGGTTGGAAAGGAGTTCAATGAAGCTTTTTTCCGCAGTGGCTTAATTCCCACATCGCGGGGCTGGTGTCGAAAACCGCGCAGGCCGTCCCTTTGCCGCTGCATCAAGAAAGGCCATCCTGCTCAACCCTAAATATTATTAAAAATCCTTAACTTTCAGCAAAATTAAAATACGTCTGCCACAATTAGGTTTTTTCTTTACTTCTTAAATTAAAGACATTCCTTTTTTTTTTCCCGTTAACTAAAATTCAATACAAGACTTGCTAATTCCCTCTTACTCGTTATTTTTGGGTGGTCATTTGGGCTCTTTTAAAGGTAATAAAATGGAACAAAATGTTTGTTTAGAAGTATTACTTTTACGCCTGTATGCCCGCGTGTGGGGTAGACTAATGATTACACACCTTTTTCTTTTTTTCTCCAGGTAAATTCAACCTGGGGAAATCACATTCCCCCATTTCAAAAAATAAAATGTGAACTTAAGTCTGTGCTTCATTTTGTTACTATGTAGACAATGGGAGCTGTGAGTGCATGGGTCAATGGAGTTTCAGGAAGATAGTTTCCCTTTGGGGATAAGGAAAATTGGGTTTTGTCCCCCTTCATTGGGGGGATTATTTATGACCCAAAGGGAAACTGGACAACACTAAGCAAAATTTAAACACGCCGTTAGAGCACGGGTGTGTCTGCTTTCTGACTGCCGTGTCGTCTGTCTCTGTCTGTGTTCTCTCTTGCCAGTCTTTTCTTATTTCCGAGGATTTTTGTTACCGACACAGTCCACCTTTTTCACATTCATATATAAGAAAGG
Organism: Cherax quadricarinatus; assembly: GCF_026875155.1. Taxonomy (NCBI): domain Eukaryota; kingdom Metazoa; phylum Arthropoda; class Malacostraca; order Decapoda; family Parastacidae; genus Cherax; species Cherax quadricarinatus. The sequence goes on along the minus strand of NC_069408.1, from coordinate 63,056,930 downwards.
GGGCAAGAAAATGCAGGATTTTTGTTTTATATAATGATTTACAAAACACAGAACCGCTTACTTATTCAGTTCTGTTTTAAGTCTCTTCATTTTTTCTTGATCTACTGTGCTTAAGAGATCATAACGAGGATACTCCCCTGATGAAAACCAAGGGTTGCACCTTTATTAGAAAAAATCGGTCCAAAAATCTCAGCAGGCTTCTTAGAAAAGCAAATTTTAAAGGTTTTTGAAAATGGAAAAAAATATAAAACTGCTTTAGACCATAAACCAGTCTGGGTTTTTTTTAAATTTTAAAATGTCTAAAAATGCCCAAAGGTTTTTTTCTTCCTTACTCTAGGTAAAAGCATTAATATTTTTGAGAATTTAAGGATGTTTTTTCAGTTTGTCGCTATTGAAAATTCCCGTTGTTACAACTTGCTGTACTGTGGGGGCCCGGGGGCCGGTGGCTGAAGCTCCCGTTTCAACAGGAGGGCCCCGGGTTCGATTCTGGGGAGTGAAAAATTTTTTCGCGTTTCCCACAATACTTCCTGTTCACCAACAGCAAATAGGTACTTGGTGTTGTCCCACTGGGGTGGGGCGCATCCCGGGGGGACAAGTTAAGGTCCCCAATGGAAAAATTACAGTCCCGATGACGCATGCTTTTTTGAAATTTTTTGAATGGCTAACCCTCTGGGGTAAAATCCGAAGAAAATCTTTAAAGTTGCTTTTCTGTTTTTTTTTCTTTTCAAAGGGGTTAAATTTTTCTGTCTTTTTAATTTTTTTTTTTGTATAAGTATGTAGTGCGGATGACAAAAAAAATGATTGCTGATTTATGAATGAAAAAAAGTTGGATGTCCTGGCCCCAAGCGAAACAAAGCGAAAGGGGGGAGGGGGGTTTTCGGTGGGGGGGAAAAAAAAAATGGGATTTAAAAATGGAGTATTGGAGAGTTTTGGCTAAGGAAGGGGTAGCAAAATTTGAAAAATCAGTTTGGGGAAAGGGGAAAAAGAAAGAATGTAATTCAAGGATTGTGTGGATTAAAGTAAAGGTTGGATGCGAAAAGTGGAGAGGAATGTAGAGGAGAGAGAGAGATTTTGGGAATGTATAGGAACCTTTGAACCAAGTGAGAGAGTAATTGTGGTAGGGACCTGATGCTAAAATAGGAGAAACTTTTAGAGAGGGTGTAGTAGGTAAGTTTGGGATGCCAGGTGTAAATGATAATGGGAGCCCTTTGATTGAACTTTGTATAGAAAGGGGTTTAGTTATATGTAATACATATTTTAAGAAAAAGAGGATAAATAAGTATACAAGATATGTGTAGGGCGAAATGACAGTAGTTTCTTGTTTGTTGGTGGATAAAAACTTTTAGTAGCTTTAGGGGTACTGTGTAAGAGGGGCCACAGATATTCATATACTTTTTATTGTAGCGACAGTGAGAGTAAAAGGGAGATGGGAACAAGGAGAATAAAGCATCACTAAAAGAGAGGCGAAGGTTTTTTAAACAAAAGAGGGGCATTAGGTAAATATAAAAACTATTAGGATGGTGGGTAATGAAGCATAGGCAATGGGGGAAGAGATATGGGAAGGTTTAAAAAGTAGTGTTGGGTTTCAGCAGAAGTTTGGGGGTTACAGGAAGGTGGTCGGGGGAGAAGAGGAGCAATTGGGGAATGAGATGAAGGAGTTAAAGGGGGGGGAAAAATTACAAGAGAAGTTTTTACAAAGTAGAAGTGATGCAAGGAGGGAAGAGTTTGGAGAAAAAGAGAGGTTTAAAAGAGTTTTGAAGCAATGCAAAAAGGAGCAAATGAGAGAGTGGGGGGAAGTTATCAACAATTTTGTTGAAAATAAGAAAAAATTTTGGGGTGAGTTAACAAGTTTTGGAAACCAAAAGAAAAAATGGATTTGTCTTAAAAATAGAGAGGAGAGTTATTAAATGGAGGTTAGAGGTATTGGGAAGATGGAGGGAATTTTTGAGGAAATTGTTAAATGTTGATGAAATAGGGAAGCTGTGATTTCGGTTTTTGGGCAAGGGGGAAAAACATCTTGTAGGGGGAGGAAAAGGCCCGTTGAGAGTGGGGGGGGGAAGTTCGTGGGGGGAGTAGGAAATGAAAAGGGGGGAAGGAGCTTGGGTTTTATGGGATAAGTAGAAATTTAAAAGAGGGGATATAGTTTTTAGTGGTTAGTCTATTATTTAATAAATTAGGAAGAAGGAAGGGCCTAGGGGTTGGGAGAGAGCATCATAGTTCCTTAGATAAAGGCAAAGGGAAAAAAGAGTCAAAAAATTTTAAGGGGGGGTAAGTCTGTTGAGTAACCGGTAAAGTGTTGGTAGAGTTTTTTTGAAAGAATAAGAGTAAGACGGAGAAAAAATTTAGCAGATGAACAAGGAGGCTTTTTGGAAAGGCAGGGGGTGCTTGGGCCAAGTTTACAGGAAACTATAAGTGAAAAGTATTTAGAAAAGGGCCCAAAAAAGGTTTTTGTGGATTTTGGATTTGGAAAAGGGTATACAGGGTGGTAGGGGGGGAAAGTGGCAGATGTTTTCAGATGTATGGTATAGGAGGGGAGGTGCTGAAAAACAGTGGAAGAGTTTTTATGAGGATAGGAGGGTCAAGTTAGAGGTGTAGGGAAAAGGGGGGGATTACTTCCAGTAAAAGTAGGGCCTTTGCAAGGATGTGTGATGTCCCCCCATAGTTGTTTAATTTTATTTTTGATGTTGTAAGAAGTAAATGTGAGGGATTGGCAAGAGGTGTAGATTAAAAGATGAAGAATCACACATAAATGGGGAGTTTTCACATTTTCTCTTTGCGATGACACTGTGCTCTTGGGTGATTTTGAAGAGAAGTTGGAGGTTGTGGATGAATTTGGTAGGGTGTAAAAAGAAAAAAATTGAAAGTGAGTACAGGGAAAAAGTACGGTTAGGGATACAAAAGATTAGGTGAGAAAGAGGATATCAGATTGGAGGGAGAGATTTTGGAAGAGGGAACGATTCAATATTTTGGGAAATGGAGTGTCGCAATTTGGGTCTATGAAAGATGAGGTGAATATAGAATTTAGAGGGGAAAAGGGGAGTGGCACACTTGATCGTGGAGACAAAGAAAATTTGTCCTTGGAAGCAAAAAGGGGGGAATGTATGAGAGTTAGTTTTAAAACGCTCCCCTTTTGGGTGTGAAACAGGGGGAGAATGTTGCAGGGGAGGGGAAAGGGTGGAGGGAGTGGAGATGTTATGTCGAGGGGAAAGTGAGGAGTGAAAATAATGCAGAGGGCGTATTTTTTGGGAAAATAGCAGGAGGGGCGGGTTGCCAAAAGTTGTCCAGAGGGGCTGAGGGGGTTGTTGAGGTGGGTCGGACATGAGGAAATGGAGCGAAACAGAAAGATTCAAGAGGGACGTTGTAGTGAAAGGAAAGGGGGTAGGGGCGGCCCAGGAAAAGGGTTTTGGGAGGGGGGGGGAAAAGGGGGTTTTTTATGCGGGGGGTTGGGCTTCCAGGGGGGGGGTGCGTGAATTGTTTGTAAGTGAATGGAGACAAATTGTTTTTAATACTTGACGGCTGTTGGAGCAAGTAACATTTAGAAAGGGGTTCAGGGAAAACGTCAGGCCGACTTGAGTCCCCGGAGATGGGAAATACAGTGCCCGCACTCAAAGGGGGTGTGTTAATGTTGCAGTTTAAAAAAAAGAGTGTAAAGCACCCTTCTGGGAATGAAATGATGGTGATGGGGAATGATGGTGAAAGTTTTTTTTTTTTCGGGCCACCCTCCCTTGGGGGGAAATCGGCCAGTGTTTTAATAAAAAAAAAATAATGGGCAAGGGGGGGGGTTTTTTTTAAAAAAAAAATTTTTTAGTTTTTTGGGGGGGGGGGGGGGGGGGGGTTTTGGGGGGTTTTTTTTTGGGGGGGGGGGTTTTTTTGGGGGGTTTTTTTTTTGGGGGGGGGGGGGGGGGGGGGGTGGGGGGGGGGGGGGGGTTGTTTTTTTTTGGGTTTGGGGGGGGGGGGGGGGGGGGGTTGGTGAGGGGGTGGGGGGGGGGGTTTTTTTGGGGGGGGGGGGGAAAGGTTTGGGGGGGGGGGGGGGGGGGGGGGGGGGGGGGGGGGGGGGGTTTTTGGGGGGGGGTTTTTTTTTTTTTGTGGGGGGTGGGTTTTGGGGTTGGGGGGGGGGGGGGTGGTTTTGGGGGGTTTGGGTTTGGGGGGTGGGGGGGGGGGGGGGTGTGGGGGGGGGGGGTGTGGGGGGGGTGGTGGGTGGGGGGGGGGGGGGGTGGGGGGGTGGGGGGGGTGGGGGGGGGGGGGGGGGGGGGATTAAAAAAAAATGTGTAAGGGAAGAAAAATTTGGGGGTTTGAGTAATCTAGTTTTAATCAGGGGAATAATTGGTGGGGGGTTTCAAGGCTAAAGGGGTAAAAATTTATAGGGAAAATGTATAATTTTTTAGGGGTAAAATTTAAAAAAAGGGACCCTTTAATTATATGTGAAAAAATTTGGTAAAATAATACATATTTTATAAAAGATAAAATCATTGATTTCAAAAAAAAAAAAGTTTTTAGATTAGAAAGGGGCACATACACACACACACACACATTCACATGGACTCGGCCCCCTGCAACTCAACTAAAGGTGATACAACACACAACACACACACACACACAACACTGAAACACACAATTCCTGCATGAACATACACTCACACATTCACATCACAAACGGGAATGCAACATACACATTGACGTGTTCTCAAATTAAATTATGGAAAATAAAAAATAACAAACTAAAAAAAAAATAAAAAAAAATAAAAATTATAGTCAAAAATAAAAACTAAAAAATAAAAGATAATAAAAGATGGACGAATGTGGTTTTACAGTGTATTGAAGACCTCCATTGTGAGAGGTGTGAGAATGTGGGAGGGTGAGACATTTCTGGGATCACTTGAGCTTGTATGGACAGAGCTATGGTAAGATGGGGAAGGAAGATGGAAGGGTAAGTAAGCGGGAAGGAAGATAGAGGTAAGTGGGGAAGGAGATGGATGGGTAAGGATGGAAATATGGAAAACGGGTGGTGGGTGGAGGGAAGGATGGGAGTGATAAAGGCAAAGTGGAACAAAACCATTTTGGTGCATTATAATCATGTAATGTGTAGAGGAGAGAGAGAGATTCTGGGAAATGTTGAGTGAATGCGTGGGGAGTTTTGAATCTAGTGTGAGAGTAATGGTGGTTGGGGATGGATTTACAAGGCTAAAGTGGGTAAAAAATGTTATGGAGGGAGAGTAGTAGGTAATTTGTGGGGTTGCCAGGGGTAAATGTAAATAGGGAAGCTTTAATTGAGCTATGTGTAGAAGAAATTAGGTAAAAGTAATACATTATTTTATGAAAAGAGGTAGATATACAGGTTGATGTAGCAAATTTAATGAAGTAGTTTTGTTAGATTATGTAATTGGTGGAAATAAAAGGTTGATGTGTAGGCTCCAGGTGGTACATGGTTTATATGAGGGGCAACGATATATCGGATCATTATTTAGGTTGTAGCTACAGTTAGAGTATGAGGTAGATGGGAAAAGTGGAAGGTGGCAACAACAAGTAAGAGGGAGGTGAAAGTGAATAACTAAGGGAGGAGGAAGTTCGGGGCGGAGATATAAGCGACTTTTGGCAGAAAGGTGGGCTTGTGCAATGATGAGTTGTGGGGGGTGTTGAAGAGGGTTGTGAATAGTTTTTTTTAAAATGCAGTATTAGAATGTGGGGCAGGTAGTTTGTGGTTATAGGAGGGTGGGGCAGGAGGAAGAGGATGTGAATTGGTTGGATTGAGAAGTAAAGGGTGTGTAAAAGAGAAAAGGTAACTTACGAGAGGTTTTTACAAAGCAGAAGTGTTATAAAGAAGAGCAGAGTATTTGGAGAGTAAAAGAAAGGTGAAGAGAGTGGTGAGAGAGTGCAAAAAGGAGAGAAGATGAAAGAGGTGGGAGAAGGCACTGTCAAGAATTTTAATGAAAATAAGAAAAAATTTTGGAGTGAGTTAAACAAGTTAGAAAGCCTAGGGAAGTTGGATTTGTCAGTTTTAAAAACAGAGTAGGGGTGTTAAGAGATGGGTGAGAGGGAGGTATTAGGTAGATGGGGAGAGTATATTTTGAGGAAACTTTTTAATGTTAAGGAAGACAAAAAATATAAGGGAGGCGGTTAATTTCCTGTCACTGGCCAGGGAGGTATACCATCTTTTTAGGAGTGAAAGAAAGAGCAGAATGTAAGTGTGGTGGAGGTCGTGAGGCATTCGTAGAATGAAAGGGGGTAAAGCAGCTGGTAACTGATGGGATCATGACTGAAATGTTAAAATGCAGGGGGGGTTTTTAGGTTGGAGTGGTTGGTACTTTTTGGTATTAATTTTTAAATGATATGAAAGAGGGGAAAGGTACCTAGGGATGGCGGGAGATGTATAGTCCCTTTATAATTAAAGGGGAAAGGGGACAAAAGTGATTGTATAAAATTATTGAGGAATAAGTTTTCTGTGTATACCAGGAAAAGTTACGGGTAGGGTTTATTAATTGAAGATTTAGAGGTAAGGAAGAACTGTAGAATTGCGGACGTGCATGGAGCTTCAGAGTGGGTCGGGGGATGTGTAGATCAAGTGTTTACATTGAATGCATATATGTGAACAGTATTTAGATAAAGGTAGGGGAAGTTTTTATTGAATTTATGGATTAGAAAAGGCATATGATAGAGTGGATAGAGGAGCATTGTGGAGATGTTGCAAGTATATGGAATAGGTGGATTAGTTTATAAATGCTGTAAAGAGACTTTTATGAGGATAGTGAGAGGCTTCAGGTTAGGGTGTGTAGAAGAGAGGGAGAATACTTCCCGGTAAAAAGTAGGTCTTAGACAGGATGTGTAATGTCACCATGGTTGGTTATAATTTATGGATGGGGTTGTAAAAGAAGTAATGATAGGGTGTTCGGGAGAGGGGTGGGTATAAATTTAGGGGATTCAATTCAAAAAGGGATTGACACCGTTACTTTTTGCTGTTGATACTTTGCGTAATGGGAAGATTCTAAAGGAAAAATTGCAAAAGTTAGTGGATGAGTTGAGAATGTGTTGTAAAGGTAGAAAGTTGAACGTGAACATAGAAAAGAGTATGGTGT
>NC_069408.1:63003375-63049360 GCF_026875155.1 Cherax quadricarinatus | reverse complement strand
CAACATGATTTCAAATGGTGAATTTGTATTATATTATACGTAAAGATATAAGAAAATGATAAAAAAACACTTCAATAAACACTTCACTCTAACACTTAACTAATCCTTATTATTATTAAAGATTCGCCGGTATTCTCCCGGCCCGGGCATTTTCCAAGTGGCGGCCCGGCTTGGCTCCCTCTTTAGGAGTGTCTGAGACCTAAGTCTCTCATGGGAGGAGGCACAAGTACCTCCTCATCTTTGGGACTAACTGTCCCCAGGCCTAGCCACAAGCTAGGCCTCTCTGGTCTGCCATCCCCGCCCCAAGGGGACTAAGGGGAATGGCAGGCTTGTGAGCTGCAAGCTCTGACTCAGGCACCTACCCTACCCAAGAAGGGCTGGGCATGGTGTCGATCAACTAATCCTTTTTCTAAATACATTGATACAACAACTTCATTCGAAGGTAACTATATTTCCTACTAAAGTTATATTAAATGTATAATTAGATCATCACATATTACATAAGTTATAGTTTATATCACTCTACAAAAATAAACAAATATATCACAATGAGTTTCTAAAAAGTCTTGGTGTGCTCTTGCACATTCCTGTGTTTTGTTGGACTTTTAGTGTAACTTAGTGACAAGGGTGAGATAACTGGAGAAAGAGAGAGAAGACCTCTTGCTAGAGGTGACGGAAGCCACGGATGGTTGTAAAACCTCGGCTCAAATACTTTGTTAATCAACCTGGATTGGTGCAGTCTTCAAGTGTCCTGGCCACACAGATACTCCTTAATTACCAGACCAGGTTAACCAAGTTTGGCTACCAACTACGTGGCCGTTGATTGGTTTCCTTTTCAAGATAATAAAGTTGAACAACGACATCAGGTTAATCCAAGTTCACCTGCTGTAACTAAGAAAATAGTGTCAGAGATTAAATTCATTCAATGAGTTCTTCCTCCTCCTTATCATGGCGGCAATATCCGGTATAATATGGTTACTAGTGAACAGGATGTTCACTAGGATCACTGCAGCCACCCAACATTGTCTTGTTACCAAGCCCGTGGTGGCTGGTACTTCTAGCCCTCCCGTGGTTGCTAGTAAGCCAATGGTCGCTGGTACCACTAGCCCTCCCATGGCTGCTAGTAAGCCAATGGTGGCTCGTACTTTTAGCCCTCCCCTGGCTGCTAGTAAGCCAATGGTGGCTGGTACCACTAGCTCTTCCCTGGCTGCTAGTAAGCCAATGGTCGCTGTACCACTAGCTCTCCTGTGGCTGCTGGTAAGCCAGTGGTGGCTGGTATCACTAGCCCTCTCATGGCTGCTAGTAAGCCATTGGTGGCTGGTACTTCTAGCCCTCCCGTGGTTGCTAGTAAGCCAATGGTCGCTGGTACCACTAGCCCTCCCATGGCTGCTAGTAAGCCAATGGTGGCTCGTACTTCTAACCCTCCCTGGCTGCTAGTAAGCCAATGGTGGCTGGTACCACTAGCTCTCCCCTGGCTGCTAGTAAGCCAATGGTCGCTGGTACCACTAGCTCTCCTGTGGCTGCTGGTAAGCCAGTGGTGGCTGGTATCACTAGCCCTCTCATGGCTGCTAGTAAGCCATTGGTGGCTGGTACCACTAGCCCTCCCGTGGCTGCAAGCAAGCAAGTGATTGCTGCTACCACTGATGCTACCATAGGTTTGATCACACAGTCGACTGATGAAAGCTGCACTGACACAAACACAACACCCCTTCACAGTGAAACTGACTCGAGTGATCTAGAATTCGAACATGAATTCATATCTGACAATGATGATTCTGAAACCTTAACTGATCCCCAAATCAATAAAGAAAATATTAACCTTCTAATAGTGGGTCATGTGGACTCAGGCAAGTCCACTCTTGGCGGATAAATATTGTATGTAAGCAAGTCAGTAGACACAGCTACTATAAAACAGTACCGGAAAGAGGCCAAACAAATGAACATGGAATCTCAATATTTATCATGGGCCCTTGATTCATCCCCTGAAGAACGTTATAAGAGGAACAACTCTTGACATTGGCAGGGGGACTTTTGAAACAAGTGCAAAACGGATTATGCTTTTAGATGCTCCCGGACACCAAACTCTTATTCCTCGAATGATTTAGGGGATGTATCAAGCAGATGTTGCGCTCTTTGTCGTCTCAGCAAGATCTGGAGAGTTTGAATGTACTTTCAAGAAATAAAATTTCTCAACAGAAACCGTGCAACTTCTTAAAACAGTGGGCATCAATAGTGTTATTGTTGCTATCAACAAAATGGACGACGAAACCACCTAGTGGTCTGAGGACCGGTTTGAATTCTGTAAAAATAAAATGTAAGAGTTCTTTAAAAATGCCGGATTCAAAAAACAAAACAGCACAGTAATTTTCCTTCCTTGTTCAGGTTTAACCGGGGAAAATATCAAGAGGATGTCTACATCTTGTTCATGGTATAAAGGTTAAACTTTGTTGCAGTATATCAACAATTTACCCAAATTCTAGAGGCAAATTAAAGAACCACTAAGGTTGCCGATATCCGATTTCTCCACTAAAAAGAAAAGTGTATTGGGTCGCATTGAATCAGGATCATGTTATGTTGGTGATAAACTCATGATAATGCCCACCAAGACCTTAATAACAGTGGAAGAATTTACCAAAATAACCAAAAAATGTAGCGAAGCCGCCAGCGGCGACAACGTCAAGATCAAATTTAAGTCATAAGACTTAATTAACATCAAAATTGGTCATATATTTTGTGATGCTAAACTTCCATGTGCGACTGCAAAATTTTTTGACGTAATGTTAATAATAATAGATAAGAAGGAAATCATAACAGCCGGTTACTAATGTGTCTGTCATATCAATACATAAACAGAATCCGTCACTGTTAAACTTATAATCTGCAACAAGATGAGAAAACCGGCGACATAACTAACTGTCCTTTCCAAGACTCATTAAAGGGAATAATCGTTGTTATCCGCTTTGAGGCGTCGACACCCATTTGTGTCGACACTTACAAAAACTGCCCTTCCTGGTATTGTCATTCTCAGGAAAAACAATAAACAATTGCTCTAGCAGTGAAAAAAAATTAAACATTGGCTTGGCGCTTGAACTGCTGAACACAGAACTATCACCAGAACAAAAACCAACCAACTTTACTCTGAAAATCTTTATATTCTGATAATTCTTATTTTTAATAATTATTATATTTATAACTCTAGATGATTGACAGTAAAACACCAGTATATTTTTTTCCTTTTTTTCTATAATGACTGTGTGATATTATACTTTTTTCATTATATTAATTATTTTTATTATTATTATATTATTATTATTAGTAATATTATTATTTTATTGTAAAGTAAAAGACACACAAGTGCAAATAATGGACATTTGTCGTGGCAACGTTTCGCGCTCCGGGGGGAGGGGGGAGCTTTAATCAAGCCATTACAAACAATACATGACCACAGAGGGTATATATAGCCAGAGTAAGGGTGTCAATATTAGTGGGAGTATAGTAGTAGTAGTAGTAAAGTAGTAGTAGTAGAAGACGTAGGAGTATAGTAGTAGTAGAAGTAGTAGTAGTAGAAGAAGTAGTATAGTAAAGTAGTAGTAGTAGCATTAGGGAGTATAGTATAGTAGTAGTAAAGTAGAAGTAGTAGTAGTAAGTATATTAGTGGTAGTAGTAAGGGAAGTAGTAGAAGTAGTAGGTAGTATAGTAGTATAAAGAAGTATAGTAGTGTATAGAAGTAGTAGTATAGTAGTAGTATAGTAGTAGTAGTAGTAGTAGAGCAATAGTATAAGCTTTTATATTCTTTTCTTACGTGCGAGATTATTTGCTCTACCCATATTGTATTACTACTACTACTACTACTTTTGTCACAACTACTACAACTACTACCACTAATATTGACTACTATTACACTACTACTTCACTAATATAACTATTACTACTTCTACTACTACAACTTTTGTCACTACTACTACTACTACAACTTTTTTGTCCTCTACTACTACTACTATATATATATAACATTTCTTTCAACACACCGGCCGTATCCCACGAGGCGGTTGGCCCAAAAGGAAAAACGAACGTTTCTCCTTTTCCATTTAGTAATATAACAGGAGAAGAGGTTACTAGCCACCTTGCTCCATATATATATAGAGTTAAGATCATATATATATATATATATAGATATATATATAATAAATTTAATAAAAAATAAATATATATAATATATGTCGTGTCGATATGTTAAAACTAGTCAATTAAGCAAAACTCATTTTAAAATTAAGTCTTTCTAAAATTTTCTCTTATTAACGTTAAGATATATTTTTTTCATTAATATTGACGGAAAAATTTATAATTTTGCACCAAAAAGGAACTTTAGAAAAAACTTACTAAACCTTATTAAAACAACGCAATTTATTTAGCCTAACCCAACTAACTATTATTTTTAGATTTTGTGTACAATAATTTAATACTAACCAAACACAGTGAAATATATTTTTTCGTTAGGTTTTAAAATGATTTTGGCGAAATATTGCTTTACACCAATTTTCACTTGTCGTATATGGCAAGATGAGCGTTGCTATTTAAAGCCAAGATCGCAAGTTCTGCTAGTCCGGCACGACATATATATATAATATATAATATATAATATATATATATATTTATATATATATATATATATATATTTATATACTATATATATATATGCTGAAAAGGTGCTTGCCAACAGTGCTCAGGGCTGCAACATCCGATAGGGATTGCCCGTCTCCAGGCTGTGAGTGCACCTCATCCCGGGGACTTCCTCCAAAACAGTTCCCAGTCGGCAATGGGAACGCGGACTCGAACCCTAAGACCTCCGTATGCAGTGCTCTGCGCCTTGCTGCCCCCAATTATCACAGAATATAGTGTATTTTGCGGCGAAGTTGCAAGCAGACCATCGGTCTACATGGTCTAACTGTTCCAAAACCAAGGGCTGGCATGCAAGAAAAAAAAACACAATGAGGTCACGACATCATTAATAGAAAACCCTTGCTACAGCTGAGGCCCCTGCCGAGAGGTACCACGATCACTTGCAGCAAAACAATACCCACAACCCAGCAAACCGCCCCGACGGGATCACCATCTATCCTTGGAAGAATGGCAACTCTTAGCATGGGACTAGTACCGTGTGTCCACACTGGCCTACACCTATAATCCATCACAGTGTGGGGCGACAGGGAGGAGCTGCTGACCACAGGGAGAGTAACAAGATCAGCAAGTACAGGGACATTAAGCCACCAGTATCTATTTGTCCCATTGGATCAGAGACCTTGGGATCATGGGGAAAAAAATGCAACAAAAACGTTCCCTTAAAGAATTGGTTCGCAGACTCATCGACACCACCAGGGACCCAAGGGCAGCCACTTTCATGTTCCACACGCCTCAGCGCGCCATCCAAGGGAAAAAAAATCTTGCTGCATACTTGCTCACGTCCAGCCTCGGAGAGCGGAGGAAATTCAATCATCTTTGGTACATTGTGCCATTGTATTCATGTTTTTTTTTCTGTAAATGTATTTTGTTTATTAATAAATGTTCACATAGAATAAAAAATATATAGGGGGTGGTAGGAGAAGAAAATATTCAAACAGCTCCGGGGAGAACCTTGAGTTTTCTCTGAGGCACGTTTATTGTCTTCTCTGAGGATGAGGGTCCCCATTCCAGCTATAGAGGTGGTACTTCCCTATATATTTTCAAAAAAAAAAAAAAAATATATATATTATATTATGTATATATAAATAAATATATAAAATATATATATATATATATTTTTATATATATATATATATATATATATATATATAATGTATATTGGAGAAAAACGTGATTTTTTCATTATGGACTCCTCAAAAACATTCTCCACTAGCAGGGAAGCCAAGAGTTAGGTCCGGCTGTGGCGTACTATGGGAAAAGGGAAGCGAGGGAGCAGTTTGCCGCAGGTGACAGCTAGAATGGGGACACCACTGGGAGAGTTGAAATACCAAATGAAAAAATTCGTCAGGTAAAAAACAATAAAGTGTTCGATCTAATATAAATGCTTAAAGATTATTTCCTCTATAAAATATATAATTAAATTTAGCAATAAGAAATGCACAAACGAGAAAGTTCATGTTTTATGAAAATTACATCCACATTCGAATGTTTTATAGCCATGAGTGTGTTGAGCCTAGACAGCCAGCTGCAACTGGCATTCCAAGTGCTGATCTCTCCACACTGAGACTCTACATTATAACAGTATTTCAAGTGCTGGTGTTAACAATATCATGGTGATGAAAAATTACACAGAAAAACAGTAAATTCATCTCCATGATGTTTATAAAACACTTATGTATATACATGATGATCACTGTGTGGGCACACTCAAAAATAAGAAGAATAATAATAACAATAATAATCATAATAATTATAATAGTAATGATATTAATAATAATGTAGGTTCTCTGAACCATTCATCTACGAACCATTCATCTACAATAATTTTAATAAACAATTTCTCCAGTAAATGTATTTCAATTCACAATATTTCATGCATTATACTTCTTGATTTTGAAATTTTGCAGAAAACATCCGTTGCAAAATCGGCCAGCTGGATTTCAACATAGAGTAACGAAGAGGCAAGACAATAGGAGGCTCTGGCAGTGTCTGGATCAATTTTGAAGCATATGAAGCCTTCAGCATCAAGTGCATTTCGATAAAATCCTGAAGCTATTCAGTCTGGTGAATCTTGTGAAGACGAAGGAGACGCCAGGAAAAGTCCACACCAGCAGGAGAAAGACTGATGAAGAAACGAATACATTTTCATTTCATTCTGATACCTCCTCTTGGCCACTTCCAGTTCCAAATGACTTGAGAGTTGATCTTATTGAGAGGGAAAGTGAATCCTACGAAAACTGAGGAGGACCTTCGAGTGGAGTTCGAAGACAAGGAGAGAAATCCATCGGGAATGGTCGACAGCTGACCATTGCATTCTACTATAAGGCTTCGCTAAATGACGAGTATGTTTAGAAAACATAAATGGTTTAAGCTCAGTCAAACGTTTTCTCGCTGCATAAAGGAGTTGCGACATGTAGATTAGCTACTGGATTGCAAGCACGGTGGAACCCAAACCCAAAGGTGTCTTATTATGAGGTTTCCTAGTAACGTCTGTCATGCCTGGGAAAATGGACGTCCTTGGGAGTATGGTTGAAACTTGTCGTTGTCATAAAGAGTAGATGTCATCAACAAAGGAAACTATGAACTGCTGTGGATTAGGATTAAGCATCCTAATCCATTTGATAGGAGAGTAGCATATCATCACCAAAGAGAAAATAGAGGCTGATATAAAGACAGAAAAGCATTTAATTTTTTAGACAGCACTTCTGATGGATTCCCACCCTGATGATGTATGTGAAGTTATTAGATACGTCCATAATGAATGTGACAAACTTGAAGCCTCTTCCCTGTTGCTGGAAAGGCCACTGCTCATATCCCTGTCGTGGTCAGGGATATGACAACGCTGAAACTATATCTGGGATTTAAAATGGTATTCAATCAAAGCTCAGAGAAATTAATCCAAAGTCTTCGTTTATTTCCTTTGTGTAGATCATTATCTAAACTTTTACGGAACACTCTTATCTGGAGGTACTTCATGAGTGACTTCAATATGAACCCAATGAAGGAAAAGTTTGTAAAGATGACCTCATCCTTTCAGGTACTGAGTAATCCCCAGAAAAATGTGGACACAGGTATTAATAGCTCAGATTTTGCTATCTGCTGTATGTGATTTCTCTTTCCTGAATTATCTTTCTGGTGCGAAGTCATGCAAGAAATCTCATCTTCCTGAAGATCAGCGCAGTGAAACTGTGCAACTGAAGAGTGTGAAGAAATGAACACTTTTATTGAGTGAAAAAGCAAAGCTCTGAAAGAAGAATGCCAGGAAAGACAGTAAAGGATGCTGTCTGGCATTGCAGGAGGAAGTAAAAAACGGCTGCTTGAATGTCTTGACGACTTCATCAAGAATAAGTGATTCTTTCTGAAGTACTAGTTCAAATTTAGCCAATACTCGCTGTTTTACAGCTAAACACTTTGGCAGGTTAAACAAAAGAAGATATTCGTAAGCAAATTCCAAATTTTATTCAGACATTCCATGAATTCAATGGTAACATAAGAACACAGCAGAAGTCCTATTGGCCCATACAAGGCAGATCCTTATCAAAACGACCTCTACCCAAAGCAACCCAAAAATTAACTCCCGTACCCAATGGCAACAATCAAACCCAGCCCCTCCCACTCATATATTTGTCCAATCTCTTCTTAAAGCTACCCAAGGTCCTAGCGTCTATCACCCTACTGAGAAGATTGTTTCACGCATCCGTAACTCTGTTAGAAAGACTTAAGAAATCGTAATGACACGATTGCAAATAAACCATACCCCCGGCCGGGATTGAACCCGCGGTCATAGAGTCTCAAAACTCCAGCCCGTCGCGCTAGCCACTAGACCAGCTAGCCACAATAAGATTCATCCAACTAGGTATATTTCTACACCATAGGAAATTAGCACAGGCACCTCTGTGACCACAAATGCAAGTTTTTACAGACGAATCTCCAGCTAGCGTGGCCGTGACGAACTCTAGCTCAAGTCCCTTCACTGCCGTCAACATGACTTAAGAAATCGTAATGACACGATTGCAAATAAACCATACCCCCGGGCCGGGATTGAACCCGCGGTCATAGAGTCTCAAAACTCCAGCCCGTCGCGCTAGCCACTAGACCACTAGCCACATAAGTTCATCCCAATAGGGATATTTCTACACCATAGGAAAATTAGCACAAGGACCTCTGTGCCACAAATCAAGTTTTTACAGACAAAATTCCAGCTAGCTGGCCGTGACGAACCTTTGTCAAGTCCCTTCACTGCCGCAACATGACTTAAAAACGTAATGACACGATGCAAATAAACCAACCCCCCCCCCGGATTGAACCCGCGGTATAGAGTCTCAAAAATCCGCCCGCGCGCTAGCCCAGACCCCGCACCACAATAAAATTAACCAAAATAGGTATATTTTACACCATGGAAAGTTAGACAGGCACCTCTGTGACCACAAAAGCAATTTTTTTTAGACGAATTCCCTAGCGTGGCCGTGACGAACTCTAGGTTTATTTTTCAATGGTTTGTTCATAAGGGGCCCAAGCGGGAATTTCCTAGGCCCCTACGGGGTTTCCTTAAAAAAAGCCTTAAAAGGGGCCCCCAAATTTTTTCCCAAAACCCAAGGGGAAAAAATCCCAGTTATAATTTTCTTAATTTCTTTTAAAAGGGCTACCCGACCCTGGGTTTAACCCCCTATAAAAGGGGGTTTTTTAAACCCGGGCCTGGGAAACTCTGTTGAAAAACAGTACTTCCCTTTTTTTCCCCTTTTTTAAATCAAAATTTTACCCCAATTTAAATCCATTATTTCTGCTTCTCACCGGGGTTCGAAAACCCTCAGTACTTTATTAATATCTCCTTTGTTTATGCCCGTCACCCACTTATACATTTTAAATGATATCCCCCCTCATTCTAGTCTTTTCAGAGAGGGGGGAAAATTTTAAGGTTTTAAAAATCCTAATCTTCATAGGGAAAGTTTCCTTGCACAGAAATCATTTTAGCATTCTTCTCTGTTTATTCTCTAATGAGTCTATATCCATCCTGATAGTTTATGAGGAAATAATAGTGCGGCCCCCAAAATCGGACTACTTGGGGGTTTTGGGAAAGGGCTGCCACAATCAGTGTTAAAGAGGCTTTGAAACAGACGGCATTGCGCTTCTGGAGTTTATTGGGAAATTTTGATTTTTGAAAACTCCCCCAGCTTGTAAAGGTTTGAAAATTTCTCTTGACTTTTACTTTTTCTGTCTTTTTTTTCTGCGAGAGAAGTTTTTCAAATTAAAATTGGGTAAAAAATATTTTATCTTACTTTAAACCCTTGAGAAGAAAAAGATTAAAGAAATTTTACGTTATTTTTTAAATTTAACACAAATATGAAAAGATGGGTTTTTGTTAAGCATTGATTAATTTGAAAAAAAAATTTAATTTTTTCGATTTCTGAAATAAGGGCTCAAAAACAAAAGTTTTTTAAACCCTCCTATTTCCCCTTTGAAGACTGGGTTTTAATGTTAAATTACATATCTTTTTTCTTTTTTTTAAAAAAAAAAAAATGCTGCATTATCAAATTCAAAATTTTTTTTAACGATCTACATTTTTTTTTTATTTTAAGTTTGTTTTATGACAGTAATTTTTAAAAATTCTACTAGAAAACAAAATTTTTTTTTCTTTTCCAAAAATTTGCTGAAGACGGTGAAAAGTTTTTACGAGGATAATGAGACTCGGGTTTTCGATTTAGGGGTTTTTTTTAAACCCTTTGTTAAGGTACTGAGCCTGGGAAAGTTTCTTTCCGAAAAATTCACCGAAACCCTTCGTTTTTGGATAAATGAAATGGGGATTTAAAATCGGAACTGCAAACAGGGTTACTTTTGTTTTTGCCTTTCAGAGAAAATTCAAAATGCGGGGGCATCCCCTTCCCAATGTACCCCTCATATCTTTTTCGCAACAAAAGTCTGCCCCCTTTTCTTCGTTTTGAGGGTCTCCCATCCTGGGAAAAGGTTTGTTCGAAAAGATAACGTTCTAACAAAGGGCGTGATTTAACTGAAGGACTTTCTAGCAATAGGAGGGAACGCTACGTTTTGGGTGACCCCCAAAAACTTTTTTGAGAGCGCTGTTCTAAAAGAGTTGCTTTTGATCCGGGCCCCTTTTCTAAAGTTAAATTTTGATTTCGTGGGGGTTTTTAAACATTGACATCTGTTGCCCGCAAAATTAAAACCTTTGAACGGCTGTCTGGGCCAAAGCTGGATATGACTCTTTTGGGGGGAAAGTATCCGTGGGAGAGATGCGAGTCATCTAATGCTTGGAAAATTTGCTTGTTTTATTTCCCCCCGGGTACAGATATGCCCTCCGTTTCCAGAAAATTTTCCCATATTACTTAAAACAGTCGTCCAGCAGGAAAACGTTTTGCAAAATTTTACCCATTCTTCTGTTCTTTTTTTCCCTTATAACAGTACCCTATTTTAAAAGGGGTCTTCAGGTTTTCTTCCGTTGATGCGGAGGCTCCACCCCCCTCCCATCTGTCGACGAGATGTTTTGAGAGCATGGGGGGGATATCGGCCATGTACGCCAAAATAGAAGAAAAAAACGGGGCTTATTCCACAAGAAAGGGAAAAAACACAATTCAGCACGCCCCCGGGATAACCCCGAACGTTTTAGAAAAATTACGGAAGTAGTGGGAATTCAAGCCCAATTTTACACAGCTTTTGAAGTTTTGGCGTTTGCTTATAGAAACTTTTTTCGCACGTTAAAACTTACTACAATTTTAATTACTTCTCCCAAATTTTGGGGAGGAAAAGGTTTTTTGTTGCCAACGCAAAATTGTGCACACACAGTGCGTAACAATGAATTGGGGTACTTTGGCTTTCACCAGTGATAGTAAGCAAAACCCTTTATTGTGTTTTAAATTTATTGGTAGAAAGGAAACAAATCAACAAATGTGACATTTTATTGTGGAAACGCTTCGCTCTCCACAGCTTTATAAAACCTTTTACGGTTTGATAAGCTCCTGGAAGCGAAACTTTTGCAACAATAAAATTTTCCATTATTGCATTTTTTCCCTTTTCTTAAGTTTATTGTGTAAAGATGAAAATTTTAAAAAGTACTAAATGTAGTTAAAATTTTGAGCACAACCTCATAAGTTGATGAAATTTTTAAAAATTATAATTTTTTTTTTGTGTCGTTTTTTCGGCTGTTTTAAGGCCCAAATTTTCCAAGTATTATTAAAGGGAAATTGTAAAATTTTATTTTTTGTGAATGTAACCCAAATTTTTTTCATCTTTAGTTTTGGGGAAAAAATTTTAAATAGAAAAAAACTTTGAAAAAAAATGAAAAAATGTTTGCTACGTTCTCGACCTATAAACCTATTAATTTCCCGGGGTTTTAAAACGAACTCTAAAATTTTTCCTATTTTGGGTGCTTTTCCACCTTCACCCTGCTTTTTTTCCCCGGGTTAGTTTTCCCCCCCCATAATTGAAAAACTAATTTAAAATTATCTTTAGGGCTTTTAAAAGAAACTAGTGCACTTTTTAAGACACCTTTTTTTTTTCTTTCCATGCATGTCAAGGGTTATAGCCCTTTCCCCAAAAATTTTTGTTTTTCTGGCATAAGCTTAAGAAAACCCCCTTTTTAATCGGTACCCAAAACATACACCCATTTGGTGAATCATAAAAAGAGGGTTCGAAATGTTATAGTGTTTAAAGGTGCCAATTTGCTTTTTTAAATTTCTGAAATGATTTTTTTTTTACCCCGGTAAAATGGCTGGGCTGGGCTTCTCTGTTGTTTTTTTTTTAAACGCGTTTTGGGCAAATTTAAACTGACAGCTTCCCCCCAAACCCAATAAGGGGGCCATTACCATTAGCCCCCTGGTTGTCTCCAAAAAAAGGGCTGGACGATACTTAAAATTGGGGTGGGATCACCGGGCTGGGTTCGAAATGTTGGCTGCTTGCGGCCAGCATTTAACGCCTCGTTGTTTCAGGCCCTGATCCACCGGGAGGTCGGTCGTGGCCCGGGCCCGGGGGGGCGTTAAATCCCCGGAAAAACCCCCCAGGTAGACTCCGGGTAGGTTTTTAAATAACTTGTTTTCTTTTGCTTTCCATTGAAAAACCCGGGGAAAAAGGGGCTTCATCGGGTTTCGCCTTAAAATTTTTAGCTTTAAATGTTCTAACAAAAGGGGGGATATTTATTCCCTTCAGGCCCTTTAAAAAACCTAAAATTTAAAAAAAATTTTATTATTAAAATTTAAAAAAATTATTATTTTTACTTTCTGGACCAGTCAAAAATTCGATTATCAAACTGAAAAAAAAAAGCCTTTGAAACATCAAATTTCCTTCCTTTGTAAACATTTACAAAATTTCCATTTACCCCTTGCCCAAAATTTTTTTTTTATACTAAACCCCAAAAATAAATATTAAATGCTAAGTTTAATTTTTACAAAAAATTTTTATTTTTTATTGGGCCCTTTATTTAAATGTTTTTTTACGCGGGAAAAGAACCCCTTAAAATTTTCAGTAAAACACCCATCTGTTTTTATGAAGAAAACGGGAGAGAAAAAATTTTCGAAAAAAGAAAAATTCATATATTTTTTTTTAAAAAATATCACGATCAGTGTGATTTCCCAATACAACTCGAGGGAAATCTTTCCCCTTTGCTTCGTCATACTACCTACCTGGAGATTTTTCTGAAAAAACTTCCCAATTTTTTTCCAAAAGGTGGTGCCTATGCAAAACCTTTCCCCTATGGTGTATAAATATACCGATTTTGGGTGAATTTTTTTTGGGGCTACGGCCCGTGGCTAACGCGTGGGTTTTCTGGAGTTTTTTGAACTCGGATCACGGGTTTAAACCCCCCCCCGTGGTATGGTTTGCTTGGGAACATGCGTTTTCGCGGGACTTTAATATACACAAGTTAAAAAATGATACCCAACCTCAGGTTATTTTTTAAACGAAATTTAACCCTTTTGTGGGGCCCTGGGTTTAAATTTGAAGGCAGCCGAAAATGAGCCTAGCCCCGGCCCCCCGGGGGTTTTGGCGGCTTTCCCCCTGATTTACTTATCTCCAGAAAATTTAAAAAACGACACATAAAACATACACTCGATGGTTTTTTTGACTGAAATACCCCCTTGAAGGGGGGAACTAGGAAGGGCGTGAAACAGGAAGGGATGGAGTTCAAGAAAAGGGAAGGGGGGATGGAGATAAAGGTCAGATTACAAAAAGGGAAGGGGGAAAAGGGTTAAGGGGAAAAAATTTTGGGGGAGGGGGAAAAAAGGGGAAGGGTAGGCACATAGGAGGGAAAGTTGGATTTTTGGAGGGAAGGTGAGCTGGAAGTTGGGGAATGAAGGAGATCAAAGTTGAATTTTGGGGAGGAAGAGAAGTTAACGGGGAGGGAAAAATGGGGGGAAGGGGCAGAAAAAGGGGGGAAAGGATGATGAAAAGCAGTGAGGGGGGGAAAAAGCGAGTGGGTAAATGAAAAGGAGACATGGAAGCGTGGGAAATTTTAAAAATTTGGGAAGGATGGCAGGGAGGTTTGGAATTAAAAAGGGAAAGGGAGTTTAGGGGGGAAAGGGAATTCATGGGGGTGGCAAGTTTTTAGAAGTTGGGGGGAAAGAAAATGGGAAGGGGGGAAATTTGGAAGAGAGGGGTTGAAAGCATAGACGAGGTGGGGAAGGGGGAAAAATTGGGATGGAGGAATGGGGAGGGTGGGAAATTGAGAGGAATTTTGAAAAGAGTGGGGAAAGCAATAAAGGGGGGGGTAAATATTTTGAAGGTAAAGGGGTAGGGGGGTTTGGGAAAGGGAAGGAGAGAAAAAAGGGGAGGGGGGGAGGGAGAAGAGGGTAACGGTTTATAGTTAAAATTTTTTAATCACTTTTTTTGGGAGATTTCCCTTGCAACGATTTTTGAACATTCTTTTTTCCATTTTCCTTTCGATGCCCGCCCTTATGTTGGAATGAGCACTTCTTAAATTGGTTCTCTAAATGTGGGTTTGATCCCCCATTACCGAGGCTTTTTAAAGGTTCCTTTAAAACCAATATTGCATAAAAAATAAAATTCCACGGACGACATGGTATTTGCCGTGCAGCATGGAGGGTTTTTTTCCCTTTAAGGGTCCCCTTGATCAATTTGGGGACTCTTTTTTACTGTGTATCTCTTGGATTTTTTTCAAACGTAGTGGTCGGGTTTTTGATGCAACTTTGGTAAAATGCGCCCAAAAAAAAAACGATTTTTCCTTTGGAGATGTTTTGGGGCCCCCGGGACTGCCCTTGGTATTTTTTAAAAAGGAGGCAAACAATTAGTTTGACCCCGGCAATTAAGCATTAACAAAACCATCACGGATATGGGGAGTAATTTAATTATTTGGGGTCATGTAAAAAAATCAAAAATCATCGGGTTGTACATTGCCCAAAAACCTTTTGGAAACAGTTTTTTTCCGGGTCAGCAGCTTTTGAAAAAATTTTTTCCCTCTTTAAAAAACTGCGGGAAACACAAATACTCCCAGAGAAGTTTTTGGGGACAACGACTTCGTCAGGCTTTTGGGGAAACAACGACCCCCGTGGGCAGTGTTGAGACAATCGAAACTTCCTTAGCAGCGGGTTGGGGAAACTTTTTTCCTTTCAACACTTTTTTGGGAAAAACTGCCCGGGTCAGAAATCTGCTCGAAAAATTTGTACCACATGGGAAGGCTGGGAAAACTGTACAACGTCAACAACTTCAAAAAAAAAAATTGAAAATTCTTCTCAGCGGGCCTCTACAAAAATTGAGCCTCGTGGGCAGTGCTGAGGGAGGAAACAAAGACACACAAAAAATCCTGTGTCGGGTTTTAAAGTCGGGCCCGGACGAGTGATATTTATTCTGTTGACCCGATGGATCTTCCCTGACTCCAACGAGACGTATAATGCCCAAAAGGTGATAGATTTTTTAATTTCCGGGAAACTTCATAAAACCCATCGAAGGTAGGGTGTCCAGGGAAGAGGACAAGAGTAAAAGAAACGGGTTATATTTCTGGGGTGACAATACAAGATTATGTAGGCCCTTGTGAGCCAAAAACAGTCGAGCTGATATCGTTTAGTCATAGGGGGGTTCGGTGTATACCCAACTGGAACCATCGGTGGGTGGTTTCCTTTCCGCGAGAAGAAAAAAAATTTTACTTTCACGACGCGTGTCTGGGGAGGACTCCCCAAAAACGTAAAGGGCACCAAGGGACTTGTAGCGACATAAAGAAATTTTCCCCCCCTTTTCCCCGTGTTTCCTGGCATCAAATTTCAGAGAGTTTCTTTAAAAGCTAACAAAAGATAATTTTGTTTATTTGTCAAACATTTGTCAAAATTTTTCAAAGACTTATAGTTCATTTTTTCTTTTTTATTTTTATTAAAATTTTTTTTTTTTAAAAAATGTCCTAATTCACATCATTTTAACTATTTCCCTAATTGAAATTTTAAGACTTTTTATTACATGCAAACTATAATTTAAATTTATTTCATAAAAAAGTATTTTTCTAGTTACTTTTTCCCTAATTTTTTTTTTGCAAATAAAATTACTGTTTTTTGTTTTTTGGGTGTAAGTTTTAAAAAAAATTTAAAAGGTTTTACTTGTTGAGGTAAAAACCAAAAACAAAGTTATCTTAGTATGATTTGATGATTGTTATGAAAAATGAAGTACTTTCGTATGATGATGAGACAACTGTGCTTTATGACACCCTTTTTTTTTCCCCGAATTTTTTTGAAACCCCAAAGTGTAATTGAGAACTTAGTTTTTTATGGAAACCCCGGAAATTTATTTTTCAAACTTATGGCGTCAAATTTGGCCCGACTTAAAACCAAAAAAATTTGTCCACAGAAGCGCAAAGGAAAGGAGCCAAAAAATTTATAAGGGGGGGGGGGGTTTTGGGCGGAAGTATGTAACGAAGGGGGGAATAGTTTTAAATTTGATATAAAATTTGATGGAGTAGAAAGCAAAGAAGTAGTTGTAAGTAATGGAAGTAGAAAAAATATTTTTGCAACAGGAAGCGGGATAACGTGGCAATAAAAAGGTAATAGCGGAAGAGGGCCAAAGAGTGGAGATTTAAACCAAAGGAGAAAATTTAATAGAAATTAATAGTGGAGAAAATCTAAGAAAAAGAGAAAAGAGGAGCACTGAAGGGAAGCTAAGGGCCCCCGGAATGTAGGGAGCAAATACTGTGGGGACATAACCCCCAGCCAGAAGACGGGAAAGTAAAAAAAAATATAGGAAAGGAGAAGTAGGAGAGGAAGAAATAAAAATCGGTTTAAAAAAAGGGGGGAAAGGGCATCACACAAACAAGCCAGGACTAAGATATTATTGGGGAATATTGTGTAAAAGGGGATACTTCAAAAAGGGACTGCATCTGAAAAACGCTAGAAGCCCAGTTAACAGGAGGGTCCGTATCCCCCTAACAGGCCCAAAAAAGGGCCCCCTGTTAATGGGCAACGCAAAACACTTTTTTTGAGTTAGGGGAAAGATTAAAATTAAAATTTAAGAATTATTATTTTGTTTATTTTTTTAAACCTAATTAAATAAAAAATAAAAGCTAAGGGGTTTTATAGAATACAAAATTGGAAAACCTTTTCCTGAAATCAAACCCCACATGGTTGTGCTGAAAAGAACTTTTTGACCAAAAACGTCGTGCCGCATATGAAAAAATGATCAATTAGCAAGAATTTCTTTTAAAAAATTAAAGCCCTTTTTCTGAAATTTTCTTTTTGTACGTTTAAAAATTTTTTTTTTCTTTAAATTGTTTTGTAAAAAATTTTAGTTTTCCCCACAAGAACATTAGAAAACTTCCCCAAAACCTTTATTATACCCAAGAGAATTTTATTTTAGCCTTAAACCCACTAAATATTTTTAAATACTTTTTCAATAATTTAGTACTAAAAAAAACACAATTTAAATATATTTTTTTGTTAGGTTCAGATGATTTTGGCCCAAATTACTGCATACACAAATTTTTTTACTTGTCCTATAGGCAAGATGGGTTTCTGTTTTAAACCAAGACGCAATTTTTGCCTATTCGGCAGACATAATTTTAAAAATATATATATAAATATATTTTATATATATATTATATATATATATTTTTTTTATTTTTTTTTTGTGGTGTGTTTTGTGTGTGTGTGTGTGTGTGTTGTTTTGGGTGTGTGTGGGGTTTTTGAAAACCCAAAACCCTTGGGGGGAAAAAATCTTTTGTTCTGCATTGTTAAAAACGCCTGTTGGTAACTGTTTTGGTGTTCAAGGGTTGTGAAGCAGCTGCCCATTTCAGTGGTATATCTGTCCAAAAGTCCCTTAAGGGAAATTTTTTCCCTTAAAATAAAAAAAAAGCGGAACCATTTTAAAAAGGGGAAAATCATAGTTTATCCAAAAGGGGAAAACGGCTATGGGTTTTTCTATCCCACAAGATTTTGAGACCCGATGCAGATTTTAACCTTCAAAAACCCCCAGTAAAAAAAACCCCCAATTTTCTCGATGTGGCACTTAAGACACTCCAAGGGTTTATGTAGGATTTCCCGGGTTTTTTACCACCCAAACCCAACCGAATTTTAATTTTAATAAGCTGCCACTGTTATTTCGAAATGTTTGTGTCATGTTATAATTGTTTAAATTTTAAAAAAATTCCGTTCAAACCAAAATTGGGAAAAAGGGGCGATGACTTGGTTCCGACCCGTTTTGGGAAAAAACTCTAAGACGGCTGAAAATCGCATTTTATTCCCCGGGAAAATCCTAAAATAAAAAACCCCAACATCTAGAGATTTCCATTTGTCCCAAATTAAAAAAAAGCTGCGCCCTTATGGGCCAATTTTAACACCACCAACACATTGTTTTAGAAGAATTCTTTATCAAGAAAGGTTTTTAAAAATGGGGGAAATTTTAAAAACCCTTTTAGTTAAATCTTTTAAAAACCCTTTTTGCAGGACCGATTTTATTCTCATTGTATGCAGACCAACCCATTTTATGATTGGGGGGGTTATCCAGGTTCATACCTTTTATAATTTTTTCTTGCTTCCAGCAACGCTGAAATTCCCCGGGGGGGGGGGGGGGGGGGGGGGGGGGAAAAAACCCCCGGGTACCCCCCTGAAGTGGAAAAAAATTAAATAAAAATTTTATTTTTTTTTATCGAGAAACTCAGGGTTTCATATTCCCTTTAAACCCCCAGAAACATGATGAGAATGAAACCCAAATTTTTTTTTTTTTTTCTTTTTTTTTGTTTTTCCCCTGGTTTGGAAAATAGTGAATGTATAAAAACACATTAAATGGTCCTCCAATTTTACTGAAAACTGCAACTTTTTATCAACCGGTGTAACACATCTAAAAAGGAGTTTTAGATTTCCCCTTTTTTTTCCACGGTTAAATTAATAGAAGGAACCCAAAAATTAAGGGTTTTCTAAAAAAATTTTTCCAGGGGCCCTTTTAAAAAAAGGCCCCAAAGAAACAGGATGTCATTTCACATATCCCAAAAAAATTTTTGCTTTTACAGGTGAGGATTTTTTTTCAACAGCGCAGCTCCCAAAAAAATCTAAGTCCAGGGTTTGGGCAATAAAGGAAAAATGGGTTTCCTATAGCCCCTTTCCCGCCCTTTTAGAGTAGTTTCCTCTTCCAAAAATCAAACTTGCATTAACTGGGACACAAACACACACATTTTTATAGTTATATGTTTTTTATAATTAAAAATATATTTTTATATAATATATATATATATTTTATATATATTTTAAAATATATTTTATAATATAAATAAATAAATATATATATATAAATTTAACAATTCGGCAGTCTCCCACCCGGGGAGGGTGACCCAAAAAGAAAGAAAATCCCCCCCCAAAAAAAAACTTTACATCATTCAATACTTTCACCTCACTCCCCACAAAAATCACTGTTTTTTGGGAAGGGGGTGGCCCCAGAACACAAGTTTTTTTAAACAATATACGTATTTTTAAAATTTCCCAAATAAACCCCCCAAAATTTCCCAAATCCCGAAAAACCCCCTTTAAAAGTCAGGCATTTTATTTCCCCTTTTTCCCGGACTCAAGTCCGGCTTTAAAAAAAAATAACCGGGTTTCCCCTTTAACCCCCTTTACTAAATATTACCCTGCTCACACTCCCAAAAGAACGTCAGGGGCCCAAATACCATTTGGGCTCCATTCACCATGGAAACGTCAAGCACCCTACGCTTTACGTGTTGAGGTCCCTATTTTCAGGTTTAAAATCTCAGTCCCCTTTTTTCGGCTTCTTTGGGTTTTATATTTTTTCTATTTTTTTGATAAAGAAAAAAAAAATTTATTTACAAAAACTTGGAAATTTTATTAATTTTTCTCTGTGGGTTTAAATTGCGCACACCAAAAACTGGGGCGTACGCAAACACACACACACACATATTCAGAGGCTAAAAAATCAAATACATGGCAGGAACAGCTGGGAGGGGAAACAGTCCACTGGGGCCCTAGGGGCGCACAAGGGCAGGGGTTGAAGGCAGGAACGTTTCGATGGAAAAAGTTTAAAAAAACCCAGAGGGTGTAAAAAGAGATACAGAGGGGGGGAGGGGAGGGAAAAGGCATTTTTTTTTAAGGGCTCCAAAAAATAAAAGGGGAAAAACCAAAGTTTAAAGAAAAACCCGGGGGGGAAGAAAGCGATAAAAAGGGGATCATGAAACAATAGGTGAGGGGGGACATGACCCAGGTGAAAAAATTTTTCGGGAAAATTTGGGAGGTTTGGGGTGGATGGAAACGGGCTTCAAAATAATTTTTAAGGGGAGAATCAAATTGAACCAGGGGCCTGCAGGAGGGAAAACACGGGCTGAGGGACAAACCCGAGTCTGGGAGTGTACCAGATCGCGACAGAAAACACAGCAGGAATTTAAAAATACTGAGAGAGAGGGTACAAAGCGAAAGGAGGAAAGGGGTGCATTTGTTTAAGACGGCAGAGTCCGATCCCGGTGGAAGGAAAAAATACACCTACAAACACCCGGGGAAAAAACCCCCAACCCCAACCCCCGCGAAACCCAAATGAAAAATCTCAAACCCAAAAAAATTGCCAAAATTTTCCTCTGCCCCAACCCCCCCCATCACAAAAAACCCACTGCTACAGCAGCTCCCCATGGGCACTCTGCCCTCACCTCCCCTTTACAGACCCCACCCCCAAACACAAACCCCCATACCCCCGGGCCCCCAGCTCCCCCCCCCCCAATAAATTTTCCCGGTCCCCCGTGATAGACCCAAAAAGCTGAAGGTGTGGGACAAAAAAACGCAGATGGGAAAAAGCAAATAAATAAAGAGGGGTGGCATAAAAAATCCCAAAGAGAAGTCCCCAGACATAATAGCGTCACAGAAACCCAAACTCATGAACAATAACAAATGCAATCTTTCCACCGGGGTATCAGATCCCGAGGAAAAATTAAAAAACCCCGAGGGGGAGGAGGGGTTGCACTGGGTTTAAAAAAACCCATGGGAGTTTTGAGGAAATGGAAGGGATGGACGAATTGGAGAAGGGACTACACAGTAGGTACAATTCAATTTTGGGGAACATAAGGTAGTCATTGCATGATTTATAAAACCCCCCACAGAACCCGCAGGAAGCCAAGAGAGGAATTTTGTGAAAAACAAAAGAGGGGAAAGGGGAAATGGCTGAGGGGGGCACAAGAGGGTCAAAATTTGTTTAGGGGCAAAAATTACTGGTTTGGGTGACTTTAAACAGGGGGAAACGTTTGGGGAAAAACCCGGAAACCTCGTGGGGGGCCCCAAAAAAAGGAAGCCAAAAAAAGATGGTTTGGTAAAATGAAAAAAAACCCCATGCTCAACACATCCGGGGCACCCACCGAGAGGGGAGGATGAACCACAAGAAATGGACCTTGTGTTTACCCTGAAAATCCAGACTTGATGACTCAATACGAGAGGCCCCCCCGGAGCTAGTGACCACGTAGTCCTGATTTTTTATTACATAGAAAAGTTAAAATGGGGGTAACAGGGTAAAAAGGGGGGAAAAACCAAATTTTAAGGGGGGGGCAAAAAAAAGGTAAGAGGAACTCCAGCGCGGGTGCAGTGGGAAGAGAAATGGGTTTGGGAAAAACAGTAAAGAAAAGAAAGGAATATGGAAAAAACAAAAAAACAAAGGGGGCAGAGGGAAAAATTTTTTCCCAAAGGGAAAAAAAAACAATGGGAAAACCCAAAACGAGTCCTTGGTTTACCCGAAAGTGCAGGGGGGGCAAAACTAAGTGCATTAGAGAATGGAAGAGGTATTGAAGGCAAAGGACCCCCGGAAAAAAAGGGGGATCAGTCGAAGAGCCAAAACGAATAAGCAAGATAAGGAGGGAGGCCCAGCTACAGTAAAGATAAAACATTGCATTCCCAAAGTCAAGTCGGGCCCAAAACTTTTCTGTTTAAACCAATTTGGAGAAAGACAAAGTCAAAGACCAGGGGTCAGGGGTGAGGAAAGAAGGTGGGGGAAAATCACAAGAACGTTTAAGAGGTAGGGGAGGGGGTCAACCCGATATTTAAGGAAGTATTCACATGGGGACAGGGGAAAGGCTCTGGGAAGACAGGACGGAGGGGGGACACCAAAGGGGTTTTCCCCAAAAAATGCTGGATTATGCACACAACTAGGAGGATTTCCCCAGGGGGGGGCAAAATTTCTGTTTTGCCATTACCACAATCTTCAACACATCCCCTTTAAACTAGCAACTCCTGACGTATGGGAAAACCGCAAATGGGAGTTCCCCCTTTTTAAAAAAAGGAAAATAGAAATAGGCAAAAAATTAAAAACCCCGGGTCACTGACGGTTGGGGGGGGATAGTATGGGTTTATGGAGAAATTTAAAGGGGGAGAGTGGTTTGGGGCACCCGGAACGAAAAAAAGTTTTAAAACGACAACCAGCAAAGGATTCATGGAAGGGAAATCCCTTTTTCACAAAACCCCTTTTGGGTTTTATGACAAAATTACAGAAGTAAGACACGAGGAGAGGGGGAGGTTTATTGCATTTTCTTGGATTGCAAAAAGGCCATCGACACCCGTTCCCCACAAGCGACTTGGCAGGAAAAAATAGGGGGATCAGGGCCCTATAAAAAGGAAGGGGATGCAAAGGATCAGAAAAAAACCTGACAGGGAGGCAAAAACGAGTATTGGGATAGGATTAGGTATCACATGGGCACCCGTGACAAGCGGGTCCCACAGGGGGGCGGTCCTAGGTAAATGCTTTTTTTGGGAAAATTTAATTGGGCATGAGGAAGGGATAGATCAGAGGTGTCCTTGTTAAAGATTATGTAAAGTTTAAAAAACGAGAAAAAATCGAAAAGGGGGAGGGACTTTTAAAGAGAACCCGGACAGGCTGGACACTGGTCCAAAAAAATGGGTTCTCGATTTCAACCCCGCCCAAAAGCAAAGTCAAAGAAGATCAGAGAAGGGGGAAAGAAGACTGCAGACAAAGTTAGGGTAGGTGGCCAAAAAAATGCAAACCCGCCAAAGGGGAAAGATCTTGGGGGGACCAAAAACACCGAGAGGGCCCCGGAAGCACCAACAAAACCCGATAACTGCCCGCAGCATAAAGGGCACCTGGGAAATGGGGAAAAGCGGGTTTTATTTCCTTAGAAGGGGAAACGCTCAATCACTTTTACACTGGGGTACTCCTGGGCCCCTACTGGAGTATGCAGCCCCCAGTTTGGGAAAACCCCCCCTGGTTCAAACACGTCAAGAAATTGGGGAAAGTGCAAAGGGGTTTGGGAACAAGGCCCGTTCCAGAGTCAGGGGGATGTTCCCACGAAAGGGTTTAAGGGGAAAACGGAAATGACGACATTTTAGGACCAAAGGGGCAGGGGGGGGACATGATAAATACATACAAAATACTGGTGAAAAAGAAAGGTGGACAGAGAAGGTTGTTCCAGAGAGGGGACACTAAACAAGGAGTACAACTGGAAGGGTGAAGACCCGACGAGTCAGAGGGTTTTGGGAAGTATTTCTTCAGTCTACTTGTCAGGGAAATGGGAAAAACCACAAATGATGTTTGGGCAGGAACCATACATAGCTTTTAAAAGAGGTATGAAAAAAGCTCAGGAAACAGAGAAGGACATAGTAAACGATCAAATGAATTTGGCCCGGGGGCCAGGAGCTGCGTCTCGACCCCCTGAAACCCCCAATTAGGGGAGTACAACACACAGACAAAAAACACACACAGAGGTTTAAAAAGGGTTTAAGCAAGTTACAGGGTAAATTGCCCCAAAAGGAGCATAGCATCTGAAAACCGTACACCCGCACTGAACGGGAAACCCAACGGAAAAAAGGAAAACATAACCCTTTTGCTAAAAAACCCATTAAATCCCCCGCAGAGTCGGGAATGAAGGGGAGAGTGGCTGGGGGGGCATGGATTGTGGGAGGGGAAAAGGGGGGGAAGGTTTGGGAAAAGGGGGAAAAGGGGGCACATGCAGATCACCACCAAACCACCCAAGAGCTAGACGAAAAAATAAGGGAGAAAAGGGGCCCTGTACAAATGGCACCAGACACACCAAAAAAGGAAATGGGAGGGGGGGGGGGAAAGAGGGGGAAGTCAGTGTTTTTGATGGAAAAGGTTTGAAAAACCCAC
Organism: Cherax quadricarinatus; assembly: GCF_026875155.1. Lineage (NCBI taxonomy): Eukaryota > Metazoa > Arthropoda > Malacostraca > Decapoda > Parastacidae > Cherax > Cherax quadricarinatus. Next base: position 63,025,153 of record NC_069408.1, on the reverse strand, counting down.
AAGTTGAAGTCAGTGTTTAAATTTTTTGGGGTTCAGGAGAACCCAGGGGGAGGAACACACTGAAAGACGGTAGGAAAAAAAAGGGGGGAAGAAAAAAATAGGCAAAAGGAAAAAATGATTTAATATTTAAATTTTTTAAAAAATAGGGGGGTATTGAAAGGGGGAAACGGGGTTTAAGGTGATTTTCAAGACGAAACAGTGGAAACGGTCCGGGAAAAGAAAACCCGGGTGAAGGAAAACGAACATACAAGAGGGTTTCCCAGGGGCCCGACCCCCCCCCCCAAAAAAAACAAAAAGGGCAGCATGAGGGGGAGGACCAAAAAAAAAGAAAGGTGAATAGGGGAAAAAGACAAGGACAGAATTTAGGAGAGACAACCAGAGCAGGGGAAACAAAAAGCCCAAGCACACTCAGAAACCCTCCCCCCGAAACCCCCCAACCTGACACAAAGGAAGACATGAGAGAAAGGGATTGATACGAACCAAAAATTTTCTGAGAGGAATCGACAAGGTAGACAGAGACAGGATGTTCCAAAGGTGGAAAAAACACAAAGGGGGGGAAAATTTTGGGAATTGAAGACTCAGATGATTCACAGGGATGTTAGGAAGTAATTTTTTAGCCTAGGGTTGTCAGGGGTGGAATAGTCCCGGGAAGTGAGGAGTTTCGGCGGATCCCTACAAAAGCTTTTAAAAAGAGGTATGATTTAAATTTTCCCCCTTACAGAGTGACCTTTGTGCGACCCGTGAAGGGCGGGGGCAGGGGCTGTGATTCGACCCCCGAAACCACAACTATTATTCAAATAGGGGACAACACCCCAACACACAAAACAACCCCCACACCACACAAAACACACACCCCACACACACAAAAAACCAAAAACACAAAACACACCAGAAAAACACACACACACACACAACACACAAAACAACACACCCCACACAACCCCACACAACACACACACACACACACACCCCACCCCACCCCACAAACACACACACACGGGGGCCAGGACCGGCTCGACCCCTGCAACCCCAACAAAGGGGAGAAACACACACACACGGAAACCAAGCTACGGGAAGTTTAAAAGAAGCAATCTTTCCAACGGGATAAACAGAAATTTTGAGGAAAAATTAAAAACAATAAAGGGAGTGAAAAGTTTCTGCTCATCAAAAACCAGGGAAAGGGTTTTAGGGAAATTTTAAGTGGGGGGGGGGGGAAGCAGAAGGGCAGCAAAGGGACTACTAGGAACACTTTGATTGGAGTTTTCAAAGGGGGTGATTGCTGTGATGAACCCTCCCACCACGAACAGCAGGAACCAATCAAAAAATATGATGAAACAACTAAGCAATCTTTGATAATAGCTTTTTGGGGGGCCCCGAAGGAACCCCCCCTGGGCAGGGCAAGGTTTTAATTGTGGGGGGATTTCAAACACAAGGCGATGACTTGGGGGAAAAATTGAGCCACATAGGTGTCCCAAAAAATGGGGGAGGGCTAAATGAAAGGTTTGGGAGTAATGGAAAACGTCAGTCAATGTTGAGAAATAAAAGAGAAAATCCATTCAAAAGGCCCCTTCCCGGGGCAAAAATTTTTAAGTGGTTCTGTGCCTCAATGCACAGTAGAGTTCAAAAGGGGGGAGGGAAGTAGGATATTTATCAGGTAAAATCAAAAATTTTAAAAAAGGGGCTACACAGACATGAGAAATTTCCTACATGAGATTCAGTGGAAAAGAAAACTAGTGGGAAAATCAGTAAATGGAATATGCCAAGTCAAAATGCAAGGAGGTAGAGGAAAAGTTCGTACCCAAGGTCATGTTATTGGCTTCCTCTGTAATTAATGTTTTGTAATATTAAACTACTCATTGTAAGCTTTGCAAAGAAATAAACGACTTCGCTAAAAACAGTGAACAATGGGAAGACCAGGACAAGCTCTTGGATCACTGAAAGTAGTAGAGAGGCCAAAACTAAGTGCGATAGAGATTGGAAAAAGTATAGAAGATAAAGGACCTACGATTATAAAGAGATTAACGGAAGTGCAAGAAACGAATATGTATGGATAAGTAGGGAGGCCCAGTGGCGATACCTGAATGACATAGTATCGAAAGCCAAATCTGACCAAATGTTGTTGTACAGCCACATCACAAGGAAAGCAGCAGTCAAGAACCAGGTAATGAGGCTGAGGAGGGAAGGAGGGAAGGAGGGGAGGTCACAATAAACGACCAATAAGTATGTGATGTGCTAGGTACGAGATTTAAGGAAGCAGAAAGGACTCAAGACAGCCGAAATAGTGGAGTAAACCTAAAAGGGTCAGTCCAAGGGAAACTGCTGTTTCTTGTATATATGGACGTGACGGGAGGAATAGACTCAGATGTGCCCCTGTTTGCAGACAACGTGATGTTAATGAGAATACGCAGCGATCGGGATTGGCTGCAGGCCTGGTGAAGCAACTGGCTCATAGAATTCAACTCTACCAAGTGCAAAGTCATAATGGTAGGGGAAGGGCAAAGAAGACCACGAACAGAGTCTAGGGGGCCAAAGACTACAAACCTCAATCAAGGAAAAGGATCTTGGAGCGTGTATAATATCGAGCACATCTCGTGAGGCTCACATCAACCAAACAACTGCTTCAACATATGGGAGACTAGCGAACCTAACATTAGCAGTTCAGTATCTCAGTAAGGAGAAGTTCCTGACTCTGTACACCTTGTATGTCAGGTCCATATTGGAGCATGCAGCTCCAGTTTGAAACCCACACCAGGTCAAGCACGTCAAGAATTTGGAGAAAGCGCAAAGGTTTGCAACAATAGTAGTCCAGGAGCTAAGGGTCATAAGAACATAAGAAAGGAGGAACACTGCAGGAGGCCTGTTGACCAATACTAGGCAGGTCCTTTACAATTCATCCCACTAACAAAACATTTGCCCAACCCAATTTTCAATGCCACCCAAGAAATAAGCTCTGATGTGAAGTCCCAGTCAAATCCAACCCCTCCCACTCATGTACTTATCCAACCTAAATTTGAAACTACCCAAAGTCCCAGCCTCAATAACCCAACTAGGTAAACTGTTCCACTCATCTACTACCCTATTTCCAAACCAATACTTTCCTATGTCCATTCTAAATCTAAACTTATCTAATTTAAATCCATTACTGCGGGTTCTCTCTTGGAGAGACATCCTCAAGACCTTATTAATATCCCCTTTATTAATACCTATCTTCCACTTATACACTTCGATCAGGTCTCCCCTCATTCTTCGTCTAACAAGTGAATGTAACTTAAGAGTCTTCAATCTTTCTTCATAAGGAAGATTTCTAATGCTATGTATTAATTTAGTCATCCTACGCTGAATGTTTTCTAACGAATTTATGTCCATTCGGTAATATGGAGACCAGAACTGAGCTGCATAATCTAGGTGAGGCCTTACTAATGATGTATAAAGCTGCAGTATGACCTCTGGACTTCTGTTGCTTACACTTCTTGATATAAATCCCAGTAATCTATTTGCCTTATTACGTACGCTTAGGCATTGCTGTCTTGGTTTAAGGTTGCTGCTCACCATAACCCCCAAGTCCTTTTCGCAATCTGTATGGCTAAGTTCTACATCATTTAACTTATAAGTACTAGGGTTATGGGCACTCCCAAGCTTCAGAACCTTGCATTTATCTACATTGAACTGCATCTGCCACTTTTCTGACCAAGAATAGAGTTTGTTTAAATCCTCCTGAAGTTCCATAACATCTACGTTTGAATCAATTATCCTACCTATCTTTGTGTCATCGGCGAATTTGCTCATATCACTAGTAATTCCCTCATCAAGATCATTGATATATATTATAAACAACAACGGGCCCAAGACTGATCCCTGTGGAACGCCACTTGTTACAGATCCTCACTCGGATTTAACCCCATTTATGGACACTCTCTGCTTCCTGTCAATGAGCCATGACTCGATCCACGAGAGCACTTTTCCCCCAATGCCATGAGCTGCCACTTTCTTTAACAGTCTATGGTGCGGAACTCTATCAAAAGCCTTACTAAAATCTAAGTAAATAATATCAAATTCTTTATCGTGGTCAACAGCCTCTAAAGCTTTACTGAAGAAAGTTAATAAATTAGTTAGACAAGACCGGCCTCTTGTGAATCCATGCTGAGTATCATTAATCTAGCTATGCTTATCGAGATGGCTTCTTATAATCTCAGCTATAATTGACTCTAGTAATTTGCCTACAATTGAGGTCAGGCTTATTGGGCGGTAATTTGACGGTAACGACTTGTCCCCTGTTTTAAAAATAGGAATTACATTAGCCATCTTCCACATATCAGACACTACACCTATTTGAAGAGATAAATTAAAAATATTAGTTAATGGTTCACAGAGTTCCATTTTGCATTCCTTAATTAAGAACCCTTGAAAAAACCTCATCAGGACCCGGCGACTTATTTTGCTTCAGTCGGTCTATCTGCTTCACAACCATTTCACTAGTGACTGTGATGTTACATAATTTATGTTCTTCTAGCCCACTATAAAAATTAATTACTGGAATATTGTTAGTGTCTTCCTGTGTAAAAACTGAGAGAAAATAATTATTAAAATCGAGCACATTTCATTCTCTTTGTCAGTAAGGTGCCCATAGATATTTTTAAGGGGACCTATCTTATCTCTCACTTTTGTTCTATAGACCTGGAAAAAACTTTTTGGGTTAGTTTTAGAATCCCTAGCAACTTTAATTTCATAGTCCCTTTTAGCTTTTCTTATCCACTTTTTAATGTCCCTCTTAATGTCAATATACTGATTCATAAGATGACCCTCACCTCTTTTGATACGCCTATAAATTCCTTTCTTATGCCCTAGTAGATATTTGAGCCTATTATTCATCCATTTTGGGTCATTTCTATTTGATCTAATTTCTTTATATGGGATAAACGTTCTTTGAGCAGCATGTATAGTGTTCAGAAAACTGTCATATTGATACCTCACTTCGTTACCCCAGTCAACAGAAGATAAGTGTTCTCTAAGCCCATCGTAATCTGCTAAGCGAAAATCTGGGACTGTTACTGAGTTATCGCTACTACCGTACTTCCATTCAATGCTAAATGTAATTGATTTGTGGTCGCTAGCACCCAGTTCCTCTGAAATTTCTAAATTATTAACAAGGGATTCATTGTTTGCCATAACTAAGTCAAGCAGGTTATTTCCCCTTGTAGGTTCTGTCACAAACTGCTTCAAAAAACAATCCTGAACTACTTCTAAGAAGTCGTATGATTCTAAATTCCCAGTCAAGAAATTCCAATCAATATGACTAAAGTTAAAGTCTCCTAGAATTACTACATTATCGTGCCTTGTGGCCTTAACAATTTCCTCCCATAGTAGTTTCCCTTGGTCCCTATCTAAGTTTGGGGGACGGTATATCACTCCTAAAATCAGTTTTTCATGCCCCTCTGAAAATTCTATCCAAACAGACACTGTATGTGTTACTTCAGACTTAATACCCGTTTTTATGCAACAGTTCAAGCGATCTCGGACATACAATGCCACCCCACCCCCCTTCCCGATACTTCTATCTACTTGGAACAATTTAAAACCCTGAATATGACATTCCGCAGGCATGTCCCGACTTTTTGAATTAAACCACGTCTCAGTTAAGGCAAATACATCAATGTTACCTGCACTAGCAACTAATCTCAACTCGTCCATCTTATTCCTAGCACTACGGCAATTAGCATAATAAACATTGAAAGACTCTCCTTTCTCTTTACCCTTCCAGCTCATTTCTGTTTTTCTGCTAAACCTATTACTGTCCTTATCACCCAAAGTCCCTGGCTTTTCAATATCTACCTCGTTCTGCTTATTACTAGTTCCCCTAGAACTCGTAATATTACTACACTGGGACTTCACTGTTTTCCTGCCAAAACCCATACCACTAACTATTCCTAGTTTAAAGTCTTAACTGCTCCCTCCACTGCAGTTGCCAGTGCTACCACCCCAGACCTAGATAAGTGAACCCCATCCCTGGCATACATGTCATTTCTGGCGTAGAAGATGTCCCAGTTGTCAATGAATGTTACCGCATTTTCCTTACAGTATTTGTCCAGCCAGCAATTGACACCAATTGCCCTGGACAACCATTCATTTCCAACTCCTCTCCTTGGCAAAATACCACATATGACAGGGTTCCCACCCTTACGAAGAAAGGCTAAGGAAAATCGGCCTGACGACACTGGAGTACAGCAGAATTAGGGAAGACATGTTTTCGCCATATAAAATACTGCGAGGAATTAACAAGGTGGACAAAGACAGGATGTTACAGAGATGGGACCCAGAAACTAGGGGTCACAATTTTAAAGTGAACACTCCATGAGCTTTATCATACCTCATCTTAAAGCTATGTATGGTTCCTGCCTCCACTACCTCACTTGCTAGGCTATTCCACTTCCTGACAACTCTATGACTGAAGAAATGCTTCCTAACATCCCTTTGACTCATCTGGGTCTTCAACTTTCAATTGTGACCCCTTGTTTCTGTGTCCCCTCTCTGAATCATCCTGTGTCTGTCCACCTTGTCTATTCCACGCAGTATTTTGTATGCCTTTATCATGTCTCCCCTAACCCTCCTGTCCTCCAGTGTCGTCTGGCCGATTTCCCTTAACCTATCTTCGTAGGACATATGGCTTAGCTCTGGAACAAACCTTGTCGCAAATCTTTGCACTTACTCTAATTTCTTGACGTGCTTGATCGAGTGTGGGTTCCAAACAGGTGCTGCATATTCCAGTATGGGCCTGACGTACACGGTGTACAGAGTCTTGGACGATTCCTTACTAAGGTATCGGAACGCAATTCTCAGGTTTGCCAGGCGCCCATTTGCTGCAGCAGTTATCTGGTTGATGTGTTCTTCCGGGGACGTGTTTGGTGTTATACTCGCCCCAAGATCTTTCTCCTTGAGCGAGGTTTGCAGTTTTTGGCCACCTAGCCTATACTCCGTCTGCGGTCTTCTTCGCTCTTCCCCGATCTTCATGACTTTGCATTTGGCGGGATTAAATTCGAGAAGCCAGTTGCTGGACCAGGTGTCCATCCTGTCCAGGTCTCTTTGCAGTCCTACCTGGTCCTCATCTGATTTAATTCTCCTCATTAACTTCACATCATCTGCGAACAGGGACGCTTCTGAGTCTAACCCTTCATTCATGTCATTCACATATACCGGAAATAGCACTGGTCCTAGGACTGACTCCTGTGGGACCCCGCTCGTCACAGGCTCTGGTGGCCTGGTGGTTAACGCTCTCGCTTCACACGGTGAGGGCCTGGGTTCGATTCCCAGCCAGAGTAGAAACATTGGACGTGTTTCTTTCCACCTGTTGTCTATGTTCCCCATCAGTAAAATGGGTACCTGGGTGTTAGTCGACTGGTGTGGGTCGCATCCTGGGACACTGACCTAAGGAGGCCTGGTCACAGACCGGGCCGCGGGGGCGTTGACCCCCGGAACTCTCTCCAGATAAACTCTCTCTCCAGATAAACAGGTGCCCACTGTGATACCTTATCACGCAGTGTTTGTGCGTGTGTGTGTGTGTGTGTGTGTGTGTGTGTGTGTGTGTGTGTGTGTGTGTGTACTCACCTAGCTGAGGTTGCAGGGGTCGAGTCCAAACTCCTGGCCCCACCTCTTCACTGGTCGCTACTAGGTCACTCTCCCTGAACCGTGAGCTTTATCATACCTCTGCTTAAAGTTATGTATGGATCCTGCCTCCACTACACCGCTTCCCAAACTATTCCACTTCCTGACTACTCTTTGGCTGAAGAAATACTTCCTAAAATCCCTGTGATTCATCTGTGTCTTCAACTTCCAACTGTGTCCCCTTGTTGCTGTGTCCATCTCTGGAACATCCTGTCTTTGTCCACCTTGTCAATTCCTCTCAGTATTTTGTATGTCGTTATCATATCCCCCCTATCTCTCGTGTCCTCTAGTGTCGTCAGGATGATTTCCCTTAACCTCTCCTCGTAGGACATACCTCTTAGCTCTGGAACTAGTCTTGTCGAGTTTCTTTACGTGCTTGGCTAGGTGTGAGTCCCAAACTGGTGCCGCATACTCCAATATGGGCCTAACGTACATGGTGTACAGGGTCCTGAACGATTCCTTATTAAGATGTCGGAATGCTGTTCTGAGGTTTGCTAGGCGCCTATATGCTGCAGCAGTTATTTGGTTAACGTGCGCTTCAGGAGATGTGCCAGGTGTTATACTCACCCCAAGATCTTTTTCCTTGAGTAAGGTTTGTAGTCTCTGGCCCCTTAGACTGTATTCCGTCTGCGGTCTTCCTTTTCCCTTCCCCAAAACTTCATGACTTTTTCACTTGGTGGGGTTGAACTCCAGGAGCCCAAATTTCTGGACCAGGTCTGCAGCCTGTCCATATCCCTTTGTAGTTCTGCCTGGTCTTCGATCGAATGAATTCTTCTCATCAACTTCACGTCATCTGCAAACAGGGACACTTCGGAGTCTATTCCTTCCGTCATGTCGTTCACAAATACCAGAAACAGCATTGTTCCCAGGACTGACCCTTTGGGGGCCCCGCTGGTCCAGGTGCCCACTCTGACACCTCGCCACGTACCATGACTCGCTGCTGTCTTCCTGCAAGTATTCTCTGATCCATTGTAGTCCTTCCCCGTTATCCCTGCTTGGGCCTCCAGTTTTTTGTACTAATCTCTTGTGGAACTGTGTCAAACGCCTTCTTGTAGTCCAAGAAAATGCAATCCACCCACCCCTCTCTCTCATGTCTTTCTGCTGCCACCATGTCATAGAACTCCAGTAGGTTTGTGACACAGGATTTCCCGTCCCTGAAACCATATTGGCTGCTTTTGATCAGATCATTCTTTTCTAGGTGTTCCACCACTCTTCTCTTCTCCATGACTTTGCATACTATAAATGTCAGTGATACTGGTCTTTGGGGGGGTTTTGTTTTGGTGTGTGGTGTACTCACCTATTGTACCACCTATTTGTGGTTGCAGGGGTCGATTCATAGCTCCTGGCCCCGCCTCTTCACTGATTGCTACTAGGTCCTCTCTCTCCCTGCTCCATGAGCTTTATCATACCTCGCCTTAAAACTATGTATGGTTCCCGCCTCCCTACTTCACTTTCTAGGCTATTCCACGGCTTGACTACTCTATGACTGAAGAAATACTTAATAACATCCCTTTGATTCATCTGAATCTTCAACTTCCAATTGTGACCTCTTGTGTCTGTGTCCCATCTCTGGAACATCCCGTCTTTGTCCACCTCGTCTATTCCGCGCAGTATTTTATATGTCGTTATTCATGTCTCCCCTGACCCTCCTGGCCCCAGTGTCGTCAGGCCGATTTCCCTCAACCTTTCTTCGTAGGACAATCCCCTTAGCTCTGGGACTAGTCTTGTTGCAAACCTTTGCACTTTCTCTAATTTCTTGACGTGCTTGACTAGGTGTGGATTCCAAACTGGTGCTGCATACTCCAGTATGGGCCTGACGTAAATGATATACAGAGTCTTGAACGACTCCTTACTGAGGTATCGGAACGCTATCCGTAGGTTTGCCAGGCGCCCGTATGCTGCAGCAGTTATCTGATTGATGTGCGCCTCAGGAGATATGCTCGGTGTTATATTCACCCCCAGATCTTTTTCCTTGAGTGAGGTTTGCAGACTTTGGCCATCTAAACTATATTGTGTCTGGGGTCTTCTTTGCCCTTCCCCAATCTTAGTGACTTTGCATTTGGCGGGGTTAAACTCAAGGAGCCAGTTGCTGGACCAGGCTTGTAGCCTGTCCAGGTCTCTTTGTAGTCCTGCCTGATCCTCATCCGATTTGATTCTTCTCATAAACTTCACATCGTCCGCAAACAAGGACACTTCTGAGTCTATCCCTTCCGTTATGTCATTCTCTTATACCAAGAACAGCACAGGTCCTAGGACTGACCCCTGTGGAACCCCGCTTGTCACAGGCGCCCACTTTGACACCTCGTCACCTACCATGACTCGTTGTTGCCTCCCTGTAAGGTATTCTCTTATCCATTGCAGTGCCTTTCCTGTTATGTGTGCCTGATCCTCTAGCTTTTGCAGTAACCTCTTGTGAGGAACTGTGTAGAAGGCCTTCTTGCAGTCCAAAAAAATGCAGTCGATCCACCCCTCTCTCTCTTGTCTTACTTCTGCCACCTTGTCATAAAACTCTAATAGGTTTGTGACACAGGATTTTCCCTCCCTGAAACCATGCTGGTTGTCAATTATACACTTGTTTCTTTCCAGGTGCTCCACCACTCTCCTCCTGATGATCTTCTCCATGACCTTGCATACTATACACGTTAGTGATACAGGTCTGTAGTTTAGTGCCTCATGTGTGTCTCCTTTTTAAAAAATTGGGACTACATTTGCCATCTTCCATACCTAGGGAAGTTGCCCAGCTTGAAATGATGTGTTGAAGATCTTTGTTAATGGTACATACAATGTCTCTGCTCCCTCTTTAAGAACCCACGGAGAGATGTTGTCTGGTCCCACCGCCTTTGAGGTGTCAAGTTCGCATAGCAGCTTCTTCACCTCCTCCTTGGTTATATGTACCTCATCCAGCACTTGCTGGTGCACCCCCCTGCTCTGATTTCCTAGAGTCCTACTGGTTTCCACTGTAAATACTTCTTTAAATCTTGTGTTGAACTCCTGACATACCTCCCGGTCGTTTCTTGTGAATTCCCCATCACCCTTCCTCAGTCTGATTACCTGGTCCTTGACTGTTGTTTTCCTCCTGATGTGTGTGTGTGTGTGTGTGTGTGTGTGTGTGTGTATGATTAAATAAAAGAATAAAAGTGAACGCCATCAGTGGGCCATGCATGTTTTAGACCCACTGAGGTAATCACTATGACATATGATACAATAGAATTATCTTGAAACTCTCATTTTTGTGAGATGGTTGAATCAACATTAGCAATAACTGAGAATCTGCTGTTTATACCAAAATACGAGAAGCTTTTATGATAAATGTATTGTCATACCACTCAAAGTCGATTTTTTTTATAAATCCCAGACAATTCATAATTAACACTCGTCAGTGAATAAACTGGAGAATGGGTTGGAACTCGAACTATGGCCCATTCATACCTCAGCCAAAACTCAGTAATTACTCAGTCACAAAGGTTAAAATAAACTGATTTTAAAAGCGGCACCTCTGTGACATTGTTGTGTCAGCGGAACCAATTGTGAGCCTAGTGTCTCATTACACTCTCTTAGATGCTCTCATGGTTTAACTATAATCCTTCCCATCAAAACCATATATTACAAAATAAACATCATAAGTCAAAATGCGCAACTGTCAGTGAATAAACGTAAGAATTAATGGGGGACTCGAAGAGGCGTCCTTGCATGTAGCAGCTCGATTTTATAGCCAATCAGCCCCAGAGCTTATAATAAAATGGCTTTACAGCAGCCTCTTCTGTGACATGGTCGTATTAACAATAATAATAGTGAGCCAACTGTTTCACCCCACAGCTACAGAAGCCTTCATTGTAGATCTTCCCGATGCGTCTCAAAGCCATGTGACTTATAAACGCAAATCGTAATGAACGATTGCCATTTCAAAAACCTAATAATGTACGAGTGAATGAAACTGTGGTCCAACCATATTGAAGCCGCCAAGCTGTAACGATTCGTTCACATTTCCAATTTACAGCTATACTCATTCCCCTAGGCCATTTAATTCGAAAAGCCAAAATTTGTCTTTAGGAGTGACTGTGAATAAAATAACAGAAGAATGAACAAGGACTAAATCTGTGGTCTGTACATGTTGTAGACCCACATAAGATTGTAAAGATTCAGCCACACAGCTTACAATAAGATGGTTTTACTGCCAGCACTTATGTGACATATTTCGGTCAGCGCCACCAGTTGTGACTCTTTGTCTCATCCAGATAAGTTTCTTGAAACATCTGTTTTCAGTCCCCTCGAATTCATACTGGCCAAAAATCATACAGTAAAAGTAGGATATTTCTAGATCAGAATTCACATACTACATGAGATATAAACAGTCGAAGAGATCAGTATCGAGAAAATGTTGGGAGCAAACGGTATAAAATACCGCCAAGATGGAGAGGAAAAAAAAGAGTTAAATGGAGTATGGTGGGATCCTTTATTGACGATGTTTCGCCCGTACAATGTGATATATCAATTTACAAACAGATCTCTGAATTATACTGCATTTTGTGTCTTTTTTTTCAAATTAGGAAATTTTATTTTATTTATTAGCACACTGGCCGATTCCCACCAAGGCAGGGTGGCCCGAAAAAGAAAAACTTTCACCATCATTCACTCCATCACTGTCTTCCAGAAGGGTGTTTTACACTACAATTTTAAACTGCAACATTAACACCCCTCCTTCAGAGTGCAGGCACTGTACTTCCCATCTCCAGGACTCAAGTCCGGCCTGCCGGTTTCCCTGAATCCCTTCATAAATGTTACTTTGCTCACACTCCAACAGCACGTCAAGTATTAAAAACCATTTGTCTCCATTCACTCCTATCAAACACGCTCACGCATGCTCGCTGGAAGTCCAAGCCCCTCGCACACAAAACCTCCTTTACCCCCTCCCTCCAAGGCCGACCCCTACCCTGCCTTCCATCCGCTACAGACTGATTCACTCTTGAAGTCATTCTGTTTCGCTCCATTCTCTCTACATGTCCGAACCACCTCAACAACCCTTCCTCAGCCCTCTGGACAACAGTTTTGGCAATCCCGCACCTCCTCCTAACTTCCAAACTACGAATTCTCTGCATTATATTCACACCACACATTGCCCTCAGACATGACATCTCCACTGCCTTCAGCCTTCTCCTCACTGCAACGTTCTGAAGAGAAGCTGCAGGGTTGGTGGATGAATTTGGTAGGGTATGTAAAAGAAGAAAATTAAAAGTGAATACAGGAAAGAGTGAGGTTATGAGGATAACAAAAAGATTAGGTGATGAAAGATTGAATATCAGATTGGAGGGAGAGAGTATGGAGGAGGTGAATGTATTCAAATATTTGGGAGTGGACGTGTCAGCAGATGGGTCTATGAAAGATGAGGTGAATCATAGAAATGATGAGGGGAAAAGGGTGAGCGGTGCACTTAGGAGTCTGTGGAGACAAAGAACTTTGTCCTTGGAGGCAAAGAGGGGAATGTATGAGAGTATAGTTTTAGCAACGCTCTTACATGGGTGTGAAGCAAATTAGAAAAGACCTCTTTAAAACACTTGAGATGACTACCAGAGTGGTGTCTCCAGCATCATAAGATGCTGGAGGATACGAGGAGACACATTTCGGTACACAAAAATTATCACCACCACTAGCACCATCAACACCCTTACAGCAATAACATTCAGTACCACTACCACCACTACGTTCATCATTATCGTGTTCGATTTTTTAAATTTACATTTATATGTACCCGCGGTACCAGATATACCTTCAAACACACTGCAAAAGTAAATTGTCCCAGGATCCCACTCTGCCTTTCGCCGATTTCACTTTTCCCCTCTCCTACCCCTTGTATCTCCTCTCCCCTCTTCTTTTTACTCCCTCTTCCCTAAAATCTTCCCATTCTCCTCACGCACCTTAACAGCGTGGCACTGAAGCATAAAAACGAGGACATGTATATAAATTTTTTCGTTGTATCACATGTCATAATTTATGCAGCTTCCTGCAGCCTTCAATCTTTAGAGGAAACTGTGAAGACAGGTTGGTAAGGTAGGGTTTGGAACTTGGAATTATATTAGAGAAAAAGGGAGATGAATGACGATTAAGATGGACAGAGGAGATAGGAGAAGAGAGGTGATTGTTGGTGGATGAGGAAGGGATAAACAAAAAGGGAAAATGGAAGAGAAAGAGGCGATGGGAGAGGAATCAAGGGGGGAATGGGAGGGGAAAAGGGGGTTTTTAAAGGGAGGGAAGTTAGGGAAAAAATGATAAAAAAAAAGGGGGGAAATGGAAGAGGGACGCATTTTGCCCAGGATAGGAGAGATGGAGAAAGGATCGGGGTTTGGGGGGAAGGGGATAAAATGAAATGCTGATGAAAGAAGGGGTTTGAAGTGAAGGAGGGGTGAAATGGGGGTTTTAAAGAGGAGATGAGGGAAAAAAAAGGTATTTTTATCCATGTAGGGTCAATTTTGGTCTTTTCTACATCCTTGGGAAAAAGCCCACAGGCTGTTTTTAAACTATTCCATTCTTCGGGGTTGGTTTTTCTTTTTTCCCCTTTTTGGACTTTTCTGCATTTCCCCGTTAGAAAAAACACCCATTTGTGAAAGAAAACCCAGTGTTTTAAACTTACTTTCCCAAATTTACAAAAAAGGGTCCCAACCCCAATTTTTTTTTATATATATATATTTTTATATATATTTTTAATATATATATATATATATATATTTTTTTAAAATTAATAAATAATATATATATATTATGGTTTTTTTTTTTTTTTTGTTTTTATTATATACCTTTTTCCTTCACTTTTTCTCGTAACTATTTTCCCTTTAACCTAGGACTAGTCTTGGGTAAACACTTCGAAAATTAACATCCAATTAGGTATGAAGGGAAGAATGTTATCCATCAAGAAAGGGGGCCGTAAAGCATGTTTAGTGTTTGCTGCCGTAAGAGGAGGCTGGGGAAGTAGAAATGGCGTGGGCGAGGACAACGTTCTGTGTGAATATCATTTCAGAGAATCCGTTTGCTTAGAGATTAGAAAGGGAATTAAAAACAGTTTCCCAAATGTATTAAATTTACCTATCTGAGGAGGGGTTTTTTGAGGTTTTTCTAAAATTTTGAAGGTTGGAACAAACAGGAGTGGGGGCAAGTGGTGTTTTTAATTTTTACTTGACTTTTTGTTTTAAAATGTGAAACAAGGTTAAAATCCCTGAATTTATTTACAGGCAGGTTAGCCGGACTTGAAAGGGGGGGCAGAGATATATTTCAGTTTTTGAACGGGGAGTGTTTGGACTTTGGGAAAACAGTGATGGGTTTATGGGGTCACCCTGTCCCCCGGTAGGGAAAAAGCCCAATGGTTTTTTTTTATATATAAAAATTAAAAAATAAAAATTTATTATAAAATATTTTATATATTTTATATATATATATATTTTAACGCAATAAGAAAGTATTTTTTTTAGGGTTTTCCCGCCCTTTTATAGTATTATAAGGGGCATAGCCTCTTTGGGCCCCCAAAAATTTTATTTTTTTTTAAAATTTTTTAAATTTTTAAAATTTAGGACATGTTTTTGAAAAGTAAAGGAGGTTTTCCTTTAAAAAAAATTTATGATTAGTGGCTTTCTGGCCCGGAAAAAAATTTTTTCCCAAATTTTTTTTACTGGGGTTAAAAACCCTCAACGGATTTTTTTTTTCTTCCTTGAAAACACAGGGGAAAAAAATTTTGGCGCTCAAGGAAATGAATGGACGCCGAGTAAATTATAAAACCTTTTTCTTTTCCCTGGACGCTGGACAGGGTTTTGGGGGTTTTGGGGGTGGTTTTGGGATGGCTGTAGGGGTGGTTGTGGGGGTTTGGGGCCGTGTGGGTTTTCGGAGGGTTGTTTAGGGTGTTGGGGGTGAACAGGGGATTTTTTTTTTATATTTTTTTTAAAACATCATAATACAAGCTGCTTAAAAATTAAATACATCACCATTGCTGAAAGCTCTTGGGCTGTGAAACCCCCCTTTGCCGACCTCCTCATTTACCTGACAGCAGTGTACGAGGAGGTTTTTGTGTCTCTTTTTCACCGCGGGGAAATTTACTTGTTAAGATGGGGGTTTGTTATCGCAGACGGTTAATACTATTGGTATTGAACTGCTTCAGTGCGTTTACCCCCTAGTTCAGCTCAAATACTTTTACCCAAAAATCGGGGAAACATCGACATACAAAGGGTAAATTGTATGGGGTAGCGCTGAAGAAGCGCATAATTTTTGTGAAACTGTTTTGCTGCACATTTTAAAATCGGTGGTTAAGCCCCGGTTTTTTTACACCCCCCTTTGCGTGTAACGGGTGGACGTGTCCGATATTATACCTGGTTAAAGTTGGGAATGCCCCTTCGGGGCAAACGAAGCTGCATCAGAAACGTTTTGAAAAATAGGAACGGCATTCTGCCCAGCAGGGTAAGGGGAAAAGGGGTGCCTCACAGGTATCCGGGAAGGTACTTCAGCCTTTAAAGATGACGTTGCGTAAACCCCCATACCCCCAATGTGTACTTCAAGATTTTGGGACACGTAATTGGTTTTTATATCCGGACAGGGGCGAATGCGCATTTGTGGGGGGTAGACCACATGGGGCGGCATGCAAAAAGACAGAGGTGACCAAAACCCTGTGAAAGAAAATGCCCCAGCACACTGATAAAGGTGAGCATCGTTCGTCAGGGGAAAGGCGGGGTCTTTTGTGGATGAGTGGGGAACAGTTTTTCGAAATGAATGAGTCCTTCCCTCACTGCCTCACCAGTCGTTGCCGATACCATCTACTGGGTTGGTACCCCGGCATGACGGTTTAGTATTGGTGGGAAATTTTTACGAAGTTTTTTAAGGGCCTTGTCACCCAAGTGTGGGAACCCGCTCCGGAAACGTACTGGAACTTTTTGATCCAGATTGTCCCATTTGGGGGGGGGGGGGGGGGGGAAAAATTTTTTTGAGTGGGTGGGGGGGTTTTTCTTGACAAGGAGGATAAAACTTTACGAGGAAACGGGGCAGCTACGTCAGATTCGGATGACGTACTGACCCGGGACAGAGGACGGGGAAAAAATGGGGGGGTGAGGGGGGGGGGGGGGGGGGGGGGGGGGGGGGGGGGGGGGGGGTCAATAGGGGCCCATCCCCCAAGAAGGAGGCAAGGAAGGGACTGTAAAAAGACACTAGACTAAACAAATCAATGGTGAACCCCGGAGGAGAAGGAAAGGGGAAAATAAACACCTTTTGTAGAAAATGCTAATGTTAACGGTTTAAGTACTAACAAAGAGAGATTGGTTTTAGCAGTTTTCTTACAAACATAGAATTATGTTCTCTTCCTTTAAGACACAATTTTAAAAAGGAGAAGTGTTTCAGTTGCAGGTTATAAGTACGACCCGCCCCAAATACCGTTGAAAGGGGGTGTGGGGCTTTTAATAAAAGGACGACCCGTTGTGTTGCAGAGATGTGAGGGGGGGGGGGGGGGGGAGGGGGGGGGGGGGTTTGCCGAGATGTGAGGGGGGGGGGGGGAAAGGGGGTTGCAGAGATGTGAGGGGGGGGGGGGAGGTGTTGCGAGTGGATGGGATTTGGGATGGAAAGCGTGTATCCTTGTAAGTGTCTATCCCCTGCGGAGAATGACAGAAGGTTCGAACGGATTTTGTGTGTGAGGACCTTTTTTATTTTTGCGTGGTCTTCCGGAAGTAGCGATAGTGGGGGGGTGACTGGAACGTTCATAAGGGCGGCTGACGTCGAACCCAAAGGGCTGGGCATGTGTCTGCACCTCTCAGAGATTTGTTGAGGGATGTTAAGTTAAGAGATGTGTTTGGGGGGAGGGTGTGGGAAACAGAACATACTTTTATCAGAAGGGGAATATGCTGCAAGGTTAGACAGAGTGTATATTTCCAGGGGTAGTTGTAAAGTCTTTTAATACGGTGGAGACGGTCTTGTCAGATCATAGGCAGTTTGAAAGGGGGAGGTAGGGTGGGAGGGAATGGCCGAAATTTTATAAGAAATTATTGGAAATTAAATATAGTGTGTTAAGTGATGAGGAAGGGGTTGGAGTGTTTTTCTATGCTGGGGAATGAGCTTTCAAGGAAGCTCAGGAGTGGAAGACATTGTAACGTGTGGGACTCGGTGGAAAAGGGAAAGGAAAAGTCCTTTTATGTGAGGGAGGGTAGGCGTATAAACACTTTAAAATATGGCTAGCGAATTATTTAGAGGATCGATTACGAAGTTTTTAGGGCAGGGATGGGTTGGGTGGTGTTTCCCCCATGGACGAGTTTGTAGACATAAAAGAGAGCTTGCGAACGTTGCATAATGAGGGGTTTCAAGGGGTGGGTGCAAGCAGATTAGAAGAAGTTTGTGGGAGACGGGCCATCCGCGTGTGTGTTGAGACAAAAAGCAAAAGCAGGCGCGACGGCAATCCCGAGCTTGGAGGTAAATGAGACGATGGGAATCCATAGAGCAGGTCAAGTGATACGAAACACAAAAGCTATGAGTGCATATGGGGAATACGGGAAATAAAAAACACGGGACAGTAGTGGCGTGGAAAGTGGAATTAAGTAGTGTGCACGTATGCTAAGTGCATTTTGGGTCACAGTGATAGGAAGGCTTTGGTTGGGTTATTACTGAGGGGGAAAATTTGAAATTGCTTTACACGGAATGAGGAAGGGCAAGGCCCCGGTTATTGATGGTTTACCGGGAAATTTTTAAATTTTGCAGCATTGGGAGTTGATTGGGAAGTTCATGGTAAGATTATTAAATTGTATAAGGAGAAGGTACTTAGGGAAAAGCAGAATACGGCAGTTTGGTGTTGGTCCCAAAAGGGAAAAGGGGCAGCCAAACCTTGGGAAGTAAGGGCGATACCTTTTGCTCTGTGCAGACTATAAGGTTTTCCGCAAAAATTTTGGGTAATAGGTAAAATGCGGGGTTTGGGGAGGGTCGTTTCGCCATCGCAGTAGGGGTTGCCGGGCAGGTCGATGTTAGAAGGTCACGGGCTTATAAGAAGTTTTGTGGAGTCAAAGGGGGGAGGGGAGGGGCGGGTTTTACTGCCTTGGACTGGCGAGCCGCCTATGATAGATGGAAAGGGGTGCACTGCAGAGTATTCTTCGGAGACAGGGTTATGGAGAAGAAATAGTTGGGTGGGTAAACACGCTGTATAAGGGGGCAAGGATGAGGGTACAAATAAATGGGTGTATGGGGACGGATTTTGAGATGGGTAGAGGTTTAAGACAAGGGTGCCCTATGTCACAGATCTTATTTGCGTGTTTTCAGGATCCCTTTTACAGGATGGTTGAGAGCACAGTTAGTTCCCGGGGTGGGGGTGGGGTAGGGGAAGGGGATTGTTGGCCGGCATTAAGTTGACCTTAATTGTAATTTTGATTACGATTTAGGTAGCAGAATAGAACACTAATTCAAGAACGAGTTTAACAAAACGATTATCATACATTACTATTCTTTTGGGTGCTTTATTAAAGAAATTTCTTGCGGTCGAGGTTTGCATCATATATTTGCATCATATATTTCCATCATGTATTTGCATCATATATTTGCAGCTAAGCGTTGTTTAATTAATATACTTAAGGTCACTGACTACTCGAAGGCCTTCATTTTCAATTTTCTCAATGAGCGGCTTTCCATGTAGGTTATGCATGACTTAGAACTAAATTATCATCTACTTTCCTACATTATGTATATTTTCCACTCATGACTTTTCCGGTAATGTGACAGCGTTGAATATTTGGCACGGGACACACATGATCCATATTTAACTTTCCATAGCCTCCTCGAACTGATAGATCTAGAGGTAGAGAAAGAGAGAGATAAGACAAGAAGGAGAGAGAAGCGGAGAGGAGAGGCGAGAGAGAGAGAAGAGATAAGAGGAGAGAGGAGAGACAGAGAGAGAGAGAGAGAGAGAGAGAGAGAGAGAGAGAGAGAGAGAGAGAGAGAGAGAGAGAGAGAGATTGAAAAACTGGTATTTTCGACAGAATGTGCACCATCGATAAAGTGAACCAGTCCGATTATTTGCAAGTTTGTTGGGTTCTGGTTTTTCGTCTTGCTTAAGTCCAGTTTCCTTATTCCTGAAGAGTGGATTGAGTGACAGTTTGTTCTTGTCTGTGCTGATCCTCACCATCATTTAGTCACGAATTTTTATTGGATTTACAGTGTTTTCAATTACAGTACTTTATTAAAGTACCACGTACAGTGTTAACAGCAATGGTCTCTAAAGCAGGTGATGGTGGCTAGAATAAGCAGGTAACCTTGTCTATTTAAGGGCAACTTGAATTAAATTATCTATCCACCAGAAAAGGTAAGAAATTTAAGTACCTTACTTTACTGTTTTTGGTTTTTATCTCTCTTTCAGGTACAGGTACAGCTGTATTGTACAGTACTGTATTATATTATTGTACTCTAGTTTATTCTTAATACGTGCGGTAGTCCATCAATACATGCACTAAATTTGCTTCACTGATTAAGTTGAAGTAGTCCTCTTAAATGGAACCATCAATAAACGAGTTTAGCTAAAACAGACATAATTCCTCCTATTTTGTGTGTTTTATGGAGTTTCACTTCATTAAATATCGAATTAATAATATACACGAAAAAATTTTGAAAGGACTGGTACAGTATCCCAAAGCTATGTAGTATAATTACAGAGCAAAGGCTGTATGTTAAAAATTTAAGCAGGTTTAACTGAAGTGGTCTATAAAAAGTTTATGTGATACAAATGACGTAATTTACTCTTAATGGCTCTAATATATTTTTTAATATAATTTATAACGTAATTGTAATTATTAAATGCAGTATAAATACGTCATATGAGGTGCTATCAAAGGGTTCCTGGGCTGCTGCGATAAAATATATAGGCTTACCTATTCACGTATTTGACATTGTCTCCCTTCAAATACTCTCCTCGGAAGGCTATACGCTAATCGCAGCACTTCTTCTGGGATCATAGTGTAGCCTGTTGTCTTTGGCTAGAAAGCGATGGTCTTCAAGAACTTGCAACAGCAAGCGGGCCACCTATTTTGCAGCTGCTCACGTTATGTTAAAATCATTAGTCAAGATTCTTTTACTTGGCCCATAAGAAATTTCAAAAACACTTGCAATGTTCTCGATTTATGACGACCACTCCCCCCACACCACACACGACACACACACACACACACACACACACACACACACACACACACACACACACACACTCTTTTTTTTAATGATACTGTTCTGTTACACAAAAAATTGCAGCAACGCACTGGCCTCGGGAGAAAAATACCCGTCTAACCTTAGTGTAACAACTCGTCTGGCTGCGCCACAGTGGAGTGCGCAGCCCAGTGTGATCTACGCTGCTCCATATTCCACCCAAGAAGAGCACGAAAAATGAAGTACAAGAATATTTTTATAGCTCTTATATTAATCTATTCCTACAACAGAGATGCTGAAATCGATATATATTTCAATTTGTTAATATTTTTTTTTATATAATCACTGACAAATACGAAAATTTCCTTACAAATATCTCCCGGTCTGTATCAACTACACATACACACACAACCGAATAATCTCCGTAGCTGATGCTAGTCAGGCATGAGTAGCTTTCAGAAATGTCATTAGTTATTCGGGTTTAACACATATTTCAGGCTCCTCTTGAAGTACACACCTAAAAAAAAAGCATTTACAAATGAGGAGAGGTATGCATAATGACAGGTTTTAAAGGAGTTTGAGGTATGAGTGGAGGCTAACGAAAATGATTCCAACGTAACTGACGGAAAAAAGTACGTATGATAAAGCTCACGGACCAGGGAGTGACCTATTAGCGACAAGTGAAGAGGCGGGGCCAGGAGCAATGAATCGAACTCTGCAACCGCAATTAGGTAACTACACACACACACACACCACACAAACAAACAAACAATACTTCTTTCCCAAGCGATACACTGTTCATAGTAAACAGCAGCTTCACAAACAAAAATTGCTTATCATTTGTCTTTGATCCAGAATTTCAGGCCACAAGCATATAAAAAATAAAACGCTATCATGCGATGCGCCAACGAGGAAGCACAACTTATACCCTACAGCAGTAACATCAAATGTTCTACAAAAAATTGGAAGCAAGAGGGATATAACCTGGTATAGT
>NC_069408.1:62917746-63002875 GCF_026875155.1 Cherax quadricarinatus | reverse complement strand
GATTTTATATTTTAAAACAACAAGGGCCCAAGACTGATCCCGTGGAACGACTTTTAAGTCCTCACTCGGTTTTAACCCCATTTAGGGACCTTCTGCTTCCTGCAATGACCCATGACTCGATCCACGAGAGCATTTTCCCCCCCATCCCATGAGCGCCCCCTTTCTTTAACTTTTCTATGGTGCGGAACTCTTAAAAAACCCTTTCAAAAATCTAAGTAAATAATAAAAATTCTTTATCGTGGTAAAACACCCTCAAAAGCTTTACTAAAAAGAAAGTTAAAAAATTTTGTTAGACAAGAGGGCCTCTTGTAATCCATGCTGGTATCTTAATCTAGCTAGTTTATCGAGATGGCTTCTTAAAACTCAGCTATAATTGACTCTAGTTTTTGCCTACAATTGAGGTCAGGCTTTTTGGGGCGGTAATTTACGGTAACGACTTGTCCCCTTTTTTAAAAATAGGAAATTACATTAGCCATTTTCCCACATATCAGACACTACCCCCTTATTTGAAGAGATAAATTAAAAATTTTTTAAAGGGTTACAGAGTTCCTTTTTGATTCCTTTTTTTTTAAGAACCCTTAAAAAAACCTCTCAGGACCGGGACTTTTTTTGCTTCAGTCGGTCTTCTGCTTCAAAACCCTTTCACAAAGTGACTGGGTGTTACATAATTTATGTTTTTCCCCCACTAAAAAAATTAATTACGGGAAATTGTTAGTGTCTTCCGGAAAAAAACTGAGAAAAAAATAATTTTTAAAATCGAGCACATTTCATTTCTTTGTCAGAAGGTGCCCATAGTTTTTTTGGGGGGACTATCTTTTCCTCTTTTGTTCTATAGCCGGGAAAAAAAACTTTTGGGTTAGTTTTAGAACCCTAAAAATTTAAATTTCTGCCCCTTTTAGCTTTCTTACCCCTTTTTTAATGCCCCCTTTTTAATGTCAATTTCTGATTCATAAGATGACCCTCACCTTTTTTTGATGCCTATAAATTCCTTTCTTATGCCCAGTGATATTTTTAGCCTTATTCATCCATTTTGGGTCTTTCTATTTGATTAATTTCTTTATATGGGGTAAAAGTTCTTTTGGCAGATTATAGGTTTTAGAAAATGTATTTGAACCTCACTTCGTTACCCCAGTAAAAAAAAAGATAAGGTTCTAGCCCATCAATCTGCTAACGAAAATCTGGGATGTTATGAGTTATCGTACAGTACTTCCTTCAATGCTAAATGTAATTGATTTGTGGTCGCTACACCCTTTCCTCTAAAAATTTCTAAATTTTAACAAGGGATTCTTGTTTGCCATAACTAAGTCAAGCAGGTTTTTTCCCCCTTGTGGTTCTGCCCGCTTCAAAAAACAATCCGAACTATTCAAAGAAGTCGTATGATTAAAAATTCCCAGTCAAGAATTCCAAAATAAATTGACAAAAGTTAAAGTCCCCAAAATTTATCTTATCGTCCCTTGGGCCTTAACTTTCCTCCCATAGTATTTTCCCCTTGGTCCCTATCTAAGTTTGGGGCGGTATATACCCTAAAATCAGTTTTTCATGCCCCTGAAAATTCTATCCAAAAAAGAAAAAGTATGTGTTACTTCAGATTTAATACCCGTTTTTATGAACTTCAAGCGTCCGGCATACAATGCACCCCACCCCCTTCCCGATATTTTATCTACTTGGAAAAATTTAAAACCGATATGACTTTCCGCGGCTGTCCCGATTTTTTGAATTAAAACCACGTCTATTTAAAGGCAAATACATCATTTTCCCTGCACTAGCAACTAATTAATCCCCCCTCTTTTCCTAGCACTAGGGCAATTGCAAAAAACATTGAAAGACCCCCTTTTTTTTACCTTCGTCATTTCTGTTTTTTGCTAAACCTTACTGCCCTTACACCCAAAGCCCCTGGTTTTTAATATCTCCCCTCGTTTGCTTTTTATAGTTCCCTAGAACTCGAAATTTACTACACGGGGGACTTTCACGTTTTCCTGAAAACCCATACCATAACTTTCCTGTTTAAAGTCTTAATGCTTTTTCCACTGCAGTTGCCAGTGCTACCCCCGACCTAAAAAGGGAACCCCACCCCTGGCATACGTATTTTCTGGCGTAAAAGAGCCCCAGTTGTCAATGAATTTTACCGCATTTTCCTTACAGTATTTGTCCACCCAGCAATTAACCAATTCCCCGGGGAAAAACCTTTTCTTTTCCAATCCTCCCCTTGGCAAATCAATATGACGGGGTTCCCACCCTTCAAGAAAGGAAAAGGAAAATCGGCCGCACACGGGAGTACGAAAATTGGGAAGACTTTTTTCGCCATATAAAAATTTGCGGAATTAAAAAGGTGGAAAAAGCGGGATGTCAGAGATGGGCCCCCAGAAACTGGGGTACAATTTTAAAGTAACACTCCATGAGCTTTTTATACCCAATCTTAAAGTATGTAGTTCCTCCCCTCCACTACCTCACTTGCTGGGGCTATTCCATTTCCTACAACTTTGACTGAAAAAAATGTTTAAAATCCCTTGATCACGGGGTCTTAAAATTTCAATTGGCCCCCTGTTTCTGGTCCCCTCTCTTTCTCCTGTGTTGTCCACCTTGTCTTTCACGCAGTATTTTGTATGCCTTTTCATGTCTCCCCAAACCCCTCCTGTCCCCCGTGTCTTTGGGCCGTTTTCCCCTTAACCTATTTCGTAGGACATATGGCTTACCTGGAACAAACCTTGTCGAAAATTTTGCCTTCTTAATTTTTTGACGTGTTGATCGAGTGGGGTTCCAAACAGGTGTGCATATTCCGTATGGGCCTGAGTACCGGTGACAGGTCTTGGACGATTCCTTACTAAAGGGATCGGAAGCAATTCCAGGTTTGCCCGGGGCCCTTTGCTGCAGCAGTTTTCTGGTTATGTTTTTTTCCGGGGAGTGTTTGGTGTTTTTTCTCGCCCCCAAGATCTTTTTCCTTAGCGAGGTTTGCAGTTTTTGGGGACCTAGCCCTTTTCTCCGTCTGCGGGGCTTCTTCGCTTTCCCTCTTCATACTTTGATTTGGCGGATTAAATTCGGAAAGCCCGTTGCTGGCCCGGTGCCATCCTGTCCAGGTCTCTTTGCGTCCTACCCGGTCCTATCTGTTTAATTCCCCCCATTAAATTCCCCCTTTCATCTGCGAAAGGGCGCTTCTGATTAACCCTTATTCATGTCATTACATATAGGAAAAAGCATGGGCCAGGGGTCTCCTGTGGGGCCCCGCTCGTCCAGGGGCCCACTGTGATACCCTTTTCACGCGTGTTTGTGGTGTGGGTGTGGTGTGTGTGTGTGTTGTGTGTGTGTGGTGTGTTGTGTGTGTGTGTGTGGTGTTGTGTTACTCACCTACTGAGTTGCAGGGTCGAGTCCAAACTCCTGGGCCCCCCCTCTTACTGGGCGCTACTAGGCACTCTCCCTGAACCGTGAGCTTTATCATACCCTGCTTAAAATATGTATGGATCCTGCCCCCACACACCCTTCCCAAACTATTCACTTCCTGACATCTTTGGGGAAGAAAAAACTTCCCAAATCCCCGTGATTATCTGTGTTTCAATTCCAACTGGTCCCCTTTTTGCTGTGTCCCATCTCTGGAACACCCTTTTTGTCCACCTTGTCAAATTTCCCCTCAGATTTTGTTTATGTCGTTTATATCCCCCTATCTCCGTTCCCCCCGTTGTCAGGTGATTTCCCCTTTAACCTCTCCTGTAGGAATACCTCAAACTTGGAACTGCTTGTCGAGTTTCTTTACTGCTTGCTAGGGGGGTCCCAAATGGTGCCGCATTCCCAAATGGGCCTAACGTACTGGGGTACAGGGTCCGAAAGATTCCTTATTAAGGTCGGAATGCTGCTGAGGTTTGTAGGCCCTATATGCTGCAGCAGTTATTTGGGTTTTAAGGCGTTCAGGGGATGTGCCCGGGGGTTTTTACTCACCCCAAAATCTTTTTCCCTTTAGTGGGGTTTTTTTTTCTCTGGCCCTTAGACTGTATTCCGTCTGCGGTCTTCTTTTCCTTCCCAATCTTCATGACTTTGCACTTGGTGGGGTTGAACTCCAGGAGCCAATTGCTGGACCAGGTCTGCAGCCTGTCCATATCCCTTTGTAGTTCTGCCTGGTCTTCGATCGAATGAATTCTTCTCATCAACTTCACGTCATCTGCAAAAGGGACACTTGGGAGTCTATTCCTTCCTGTCATGTCGTTCACAAATACCAGAAACAGCATTGTTCCTAGGACTGACCCCTGTGGGACCCCGCTGGTCACAGGTGCCCACTCTGACACCTCGCCACGTACCATGACTCGCTGCTGTCTTCCTGGCAAGTATTCTCTGATCCATTGTAGTGCCTTCCCTGTTATCCCTGCTTGGTCCTCCAGTTTTTGTACTAATCTCTTGTGTGGAACTGTGTCAAACGCCTTCTTGTAGTCCAAGAAAATGCAATCCACCCACCCCTCTCTCTCATGTCTTTCTGCTGCCACCATGTCATAGAACTCCAGTAGGTTTGTGACACAGGATTTCCCGTCCCTGAAACCATATTGGCTGCTTTTGATCAGATCATTCTTTTCTAGGTGTTCCACCACTCTTCTCTTCTCCATGACTTTGCATACTATAAATGTCAGTGATACTGGTCTGTGTGTGTGTGTGTGTGTGTGTGTGTGTGTGGTGTACTCACCTATTTGTACTCACCTATTTGTGGTTGCAGGGGTCGATTCATAGCTCCTGGCCCCGCCTCTTCACTGATTGCTACTAGGTCCTCTCTCTCCCTGCTCCATGAGCTTTATCATACCTCGCCTTAAAACTATGTATGGTTCCCGCCTCCACTACTTCACTTTCTAGGCTATTCCACGGCTTGACTACTCTATGACTGAAGAAATACTTAATAACATCCCTTTGATTCATCTGAATCTTCAACTTCCAATTGTGACCTCTTGTGTCTGTGTCCCATCTCTGGAACATCCGTCTTTGTCCACCTCGTCTATTCCCGCAGTATTTTATATGTCGTTATCATGTCTCCCCTGACCCTCCTGCCTCCAGTGTCGTCAGGCCGATTTCCCTCAACCTTTCTCGTAGGACAATCCCCTTAGCTTCGGGACTAGTCTTGTTGCAAACCTTTGCACTTTCTCTAATTTTTGACGTGCTTGACTAGGTGTGGATTCCAAACTGGTGCTGCATACTCCAGTAAAGGGCCTGACGTAAATGATATACCCGAGTCTTGAACGACTCCTTACTGAGGTATCGGAACGCTATCCGTAGGTTTGCCAGGGGCCCGTATGCTGCAGCAGTTATCTGATTGATGTGCGGGCCCCAGGAGATATGCTCGGTGTTATATTCACCCCCAGATCTTTTTCCTTGAGGGGAGGTTTGCAGACTTTGGCCATCTAAAAATATTGTGTTGCGGGCTTCTTTGCCCTTCCCAATCTTAGTGCTTTGCCATTTGCGGGGTTAAACTCAAGGAGCCAGTTGCTGGACCCGGGTTGTAGCCTGTCCAGGTCTCTTTGTAGTCCCCGCCTGATCCTCATCCGATTTTATTCTTCTCATAAACTTCACATCGTCCGCAAACAAGGACAACTTCTGAGTCTATCCCTTCCGTTATGTCATTCTCATATACCAAGAACAGCACAGGTCCTAGGACTGACCCCTGTGGAACCCGCTTGTCACAGGCGCCCACTTTGACACCTCGTCACCCACCATGACTCGTTGTTGCCTCCCTGTAAGGTATTCTCTTATCCATTGCAGTGCCTTTCCTGTTATGTGTGCCTGATCCTCTAGCTTTGGCAGTAACCTCTTTGAGGAAATGTGTGAAGGCCTTCTTGCAGTCCAAAAAAATGCAGTCGATCCACCCCTCTTTTCTCTTGTCTTACTTCTGCCACCTTGTCATAAAACTCTAATAGGTTTGTGACACAGGATTTTTCCCCCCTGAAACCATGCTGGTTGTCAATTATACACTTGTTTCTTTCCAGGTGCTCCACCACTCTCCTCCTGATGATCTTCTCCATGACCTTGCATTATATACACGATAGTGTTGCAGGTCCTGTAGTTTAGTGCCTCATGTGTGTCTCCT
This sequence comes from Cherax quadricarinatus, assembly GCF_026875155.1. NCBI lineage: Eukaryota > Metazoa > Arthropoda > Malacostraca > Decapoda > Parastacidae > Cherax > Cherax quadricarinatus. Next base: position 62,996,826 of record NC_069408.1, on the reverse strand, counting down.
TTTTTAAAAATTGGGAATACATTTGCCATCTTCCCTAACCTAGGGAAGTTGCCAGTTCAAATGATGTGTTGAAGTTCTTTGTTATGGTTCATACAAGTCTATTGCTCACTCACTTTAAGAACACACAGAAGAGATGTTGTCTTGGTACCACACCGCCTTTGAGGTGTCAGTTCGCATAGCAGCTTCTTCACATCCTCCTTGGGTTATATGTACCTCATTACTGCACTGCATGGTGCACCCCCCTGCTCTGATTTCTGGAGTCCTACTGGTTTCCACTGTAAATACTTCTTTAATTCTTTGTGTTGAACTCTGACATAACTCCGGTCGTTTCTTGGGAATTTCCCAATCAACCTTCCCAGGTCTGATTACCCTGCGGCCTGTATGTTGTGTTACTCATGATGTGTGGGTGTGTGTGTGTGTGTGTTTGATTAAATAAAAGATAAGTGAACGCTTTCAGTGGGCCATGCATGTTTTTGACCAATGAGGTAATCACTATGACATATGATACAATAGAATTATCTTGAAACTCTCATTTTTTGTGAGATGGTTGATTAAACATTCGCAATAACTGGAATTAATTTTCTACTGTTTATACCAAAATACGTGAAGATGCTTTTATGATAATTGATATTGTCATACCACTCAAAGTCGTTTTTTTTTATGAATCCCAGACAATGCATAATAACACTCGTCAGTGAATAAACTGGAGAATGGGTTGGTACTCGAACTATGGGCCCAATTTCATACCTCAGCCAAAACTCTGTAATTAATCAGTCACAAAGGTTAAAATAAACTATTTTAAAAGCAAAGCACCTCTGTGATCATTGTTGTGTCAGCGTAACCAGTTGTGTACCCTAGTGTTCATTACACTCTCTTTGATGTTTTCATGGTTTAACTATAATCCTTCCAATCAAAAACTATATATCTACAATTAACACATAAGTCAAAAAATGCGCAACTGTCAGTGAATAAACGTAAGATTTAATGGGGACTCGAAGGCCGTCCTTGCATGTAGCAGCTCAGATTTTATAAGCAATCAGCCCCTCAGAGTTAATTAAAATGGCTTTTCAGCAGCCTCTTCTGTGACATGGTCGTATTAACAATAATAATAGTGAGGCCAAACTGTTTCCACCCCAACAGCTACAGAAGCCTTCATTGTAGTATCTTCCGATGCGTCTCAAAGCATTGACTTATAAACGCAAATCGTAATGAACGATTGCCATTCAAAAAACCTAATTATGTACGAGTGAATGATAAACTGTGGTCCCATCCCTATTGAAAGCCGCCAAGCTTGTAACGAATTAGTTACATTGCCAATTTACAGCTATACTACATTCCGGGGATAAGGCAATTTATTCGAAAAGCCAAAATTTGTTATTTAGGAGTGACTGTGAAATAAATAACAGAAGAATGAACAAGGACTAAATATTGTGGACTGTACATGTTGTAGACCCACATATGATTGTATAGATTCAGCCACATCAAGCTCTACAATAAGTTGGTTATCTGTGAGCACTTATGGTGACATATTTCGTGTCAGCGCCTCCAGTTGTGGATCTTGTCTCATCCAGATAAAAGTTTCTTGATTAATCTGGTTTCAGTCACCTCGAATTCTACTGGCCAAAAATCATACAGTAAAAGTAGGATATTTATAGATCAGGAATTCATCCATACTACATGAGATATAAACAGTCGATGACGATCAGTATCGAGAAAATGTTGGGTGCAAAACGGTTTATAAAATACCGCCAAGATGGAGAGGAAAAAAAAAGATGGTTAATGGAGTATGGTGGGTCACTTTATTGACGATTTTCGCCCGTACAATGTGATATATTATTATACAAACAAGATCTGCTGAATTATACTGCATTTTGTGCTTTTTTTTCAAATTAGGAAATTTTTTTTAATTTAGTAGCACACTGGCGTTCCCACCAAGCTAGGGTGGCCGAAAAGAAAACTTTCACCATCATTCACTCCATCACACTGTCTTTCAGAAGGAGTGTTTTACACTTTACTAAGTTTTAAACTGCAACATTAAACACCCCTCCTTCAGAGTGCAGGCACTGTACTTCCCATCTCCAGGACTCAAGTCCGGCCTGCCGGTTTCCTGAATCCCTTCATAAATGTTACTTTGCCTCACACTCCAACAGCACGTCCAAGTATTAATAAACCATTTGTCTATTCACTCCTATCAAAAACGCTCACGCATGCTCGCTGAAAGTCCAAGCACTCGCACACAAAACCTCCATACCCCAATCTCATCAAAGGCCGCACCCCTACCATGCTTCCATCCGCTACAGTCTGCGGATTCACTCTTGAAAGTCATTCTGTTTCGCTACATTCTCTCTACATGTCCGACCATTCAACAACCTTCCTCAGCCTTCTGACAACAGTTTTGCAAATCCCGCACCTACTCTAAACTTCCAAACTACGAATTCTCTGCATTATTTTCCCCACCACACATTTGCCCTAAGACATGACAATTCTCCACTGCTTCAGCCTTCTCCTCACTGCAACGTGCTGAAGAGAAGCTGCTGGGTTGGTGGATGAATTTGGTAGGGTATGTAAAGAGAAATAAAAGTGAATACAGGAAAGGAGTGAGGGTAATGAGGAATAACAAAAAGATTAGGTGATGAAGATTGAATTCAGATTGGGGGAGAGAGTAGGGAGGAGGTGAATGTATTCAAATATTACGGGAGTGACTCGTAGTAGCAGATGAGTCTATGAAAGATGAGGTGAATCATAGATATGTGAGGGGAAAAGGGTGAGCGGTGCACTTAGGAGCTCTGTGGAGACAAAGAAAACTTTGTCCTTGGAGGCAAAGGGGGAATGTATGAAGGGTTATAGTTTTAGCTACGCTCTTACCTAGGCGTGTTGAAGCAAATTAGAAAAAGACCTCTTTAATTAAAACACTTGAGATTGACTACCTGGTGGTTGTCCTCCAGATCATTAGATGCTGGAGGATACGAGGAGACATATTTCGGTACAAAAAATTTATCACCACATGCAACATCAACACCCTTACAAGCAATAACATTCAGTACCCACTTACATCCACTCCGTTCATCATTATCGTGTTCGATTTTTTAAATTTTACATTTATATTACCCGCGGTGCGGTACCAGATATCCTTCAAACACACTGACAAAAAGTAAAGTGTCCCAGGATCCCACTCGGCCTTTCGCCGATTTTCACTTTTCCCCCTCATCCTACCCCTTGTATCTCTCTCCCTCTTCTTTTTACTCCTCTCCCTAAAATCTTCCTTTCTCCTCACGCACCTTTAACAGGGTGGCACTGAAGCATAAAATACGAGGACATGTATATAATATTTTTTTCGTTGTATCACAATGTCCATATTTATGCAGGCCTTCCTGCAGCCTTCAATCTTTAGTGGGAAACTGTGAAGGACAGGTTGGTTAAGGTAGGGTTTGGAACTTGGGACTTATATTAGAGAAAAGGGAGATGAATGACGATTAAGATGGACAGAGGAGATAGGAGAAGAGAGGTGATTGTTGGTTGGATGTGGGGAAGGGAATAAACAAAAAAGGTAGAAAAATGGATGATAGAAAAGAGTCGATGGGAGAGGAATCAATGGGGAGATGGGATGGGATAAGGGGTTACGATGGAAGTTAGGGAAATAGATGTAAAAACGAAGGGCGGAAATGGGTAAGGATGAAGCATGTGTCAGGTAGAGAGATGGAGTAGGATCAGGGTTAGTGGAAGTGATGAAATGAGTTGCTGTATGACACAGAAAGTGGTCTGAGTGAAGGTTGGTGAAATGGTGGATGAAGAGAGAGTGAGGGAAGAAAATGTAGTTGATCCATGTATGTCCAATTTTGGTCTTGTCTCTACATCTTGGGTAAGCCACAGGCTGTTTTTACTATTCCATTCTTCAGGGTTGTTGGATTTCTTCCTCTGACTCTCTGCACATTCCCGTTAGAATAATACATCCATTTGCTGTAAGACACCCAGTGTCTGACTTCATTCCAATACAGAAAAGGGTAGCAAGCCATATTATAGATATATATATGTTATATTATATGATATATATATATATATATATATAATATTATATATATATATAATATATATATATATTGTATATATATATTATATATATATTATATTATATTTATATATTATATATATATACTTATATATTATATATGTATATATCATTACCTATTCTTCACCTTCTTATCGTTACTCATATTACTTAACTCAGGACTAGTCTTGGTGTAAACACTTCGGAAATTAAAATGCCAAATTAGGTATGAAGGCGAAAGATTGTTATCCTCAATGCATGGGCGTAAATCATCGGAGAGTGTTTGCTGCAGTAAGGAGGAGGCTGGAGGGAAGTAGAAATGGACGTGTCTGTGGACAACGTTCTGTGTGGAATATAATGCCAGAGAATCCGTAGCTTGAGAGATTAGACAGAAGTAAAGCAGTTACTAAATGTATTTTTTCACCTAGCCTGAGGAGGGGTTGCTGAGGTTGTTTCTAAACATTTAGAGAGTTGGTACATAAACCAGGAGTGGTGCAAAGTGGTGTATTATTACTTGAGTTATTGTTGAAGTGTTGAGCAAGGTAACATCCATGAATTGTTTCACAGAAATGGTTAGAGGACTGTGGAGGGCCCTGAGATATATATATGTTTTTGAACGGTAGTGTCGGCACGTCTTGGGGAAGACAGTGATGGTGTTGGTGTCACCCTGTCTCGGTAGGAATGCCCAATGTGTATATATTATATATATATATATATATATTTATATATATATATATAATATATATATATTTATAACGCAATAAAGATGTATGTTTGTAGGATTTCCTGCTTTGATGTATTATAAGGGACATGCCTCTTGGCCACAATTTGATTATTTTTAATCATTTATATTTTAATTTGAGGACATGTTTTGAAAAGTAAAAGGAGGTTTTCCTTTAAAAAATATCATGATTATGTGGCTTGCTGGCTGTGAAAAAATTTCCAAGTTTGATTTACGTGGGTAAACACCCTCAGACGGATTTTATTTTCTTCTCTGAAACACAGGAAAAACATTCTGGCGCTCAAGGAAATGAATGGACGCCGCAGTAAATTATAAAACTTTTGCTTCCATGGTCGCTGTTGACAGTTGTGGTGGTGTTGGTGGTGGTGGTTATGGTGATGGCTGTAGGTGGTGGTAGTGGTGGTCGTGGCACGTGTGGTGGTTTCGGAGGAGTTGTTTAGGGTGTTGGTGGTGATGACAGTGGAGTTTTTTTTATATTTTATTTAAAACATCATAAATACAAGGCTGCTTAAAAATTAAATAGCATCACCATTGTCTGCATCGCTCTTGGGCTGTGTCGACCCCCTTGTGACGACTCTGTAACCGGAGCAGCTGGCTACGAGGACGGTGTTGTGTTCTGTTGACACAGCTGGGAAATTTCTGGTGTTATGATGGCGGTTTGTTTAGCGCAGACGCGTTATTCTATTGGTATTGTTAATGCCTTCGCGGTTGCGATTACACCTAGTTCAGCTCAATAACTCTTACCCAAGATTTTAATCAGGGAGACATACGACATACAAGATGGTGACGTGTTATGGGGTTTAGCGTGATCGGCGCGCACTATAGGATTTTGTGAAACTGCTTGCTGCGACTGATTATGATTCGGTGGTTACGCGCTTTCAAGAAATGGGTGTGTTTTGGACTGTTACTCCTGCTGAGCGGTTGTGTGAGACTGTCGGACGTGTCTCGATTTTATACCTGGATAAAGTTGAGGAAAGTCCCTTCGAGGCAATCGAAGCTGACATCAGAAAATTATTTGAGAAATAATGGAAATGTGCATTTCTGGCCCAGCAGGGTAAGTGGATAATGGGTGCCTTAAAAGGTCTTTCGGAAGCGTACATTCAGCCTTAAGATGGACGTTGCGTTCAACCCTACCGTCATATGTGTATCTTCAAGATTTTAGGACACAGGTAAATGGTTTTGTATCCTGGACAGCGGCGTTCGTGTCGCTTTTGTGGAGATATGGACCACATAGCGGCGGCATGCGAAAAGAACATGACGCCCGTGACCCATACTGTGCAAGAAAGAAGTAGCCCAGTCACACGTGATGTAGGTGAGCATCGTTCGTCAGGGGGAAGGGCGTGGTCGTTTGTTGGAGTGGAGATGGCTGTACAGGCTTTTTTCGAAAATGAGAGTGAGTCCTTCCCCTCAGCTGCCTGCTCATGAGTACGTTGCCGATACAATCTAATGGATGGTACCCCGGACATGACGTATGTTGGAGTTATTGGTGTAGATTTAGACGAAGTTTTAAGGACCTTGTCAACGCAAGTGGTGGAAGCTCCGTCTGGAAGACGTGTAGCTGGAGACTTTCTTGAGTCCAGATTGTCAACATTATGAGAATCCGCAGAAGGACGACGAGATGGAGGACATCGGTGAGACTTCATACCTCATTGTGAGGGGGTGGAAGGAAGTTGAGGTACGTGAGGCTTCCTCGGATCTTGACATGGAGGATAAGAAACGTGTTACGAGGAAACGGGCAGGGCTTACGTCAGATTCGGAGAATGGAGTACTGACGCCGGCACAGAGGACATCTGGGTGAGGGAGGGGGTTTGGGGGGGGGTCGGGACGGGGGGGGGGTCATGAGGGACGCCATCGCAAGAAGGGGCGAATGGGAAGGTACTGTAAAGAAGACACATAGACGTAACAAATCAAGTGGTGAACACGGCGAGGGAAGAGGCACAAGGGTGGAATAATATATAACTGCCTTCGGTGTAAGACTGTAATGTTAAAGTTTATGTTCTAGACTAAAGAGAGATTGGTTGAGCAGTTTTCTTAGGCAAACATTGAATTGATGTTCACTTCTTCATGAACACATTTTCAAGAAGGAGAAGTGTTTTTGTACTGGTTGCAGGTTATACAGTACTGACCTGCCAACTAGTCGTTTGAAAGGTGGTGTGGGTTCTTTAATAAAAGAGGACGAGCCGTTTGTGTTGCAGAGATGTGAGGGGGGTGGGGGGGGAGGTGGGTTTGCAGAGATGTGAGGGGGGTGGGGGTGAGGGTGTTTGCAGTGAAGATGTGAGAGGGCGTGGGGGTGGGTGTTGCAGCGATTGTAGGAGGGGTGGGGGGAGGGTGTTGCAGAGTGTGAGAGGGGTGGGGAGGTAGGGTGTGCCAGAGATGTGAGGGGGCGTGGGGGAGGGTGTTGCAGAGATGTGAGGGGGGTGGGGGGAGGTGGTTGCAGAGATGTGAGGGGGGTGGGGGGGGGAGGGTTGTTGCTAGAGATGTGAGGGGGGGGGGGGAGGGTGTTGCAGAGATGCTGAGGTGGGTGGGGGGAGGGTGTGCAGAGATGGTGAGGGGGGTGGGGGAGGGTGTTGAGGTGGATGGGGACTTGGTTGGGGACAGCGTGTACCTTGGAAAGTGTCTATGCCCCTGCGGAGAATATACACGAAGGTTCGATACGGATTTTGTGTGTGTGGACCTTGTTTATTTTTTGCGTTGGTCTTCCGGAAGTAGCGATGTGGGGGGTTGGGGACTGGGAACTGTGTCATAAGGGCGGCTGACGTCGAAACCCAAAGGTGGTGGGCATGTGTCTGCACCTCTCAGGATTTGTTGAGGGATGTTAAGTTAAAGATGTGTTTGGGGGGGGGGGAGGGGGGTTGTGGGAAACAGAACATTTTTTATCTGATAGGGGGGATAGCTGCAAGGTTTTAGACAGAGTGTATATTTCACAGGGTTTGTAGTTGTAAAGTCTTTTAATTCGGTGGAGACGGTCTTGTCAGATCATAGGGCAGTTGTAGTGGAGGTAGGGTGGGACGGGGAATGGCCGAAATTATAAGAATTATTGGAAATTAAATATTAGTGTGTTAAGTGATGAGGAAGGGTTGTGAGTGTTTTTCTTTGCTGGGGAATGAGCTTTCAAGAGAAGCTTTTCCCCCCCAAGGGAGTGGAAAGTACATTGTAACGTGGTGGTGACTCGGTGGCAAAGGAAACGGATAAAGTCCTTTTATGTGAGGAGGGTAGGCGTAAAACACTTTAAAATATGGGCTAGCTGATTTATTTAGTGGCATCGATTACGAAGTTGTTATGGGCAGGATCGGTAGGTGGTGTTTTGTTTTCCCCATAGACGAGATTGTAGGATATAAAAGAGAGCTTGCGAACGTTGCATAATGAGCGGTTTCAAGCGGTGACGGGTGCATGCAGATTAGAAGAAGTTTTGTGGGGAGACTGGCCATCGCGTGTTGTGTTGAGACATACAAAAGCAAAAGCAGGCGCTGAAGGCAATCCGAGCTTGGAGGTGAGGGTAAATGAGACGATGGGAATCCATAGAGGCAGGTAAGTGATACGATACACAAAAAGCTATGAGTGCATATGCGGATACATGGTATAAAAACACTGGATAGTAGTTGGCGTTGGATGAAGTGGAATAAGTAGTGTGCTCGTTGTAGTGCATTTTGGGTCCACAGTGAGAGGAAGGCTTTGGGTTGGGTATTACTGAGGAGGAAAATTGAAATTGCTTTTACACGAATGAGGAGGGCGCAAGGCCCCGGGTTATTGATGGTTTACCGGTGGATTTATTTGCTGCATTGGGTGTGATTGGGAAGTTAATGGTAGATTATTAAATTGTTTGATGGAGAAGGGTACGTTAGGGGATAAGCAGAATACGGCAGTTGTGTTGTTGGTCCGAAGGCAAAGGGCAGCCAAACTGGGGAAGTATAGGGCGATACCGTTGTCTGGTGCAGACTTTACGGTTTTCGCAAAATTTTGGGTAATAGGGTAAAATGCAGTGGGGGTGGAGGGTCTTTTCGGCCATCGCAGGATGGTTGCCGGGCAGGTCGTGTTAAGGTCACGGGCTTATATGAAGTTTTGTGGAGTCAAAGGGGGGAGGGGAAAGGTGGGCAGGCTTTACTGGCCTTGGACTGAGCGAGCCGCCCTTATTTTGGGGATAGAGTGGAAAGGGCGTGCACTTGCAGTGTATTCTTCGGAGGACAGGGTTAGGAGAAGGAAATAGTTGGGTGGGTAAAACACGACTGTATAAGGGGGCAAGGATGAGGTACAAATTAAATGGGTGTATGGGGAGGATTTTGAGATGGGAGACGGTTTAAGACAAGGGGGCCTTATGTCACAGATTCTTATTTGCGTGTTTCAGGATCCCTTATACAGAGATGGTTGAGAGCACAGTTAGATCCCGGCGGTGGGGGTGGGGTAGGGGATGGGGGATTGTCTGGGCCGGCATTAAGTTGACCTTAATTGTTATAATTTTGATCGATTTAGGTAGCAGATAGAAAACACTAATTCACAAGAACGAGTTTAACAATAGATTATCATACATTACTATTCTTTTGGGTGTTTACTTTAATAAAGAAATTCTTGCGGTTACGAGGTTTGCATCATATATTGCTTCAATTTTCCATTTGTATTTGCATCATATTTTGTGCTAAGCGTTGGTTTAATTAAATTACTTAAGGTCACTGACTACTCGAAGGCCCTTCATTTCAATTTTTCTTCAATGAGCGGCTTTCCATGTAGGTTATGCATGACTTAGAACTAAATTATCATCTACTTTCCTACATTATGTATATTTTCCACTCATGACTTTTCCGGTAACTGTGACAGCGTTGAGTAGTTTGGCAGGCGGACACACATGATACATATATAACTTTTGCTAGCCTCGAACTTATAAGATCTAGAGGAGAGAGAGAGAGAGAGAGAGAAGAAGAGAGAGAGAGAGAGAGAGAGAGAGAGGAGAGAGAGAGGGGAAGAGAGAGAAGAAGAGAAGAGAAGAGAGAGAGAGAGAGAGAGAGAGAGAGAGAGAGAGAGAGAGAGAGAGATTGAAAAACTGGTATTTTCGACAGAATGTGGCACCATCGATAAAGTGAACCAAGTCCGATTATTTGCAAGTTTGTTGGGTTCTGGTTTTTCGTCTTGCTTAAGTCCAGTTTCCTTATTCCTGAAGAGTGGATTGAGTGACAGTTTGTTCTTGTCTGTGCTGATCCTCACCATCATTTAGTCACGAATTTTTATTGGATTTACAGTGTTTTCAATTACAGTACTTTATTAAAGTACCACGTACAGTGTTAACAGCAATGGTCTCTAAAGCAGGTGATGGTGGCTAGAATAAGCAGGTAACCTTGTCTATTTAAGGGCAACTTGAATTAAATTTATCTATCCACCAGAAAAGGTAAGAAAATTTAAAGTACCTTACTTTACTGTTTTGTGTTTTTATCTCTCTTTCAGGTACAGGTACAGCTGTATTGTACAGTACTGTATTATATTATTGTACTCTAGTTTATTCTTAATACGTGCGGTAGTCCATCAATACATGCACTAAATTTGCTTCACTGATTAAGTTGAAGTAGTCCTCTTAATGGAACCATCAATAAAACGAGTTATAGCTAAAACAGACATAATTCCTCCTATTTGTGTGTTTTATGGAGGTTTCACTTCATTAAATATCGAATGTAATAATATACACGAAAAAATTTTGAAAGGACTGGTACAGTATCCCAAAGCTATGTAGTATAAATACAGAGCAAAGGCTTGTATGTTAAAAATTTAAGGCAGGTTAACTGAAGTGGTCTATAAAAAGTTTATGTGATACAAATGACGTAATTACTCTTAATGGCTCATAATATATTTTTAATATAATTTATAACGTAATTGTAATTATTAAATGCAGTATAAATACGTCATATGAGGTGCTATCAAAGGGTTCCTGGGCTGCTGCGATAAAATATATAGGCTTACCTATTCACGTATTTGACATTGTCTCCCTTCAAATACTCTCCTCGGAAGGCTATACGCTAATCGCAGCACTTCTTCTGGGATCATAGTGTAGCCTGTTGTCTTTGGCTAGAAAGCGATGGTCTTCAAGAACTTGCAACAGCAAGCGGGCCACCTATTTTGCAGCTGCTCACGTTATGTTAAAATCATTAGTCAAGATTCTTTTACTTGGCCCATAAGAAATTTCAAAAACACTTGCAATGTTCTCGATTTACTGACGACACACACACACACACACACACACACACACACACACACACACACACACACACACACACACTCTTTTTTTTAATGATACTGTTCTGTTACACAAAAAATTGCAGCAACGCACTGGCCTCGGGAGAAAAATACCCGTCTAACCTTAGTGTAACAACCCGCCGCATTGACACTCGTCTGGCTGCGCCACAGTGGAGTGCGCAGCCCAGTGTGATCTACGCTGCTCCATATTCCACCCAAGAAGAGCACGAAAAATGAAGTACAAGAATATTTTTATAGCTCTTATATTAATCTATTCCTACAACAGAGATGCTGAAATCGATATATATTTCAATTTGTTAATATTTTTTTTATATAATCACTGACAAATACGAAAATTTCCTTACAAATATCTCCCGGTCTGTATCAACTACACATACACACACAACCGAATAATCTCCGTAGCTGATGCTAGTCAGGCATGAGTAGCTTTCAGAAATGTCATTAGTTATTCGGGTTTAACACATATTTCAGGCTCCTCTTGAAGTACACACCAAAAAAAAAAAAGATTTACAAATGAGGGATTTTGGGCATAATGACAGGTTTTAAAAGGGATTTTGAGGTATGAGTGGGGGGGCCTAACGAAAATTTTCCCAAACGTAACTGACAAAAAAAAAGTACGTATGATAAACCCCTCAGGGCCCAAAAAGGGAGGACCTATTGGGCGAAAAGTGAAAGGGCGGGGCCAGGAGCAATGAATCGAATCGGGAAACCGCAATTAGGAAACTCACAACCAAACAACACAAAAACCCAAAAAAAACAATACTTCTTTCCCAGGCGATACACTGTTCATAGTAAACAGCGGGGCTTCACCAAAAAAAAAAATTGTTTATCATTTGTCTTTGATCCAAAATTTTCCCGGGCCAAACATTAAAAAAAAAAACGCTATATGCGATGCCCCCAACGGGGGAAAGCAAAAACTTATACCCAACAGCATTAACTTTCAAATGTTTCTCCCCCAAATTTGGAAAGCAAGAGGGAAAACCCGGGTTAGGGCACATCTCGGGAAACAAACAGGAAATTTTCCTGGGATTAGGAATAATTAAATTTTTCCCTTCATTCTCGGCGAAAAGACTACGGTTTGTTTTGTCTATGTTTAAAATTTGTGAGCACGTTTTTTTGCTAAAGTGTGTCCCAGAGCTTAAAATTCCCGTGTTCGTCGTTTTAGAGGGGAAGACATGTTTTCCCCCTGTGTTTTAAAGTAGGGAAACTTTATTTCCCCCCTTTCCCGCTACTAAAATTTTTTCAAGGGGGAAATCAGATTTTTCAACCCGGGATTAGAAATCTTTTAAAACGGGAAATCATGTAAAAATTTTCTTCTGTGTGTAAATTTTTATGAAAAATTTAATCGTTATGATATTGGGGTTTTTTGTTTTTAATAAATGTATTACAAATGCTATGGAAAAAGGGAAGGAAAAATTTTTTTTTTGCATAAATTTAAAGCGTGTAATGTAGATACAATAATAAAGGAAATATTAATTAAAAATTTATAGACTTTTTGGATTAAAAAATACATTAGTTTTCTAATTCATTAATAATACTAATGAAATACAAAAAACAAGTAAATTTTTTTACAACTAGTGAAAAGAGGCCCGTTTGTGCGAAAATAATTAGTATTTTAAAGTATGTCAACTTTAAAATAATAATTTAAAATCTTTATATTTACAAAATACATTACAAGGTAACGGGGCCCAGCTGACATCAGTGACATACTAATATATAGAAAGCCCCCTTCTTATGCGGGGGGAAAATTTGGTTAGCTTTTAAACCCCGGATGCGACCCACACCAGTCCCAATAACACCCAATTTCTCATTTTTTAAAATGAGGGGAACCTTTGGGCGAGGTGTATATGGAAACCAAACGGGTTCCCAATTTTTCCCGATTTGAGCTACGGGACACCCAAATAAAAAAAGAGCATCGATTATGCTATCTAATATTCCTCCCTTTTTGGAAAATCATCCATATCCTTCCCTGAACAGAAAAGGGGGGTTTAAAGGGAAATTCTGCGTTTTTTTATCCCAATTTAAAATAATTTTTTCACTATTGAAAAACATACAATGAGAGGCAAAAAAAGCAATTGGCGGAGCAATTTGTTCCGTGGGCCCATTTTGTCCACCCCTTTCCATGGGAGGGAAAGGGAATTTGTTTTGGTGGGGGCCCCCTTCATGAAAAAGGGGGTTTCCTGGGGCCCAAAAACTTTAAAAATACATTCAAATAAATTTAAAAATCAGCACAAAGTTTAAAAACTTGTTTTTTTGTAGAAAAGGGAAACAAAAACTTTTGAAATTGTTGGGAACTAAAAGGCAAAAAAAAGTATACAATTTGGGCAACATATAAAATAAAAGTATTTGTCTCCCACAAATTTGAAACCAAAATTTTTAAAACTTTTTTTTCCCCATGGTCCGAGGGGCCCCCAGTTTCCCCTGGAATAAAATTAGTACTGGTGGCCCCAAATCCCCATATTTTTGAACCTGTTTTCTATAGAACGACTGCTCTCCCTTTGAAGAACGTTTTTTTTTGGTTTACGTGTTTTCAATTCAGTACTTTTTTAAATTTCCCGTACAGTGTTAACGAAAAGTCTCTAAAGCAGGTGATGGTGGCTAGAATAAGAAGGTAACCTTGTCTATTTAAGGGCAACTTGAATTAAATTATCTATCCACCAGAAAAGGTAAGAAAATTTAAAGTACCTTACTTTACTGTTTTGTGTTTTTATCTCTCTTTCAGGTACAGGTACAGCTGTATTGTACAGTACTGTATTATATTATTGTACTCTAGTTTATTCTTAATACGTGCGGTAGTCCATCAATACATGCACTAAATTTGCTTCACTGATTAAGTTGAAGTAGTCCTCTTAATGGAACCATCAATAAAACGAGTTATAGCTAAAACAGACATAATTCCTCCTATTTGTGTGTCTTATGGAGGTTTCACTTCATTAAATATCGAATGTAATAATATACACGAAAAATTTTTGAAAGGACTGGTACAGTATCCCAAAGCTATGTAGTATAAATACAGAGCAAAGGCTTGTATGTTAAAAATTTAAGGCAGGTTAACTGAAGTGGTCTATAAAAAGTTTATGTGATACAAATGACGTAATTACTCTTAATGGCTCATAATATATTTTTAATATAATTATAACGTAATTGTAATTATTAAATGCAGTATAAATACGTCATATGAGGTGCTATCAAAGGGTTCCTGGGCTGCTGCGATAAAATATATAGGCTTACCTATTCACGTATTTGACATTGTCTCCCTTCAAATACTCTCCTCGGAAGGCTATACGCTATCGCAGCACTTTCGGGATCATAGTGTAGCCTGTTGTCTTTGGCTAGAAAGCGATGGTCTTCAAGAACTTGCAACAGCAAGCGGGCGCACCTATTTTGCAGCTGCTCACGTTATGTTAAATCATTAGTCAAGATTCTTTTACTTGGCCCATAAGAAATTTCAAAAAACACTTGCAATGTTCTCGATTTACTGACGACACACACACACACACACACACACACACACACACACACACACTCTTTTTTTTAATGATACTGTTCTGTTACACAAAAAATTGCAGCAACGCACTGGCCTCGGGAGAAAAATACCCGTCTAACCTTAGTTTAACAACCCGCCGCATTGACACTCGTCTGGCTGCGCCACAGTGGAGTGCGCAGCCCAGTGTGATCTACGCTGCTCCATATTCCACCCAAGAAGAGCACGAAAAATGAAGTACAAGAATATTTTTATAGCTCTTATATTAATCTATTCCTACAACAGAGATGCTGAAATCGATATATATTTCAATTTGTTAATATTTTTTTTATATAATCACTGACAAATACGAAAATTTCCTTACAAATATCTCCCGGTCTGTATCAACTACACATACACACACAACCGAATAATCTCCGTAGCTGATGCTAGTCAGGCATGAGTAGCTTTCAGAAATGTCATTAGTTATTCGGGTTTAACACATATTTCAGGCTCCTCTTGAAGTACACACCTAAAAATAAGCATTTACAAATGAGGAGAGGTATGCATAATGACAGGTTTTAAAGGAGTTTGAGGTATGAGTGGAGGCTAACGAAAATGATTCCAACGTAACTGACGGAAAAAAGTACGTATGATAAAGCTCACGGACCAGGGAGTGACCTATTAGCGACAAGTGAAGAGGCGGGGCCAGGAGCAATGAATCGAACTCTGCAACCGCAATTAGGTAACTACACACACACACACACACACACAAACAAACAATACTTCTTTCCCAAGCGATACACTGTTCATAGTAAACAGCAGCTTCACAAACAAAAATTGCTTATCATTTGTCTTTGATCCAGAATTTCAGGCCACAAGCATATAAAAAATAAAACGCTATCATGCGATGCGCCAACGAGGGAAGCACAACTTATACCCTACAGCAGTAACATCAAATGTTTCTACACAAATTGGAAGCAAGAGGGATATAACGCTGGTATAGTGCACATCTCTGGATGCAACACAGCAATTTCTGGGATTAGAGAATAATTGAATTTTCCTTCATTCTCGGCGAGAAACGACTACGTGTTTGTGTGTCTATGATTAATTTTGTGAGCACGCTTTTATGCGTAAAGTGTGTGCTAGACGCTTAGATGCGTGTTCGTCGTTATAGATGGGAAGACATGTCTTTCCCCTGCGTTTTAAAGTAGGGAAAAATTATTTCCCACCTTCGCTACTCATATTTTTCAGAGAGAATCAGATTTCAATCAGGATTAGTATCTATTAATCAGAAATCATGTCAAACTCTTCTGTGTGTACATATTTATGATAATTAATCGTTACTGATATTGGAGATTTGATTTTAATAAATCGTATTACAAATGCTATGGTACAGGGAAGGACAATTATTTTTGCATAAAGTAAAGCGTTGTAATCGTAGATACAATACATAAAGGCAATATTAATTAATATTTATAGACATTTTTGGATTATAAATACATTAGCTTTCTAATTCATTAATAATACTAATGATAATACAAATACAAGTATTTATGTTACAACTAGTGAAAAGAGGCAGTTAGTGCGCAACATAATTAGTATTTTATGTATGTCAACTTAATAATAATAATAATATCTTTATATTTACAAGTACATGTACAAGGTATACAGGCCTAGCTGACATCAGTGACATACTAATATATAGAAAGCCGCTTCTTATGCGGGCAAATTAGGTTAGCTTTATCCCAGGATGCGACCCACACCAGTCAACTAACACCCAGATACTCATTTTATACTGATGGGTGAACATGGACAGCAGGTGTCATATGGAAACATCGGGGATTCAATTTCCCGATCGAGCTACGGGACACCTAAATAATAAAAGAGCATCGATTATGCTATCTAATATTCCTCCCTTGGAAACTCATCCATATCCTTCCCTGAACAGAAGGCGGTAAAGTGAACTTCTGCTGTTTTCGATGCCCATTAAAGGATAATTTTCTCACTATTGATACATACAATGACGAGTCACAAAAGCAATTTGGCGGGAGCAATTTGTTCCGTGGGCCACATTTTGTCCACCCTTGCCATGGGAGGGAAGGCAATTGTTTTGGCTGGCGGGCCACTTCATGAAAGGTGGTGCATCTGGGCCAAACACTTAATATACATGCAAATAATTAATATCAGCACAAAGTAAAGACTTGTGTTTGTAGATGCAAACAAATCTTCGAAATTGTTGGCAACTAAAAGGCACAAACATGTATACAATTGGACAACATATAAAATAAGAGTATTAGTCTCCTACAAATTTGACCAAACTTTTTACACGTTTTTTCCTCATGGTCCGAGGGCCTCCAGTTCCACTGGAATACATTAGTACTGGTGGCCCAAGTCCCTATATTTTCTGAACCTGTTTTCTATATGATCGACTGCATCTCCCTGTTGAAGAACGTTTTTTGGGATATAGACGTCAACCAAATTCAACTCAGTTATAGTCCTATTCTCATCCAGCTCAGACCTGGCGTGCATACCCAAAATGCAAAAAACATTACTCCTCAGAAATGACAAACTGAGCCACTGGAACAGAACGTTAGCTGCCCTGGAATCCTTAGTTGCCCTTATGAGTAATTTGTCTAGCTCCTTAATGAACTTGGATGACCTCTTTCCCCATGAACCTATGGAAACATACACATTTGTGTGCAGATTAATTGGGACAGGAGTAAGTTTTGTGATTTTCTCATATGTGTTAGTCTCCGGTTTAATTAATGTAGTTAGTTCTTTTCTTAAGAGTTTGCTACCGTCTTCTAGCAACCATCCAGCTCTGGTGTTAACTTTTGACTCTCGGCAGTGCTACAACAGCTGTTGTTCTGTAGGGCAATTCCTTCAGGCGTGCTCCGTGAGTGAATATGGTTTCGGCAAATTCTCCTCGTCAGTTCATGATTACTGCTGAAACTTATGATGAATGTTACATTTACGAAGCGTGCAAGTACTGTAACTCGAAGAAAAATCATTTGTGGATAGAAATTTTCCAAATAGAGTAGATATTTTCCAGCAGGATCTTGCTCAATGCCAGACTTCCAGAAAAATGCTGACATTCGTCGAAGAGAGTGGGCTAAGCGTTGTAAATTAGCTTGGAAACTCTCCTGACCTCAACCCAATTGAGAATCTATGGGCAATAAACAAACGCCGGATAGCGAGACAGGACTATTCAGCTATGGAAAAACAAATTGCTGCTGTTATTAAGACCCGGAACTACGATAAAGAACTTGCCAAAATGTGCCCAACATTGGTCGATTTTATGCCGAAGCGTGTAGCATAGGGTAGTCATTTGTTTTTCAGCAAACTGGTAGTATCCCACCGAGGCAGGGTGGCCCAGAAAGAAACAAAATTTTATCTTTTTAAATTTAGTATTTTATACAGAAGAAGGGTTTACTAGTCCCTTGCTCCTGACATTTTAGTCGCCTCTTAAAACACGCATGGCTTACGTAGGAAGACTTTTGTTCCACTTCCCCATGGAGATAAGCATAAATAAACAAGAACAAGAAATAGGAAGAAGGAAGAAAACTCAGAGGGGTTCCGTATATATGTGCTTATATAAGCATGTATAGTATGACCTAAGTGTAAGCAGAAATAACAAGGCGTACCTGAAACCTTGCAAGTTTACTAGACAGAAACAAAACACCAGCAATCCTACCATCATGTAAAACAATTACAGGTTTCTGTTTCGCACTCCCTTGGAAGGACGGTAGTACCTCCCTGGGTGGTTGCTATCTACCAACCTACTGACCAATGTACACACATTTTTAAATACATTCATACATAAATAACCCACACATATGAGACTCTCCCTGGGCAGTTTGTCTCTATCAACCTACTACCTAGAATGAATAGTCATATCTCTTATTAAATCAATTATCTGTAATATCATTGCCGTATATTTTATCAAATAAACATCATTTCTCCAAATATATGTCTTATTGCATCACTGTCCCAATTAATATGCTCACTACTGTATAATAATAGACAATTTCAGTAAATTTTCAATACTTGTGAGACTTCGTGAACCTGCAGCTGCCTCTCTTTTCTCATGCATTGAAGAAAAGAATCAGCCAGTGTGGACACTCATGTGTAGTTCCACACCATCTGCTTGCCGTCTGTCCAGGCTCGCGTGGAATTTCCATCTGGACGCTTATGGCTGTCACTGAATCAGCAGACTCATCACGATGCATACATCAAGATCCATTACCATTAATATACTAGTGTAATGTGTTAACAGCTGCAGTAAAGGCTAATTATGGATATTTCAAGCTGCCAATTATGTGACATCTTATGAATACGAAATAATGAAAAATGTAAGTAAATATATAAAGGATAATGATGATTTTTTTGCTTACGTAGGAATGCGACTGATGGTTTGTATTTCAGATGATACTGAGAACAGTTTCACTCTTAGAACTTTCTCTTCATTTACCTGGCGATAAACTGTGTTCTCTTTTGCTATCGCAGAGAACTAACATTACATTGGTACATCAGAGAATATTCTCTTAAGTCTCGCTTGAATAAATCCAGATATTCTTCCATTATTTGTGCCCAGAAATCTAAGGGCGGTCGTGTAAAGGAGTGTAGATGGTTCATTACCTTTGTAACTTGCCATGAGTGTGACCAGATCTACCTGGAGTTCATTACCTTTGTAACTAGATCAGCTATCATAACTTTGGGGTCCAGTCTCTGGACCCATTATGTACCTCTGTAATCTTTTGACTACAGCCCACAGGATGGGTGTGGGGTGCATAATGAAGATATTAAACTGGAACTGGTCGTGTAACCTAGTCCACTCTCTCATTTGGTCTCCTTTTACACTCTCTCACGACTCTCTTAACTTCTGTTACTCTACATGTACTCAACGCTCCTGATATCACTTCGGCTTTCTAAAAACCTCTTATATGCAAAAGGTTTTTTCTTACCACACTCTTTACCTCATCATTTTATCAATCGCTCTTCTTCTCTTCCGTGCCCAGCCTTTTATATTTGTAAAATTCTACTGGGCACTCTAACACTGAGTTCTTAAATCTTCCCCATACCTTTCCCACCACCTCTACATTACTTACACTCTCAAAAGCCCAGCATTTTCCTGACAGTTGCTCGTGTCTTACTTTAACTAGCTCCTCCTTTAATATTTAAAGTTTCGGTTCTCTGTTACTCACTGATGGCATTCTCCATGACTCACCATAGCTATGGTATATCTGTTGCCCCTTTAAAAACATGCACATCCAGAAGACTACCCATCAAACGTTTATCCACCAATAGCGCGTAAGCCAATGGGCCAGTTGGCTACAATAAGATTCATCCAACTATATATATTTATACACCATAGGGAGGTTAGCATGGGTCCAACTGTGACCACAAATGCAAGTTTTCATAGATGAATCTCCCGCCAGCGTAGCCGTGATGAACTCTAGAACAAATTCCCTCAAAGCCCAGTCGCTTACGAGCTGGCCTGAAGATTTACGACTCGCTTGACGCGAGTTCAACCCCCACCCGTACCATGGTTTGTTTACTTTCTCTCTCTCTCTCTCTCTCTCTCTCTCTCTCTCTCTCTCTCTCTCTCTCTCTCTCTCTGCTCTCCTGTCCTCTCTTCTCCAGGTGCGTAAGCACTTATTTTAACCGACTTTTCGCACCCGTTTATTTGAATCCACATAATCCTTGAATTTGTTCATTTATATGTCCACTTTTTCTTCCATGACTATTCACCATTACCGTTAGTCCTTCTTTAGTTCTAACTTCCTCAGATACACCTGACCTAATACCATTCGTTTCTCCCCATTTCAAATCTACTACCCTTTTCAGGTTTGCTTCGCATAGATGCTGTTATGATTTGTGACATTCGTGGATTCGACTATCTGGCAGACAGTTTTTCCACATGTTATCAATGTGGCGTTCCTCTGTATTGTTGCAAAGATGGATTGCATCCATTTTTGGCCGCCTTGTGCCCAAGCATGCAGTTTACCACATCATTTACAGCCAGTTAGCATACATTTTCCACAATCACGTATGGCTCTCTTTTTTCCCAGCTACTTTGTAGATAGTATTGTAAGACGCTTGTAGTGCGTCCTTGTTTTTCGCATTTCTTTCAGTTTTATAATTATGAAAAACATTTGAACTGTGTTTTAATTCGTTGTTTACTTTATTCGTGGCTGTTTAAATTAGAGGACTTATATAACTCACGAAATCGTAATGACACGAATGCAAACAAACCATACCACGGGCGGGAGTTTTGAGACTCTCTGACCGCTGGTTCAATCCCGCCCGTGTTATGGATTTTTTTTTTAGAGAACTTATGATAGGTGTTATGGTGAACTTGAAAACAAACAAAACACTGTTAGCTTATACTAACACCATCACCTACCTGGTCTCAGACCGAGCAGCGGGGGGCGTTGACCCCCGAAACCCTCTCCAGGTAAACTCCAGGTACTATGTAACTTTAGTCATATTTTGGTTTTAACTTTTCTCATTCTCCATGACACTGCCTTTTTTCACGCAATAGATCTCCATATTGTTTCTCATCTCATTTTGTCCTTTCTGTCTTCCATGTCCCAATAGCTGTTTACAGTTTCATTCTGTCACTTCATACGTATGTTCGTCTGTTTCTCTTTGGCTAGCCTTCTCTAAATTACATAATGACACTGTGTACTGCTGATCAAAAATTTTCTTGCTCGGGTTCCCTGTTTTTTTGTTTTTTAAGAAATATCTATTTCAGGTGTTTGAACGTATCCTGCATGGTAGCTATTCTGCATGGGTGTAAATTTTTTACTGGTGACGCTTATGCTTTTTTTTTTAATTCCAGCTTTGCTATAATCAGTACAGAAGCAAATATCTCACTAGTCTTCTCTTTCAATTAAAAACGAATGATACCCAGAAACATAATATTTGCTCTAATAAATTACAGTAGAAATTCAGTGTATCTTCTTTCTCATAAAGGTGGTCATAATTAGTTCAACAACTATCACTTTATATGACAAGTTAACTCCGTATCCCCAATTATTCCCTTGTATTACATCCTTGTAACAAGACTCACGAAATCGTAATGCCACGATTGCAAACAAACCATACCACGGGCGGGGGTAGAACCCGCGATCAGAGATTTTTAAAACTCCAGACCGACGCGCTAGCTAGCTGGCCCAGTGGCTAGCGCGTCGGTCTGGAGTTTTATGACTCTGATCGCAGGTTCTATTCCCGCCCGTGGTATGGTTTATCCTTGTAACAAATAGCGAGATGAAAGCGAACGGAGAAGCAGGTTATGGACTTTCACTCAGGCTGGTCAAGATGTGAGGAGAAATGGGATTTGGCCAATTTAATTTTCACTTCCATCAGTTGAGAGCCTTGTGTGCGAGAGTCGTGAACGACGGCAATTATTAAACAAGAATAAGTGTTATCCTACCAGCTAGATGAATGTGTGGTGATGTACCCTTATAAGCACATGTATGCATAACCATGTATATAAATACATTCGTAGCTATATACACACAGGTACACACATCGGCCGTTTCCCACCAAGGCAGGGTGATCCGAAAAAGAAGAAACAATTTGTCATCACTCCATCATTGTCTCCACTCTCTCCTATTAAACACGCTTGCTGGAAGTACAAGCCCCTCGCACACAAAACCTCCTTTACCCCCTCCCTCTAACCTATCCTAGGACGACCCTAACCCGCTATAGATTTGTACACTCTCCAAGTCATTCTGTTTCGTTCCAGCCTCTCTAAATGTCTGAACCCCCTCAACCCCTCCTTAAAATATACATTACCTACAACCTAGCCCTTTTGTATGCATAGGTCAATCAAAGACCCCCCCCATTATCATTTATACCTAGCACCCCAAACTTACCTATCACACCCTCTCTAATCGTTTCTCCTACTTTTGCGTTTAGGTCTCCTACCATAATTACTCTCACTTCAAAGGTTCAAAGGTTCCTAAACACTCATTTAACATTTCCCAAAATCTCTTTCTCCTCTACACTCCTCTCTTCTCCAAGTGCATAAACACTCGCTCTCGGATGTTAGTGTGACTGGTAAATGTTCCAAGTGGGGCCTGTGAGGGAAAAGTTCAATAGATAGGAGTAGCGAGGGAGTATATAGTAACAATGGTTTCATTGCCGGCTACTTGTTAAGGTAGGGTCAGTCTAGCTCCCGCTATCCCTTCCCCTCCCTCATCCCCCCCCTCGAAAGGTGACGTGTGGGGCTCCGGTCAAACAGTAAATCACTCGACTTCCAGCTCCCAACACTACTGTAAGTACACGCCTGATCATATTTTAGTGGACTTATTGGTTGAAAGCTTCACTTTTGACCAATAATTAACTTAGTCCTTTCAGTCTTGATAGGTTAAAATGTTTTAATAATCACCACATCTTTTAGGTATTGTACTTATCATGGAGAGTGATTTCTTAAGCAGTGGGTAATCTGTCTCTCTTTACAGCTTGAAAGGACAGAGAGGGTCACCTGCTAATCAACGAGTAGAATTGAAGGAGACGGACTAACGTTCTGAGGCGTCCCAAATTCTGATCCACTTACCTGTTTGTGTATACAAGTAACAGGATATAACCCCTCATCATTGCAGTGGAGAAAACCTGCTTTCCTGTCATGTGGACGGATTATTGACGGCTGTAAAATCTGTGAAGAACGAGCCGGTGGGTTGTCACCAACACCTGCGACCCCCCCCCCCCATCATCGGCAACGGCTACGGTTTCAACAACATGCAGTGTCACCAATTCCAGACACCCAAGTTTTATATATATATATATATATTATATATATATATATAATATATATATATATTATATATATATATATATATATATATATTAGCGTTGAATTCAGATATCATTTATATTTTTAATTTTTCATTTTCTTTAAGGTAGGATCAATATTTCATATTTAAGTGTTTTATATTTTAGATTTTCTAAACAATAAAGTGTTTAATGTTTATCAGTTTTGTTCTTTTTCTATTCATTAATTTTCCTGAGGAGGAACCAGCCTTGGTAATACTGACTGAAGTTGTTACAGGGCTGAGTAAGCCTTCTCAAGTGGCGACCTTGCCAGGATCAACTCTACTGAATCAAGATTCAATTCCATCTCGAATCTACCATTGGAACTTCAACGCTGCATACCACAGATGGTTACCACCAGCCATGAGTAATCATTCTCTATGGTAGGACTACTGTACAGGTATTTAAAAGATTTGGTGATTGTTATAGTCTCAATTTATTGTAAGTCAAGTCAGGCAGGATATAATATTTAATTCTGCCGCTTTTTTGTCAGAGCTTGAAACACTTTGGAGGATTAGACTCTAGGGACCCGAGATTTTCCAGTGACAATTTGTTTCATTGAGCTCTTTATTTTATCAAGGGAACTGTCGTAGGACACTCTTGATTTGTTAGTGAGAAGATTGGATGGTCAAGGGACCCCATTCTACTTACTGTTTGCTCGGAGTCGGCATTGAACCTTTTCGTTTTTTTAATACATATTTTTTAATTGAAGAGGGATCGGCCTCTGGTTTTTTTACAGTTTACAGGCAGGAATTGAACCCTCTGTTTTCTTTGATACCGTTTCATTTTTCCTGGTAGTTTAAGTTTTCTTGAAGTATGGAGGTTTTCAGTTTTGGAGAAGGGGAAGTAAGTTAGGTAACGGGAAAAATTTAGAATTTTTATAGTGCAAAGACCCGGGAAAAGATTTAAAAGAGAAGAATTGAGAGAGAAAAAAGGAGACAAAAAGGGAAAAGAGAAGAGAAAAAGGGAGAAATCAAATTTAAAAGAAAAAACCAGTGACAGTTAAAAAAGGGGAAAGAGAGAAGAAAAAAAAAGAGCATGATAGACTTGATCGTAGGAAAGAGTAGAGAAAGTAGAAAAAGAAAAGTACGTGAGGAAAAAGAAAATTTAAAGGGAATTTGAGGAAAGGAAAGGATAGAAAATATGATTTAAAGGGGGACAGAAAAAAGGATCGCGAGCTCGAACAACCCGCCTTGTTTTTAAGAATAAAATTTAAAACTTTCTCAAACAGCAATTAAATGGGGGTAAGGGAACAACATGCAGCTAGGACATTTCCCAACACCTAAATTACCCCCCCTTCCAAGAGGGGGAAGACATACTTATACATTTCGGTTTTGAAAACCGTACCCTTGTGAAGGGCCCTGCGACCCCTGGGTACCGGTTAGGTTGTTATTTTCTGGTCAATTTGAATATTATGCAATTTTGGCAGGAATTATTTTAATTAAAACCTATAAAGAGGCAATCTTAAAGTACCCAAAAAAAACCCATAATTTTAAAGGGAAAGATTTCAGGTTGCCCCCCTTTAAAACCTGGCCGATTTTCAAAAAGTTACGGTAAAACTCTTTCGTTTGTTGGTTTTTGGTAGAGAGTTAGGAATTGATCACAGTTAGGAATCTCTTGGATTTTTGGGGTTGTGACAGTTCCGACGCTTCCCCACCGATACGGTTTATCAGAAAAACGAAACCCTGTTTTAAAGCTGAGGAAGTTGTGGGGTGCTGCCTGTATGTGGGCCAAAATTTCTTAAAGACAAAGGGATCGAACCTAAGGGCAAGGGTTCATCAGCCCTTTAAGAAATCAAACCTTTAGTGGAAAGTAAAATGACTTTTTTTTTCTGTTGTCATTTGTGGGGTGTTAAGGGAAAAAAGCCCCGATTCCCCTTTAAAAACGCCCAAAAAGTTGGAAGGGGTTTTAAAGACTGTAATGAAAAGACCCTTCTGTCGGGAAAAAGTTAATGGACTTAATGTATTACCATTTTACGAGACATGGTGCACATGAAAGTCATTTTTGTAAGCTGTTCCCAAACCCTTTTTAAAAATTTTCTGCGTATTCAGATATTGGGCCGTCGGAATTTTTCCTACCATCCGTTTTAGTTGGGTCTAAATGGTTCACACTTTGGTTGAAGCGTTTTAGCCCATCACTTCTTGCCCCGTAAAATAGGAAATGAAAAAAGGTGCTTTCTTCCTTCTGAGGTTGCCTTTCATCCCCAAAGTGGACATAAGTTTCAGTTTTCCCTGTAGGTAGAAAAGCCCCTCGTAGTTCAGATAGCTGTTGTGGTTCATGGGGGATTAAAAACCAGTGTGCTACTCTCAAAAGGGGGGAAGTGGGATCACCGGTTCATTTTTGATGAAAGTGAAATACCCCCGTTTCCCAAAATGTCTTGATAGGGCTGGACCAAAGGGATTTCCTACTTCCACCCTTCGTTTTCCCTGATTTAAACCCCTTTGATATATCGAAGGCTCCTTTGTCATTTCAAAAAGTTTAAATTCCCCTTCTTTTTCGAATTGCCAAAATGCCCTAACAAATCAAGTTACCCAAAAAGGAAAAATTTTATAAAAATTTTGAATTATAAAAGGTATCTTGTAAAAGTCGTTTTAAAATTTAAAATTCAGATGATGATTTTCCCATCTTTTTTTTCTTTCATGCAGAGAGACTGTTTTAAATGGCTTGAATCCCGTGGCCGGACATTTTCGATGGTAAAACCTTAAAAAAAAATTGGGGAAACCTATTTTTGGCCAAAAAATTTTCCCGTTGTCATACTTTTGTGATGTGTAAATTTTGCCAATTTTCCTCCCGAGGTCCAGGAGTCCCTTGGTCAAAAGCCATCTTTACGGTACTTTCGAAAGTACTATTGACATTTTGGTCCTTTTCTCACTTTATTGGAGGACATAGGATATATTAAATTTAGTTGTTTATGCTTCATTTTCCCTGAAGCTTTCCCCTTTAAAAGACCATAACTAACAGAGGTGGTGAAGCCCTTTTGCCCATTTCTCCAGGGGGTGGGATCCTGAAAAAATTTTTTGCTGACGTGGGAAAAATTTCAATCTGACTTAATGAAACATTCCCCAACTTTGGGGTAAAGCCTGTCTTCACCACCCTATCCCCCAGCTGAATGGGGGGATTGAGCGCGCATTCGATTCTAGTCCTTTTAAAGGGAAACTTTGCCCCCTTAAAAACAAAGGAGTGGCATCGTTCCCTCCCCTTGCTTTTTTTGCCATGAGGGAATTTCCCCCGTGTTTTTTGGGGGGTTGTACCTTTTGAACTTCTCTTGGTAGAAGGCTGAGGCCATTGCCCATCCTTCGACTATGGATAATGAGGAAAATGGAGGTTTAGTTTTTCCAGTTTCTCCTTGACCTTAGATTAAAAACTTGAGGAGACCTCTGAAAAAGTTTCAAAAACCAAAGTTTGTCAATGGCCCGTACAAAGCTATTTTGATTAAAAAGTGAGGAGGGTTTTTTTAAAAAGTAGGGGTAAAGTTCTAGTCTTTTCCCCTATAAAGTCAAAAAAATTTTAGTAGCATGGAAGGTCGAATAAAGTTTTAAAAATTTGTGGGAAATTTAAAACTATCATAGAAGTAAAGGGGGAAACCTAAGCTTTACATATCAAACTTAAAAAATTTTCCAAAATTCGGTTAATCCCTTAATAATTTGATTGTTTTCCATACAAACTTGAAAAGAAAATGAAAAAGTAAGGTGGTGAAATTTGACACCTCTAATTGATTTGATAAAGAACTACATGACGTGGTATTGACCATGGGGCGCAACCAACATTTTTTAAGATTCTTTGGATGCCCAAAAGGACTTAACTATTTCAATGTGTGAGAATTTTCAGACGTCTTTATGATATTCCAGGTTTTACCCCCACGGTAGCCCAAAAGATTGATTATGAAAGACAATCTATCTAAGGGAAATATACCCAGTTCAGTTAAACTTGGGATGCATTTGCCCAGAGGTAGACAAATTATTAAAACAAAGTCATTGAACCTTCGTTTTGATATTGTCACCGTAGTCGGGTTTAAGAAGGGGTTTTCTATAGATTGCTATTATTCAGGGGCCCTTAATGCTTTAACTCGGTGGGATGCTGAGCCTTTTGCCTAATAGATAGCGATCTACAGAAAATTTTTGTTTCCCCTTTTTTCGGGTTTGAATTGGGGGCTATCTAAAGTAATGTTAGATCCTTCTTCTAAGCGTACACATTTTTCTAACCCAAAGGATGATGTTAGAACTATGCCTTCGGTTTGGAAATCCCTGGCTCCCTACGTGAGACTGATGAAAAAGGTTTGGGTTATGTCAAATGTTTCAGTTTTTTTGAAAACACCCACGTGGGGCAAGTACCCCAAACTTAACATCAGTTTTGGTGGTTACGCTCACATGGCCTCACTGAAGCCGAAGAAAGTTTTGGGTTTTAACAAGATTAGTTTTTGGATGATACTTTCTAATAATTCTGCAGCCTCTCCCTAGAAATATAAAAGCTTATTAGAATTTAAATTC
The DNA here is from genome assembly GCF_026875155.1 of Cherax quadricarinatus. NCBI lineage: Eukaryota > Metazoa > Arthropoda > Malacostraca > Decapoda > Parastacidae > Cherax > Cherax quadricarinatus. The sequence continues at coordinate 62,969,032 of NC_069408.1, read as the reverse complement.
CCCAAAACACGAAGCTAATTTTTGCTTTTTGGTTCTGTAAATTTTTTATACTGGTTTATCCCAAACCTTATACTTCAGGCATTTATCCGATTCCTTAAAAAGTCTTGGGGAACCTCTTGAAATTTTCCGAGTAGTGGGGAAAAAAGTTTAATGAGTTTAAAAAAGTATCTTTTCGAAAGACCCCTATACTTAAGATTCCAGATATTAATAAAACATTTTGTTTAAGAACTGATGCCCAATATGGCTTAGGGCATTTTACTACAAACCTGATGGTATCTTTCCCTGTTGTTTCCTAACCCGGAAAAACCTTCCTGCAGAACGGTACTCCCCAAAAAAAGGAATGTTTGGCCTGTGTGGGGTATTTTTCCAAACTTAAATTTTATTTGCTTGGAAAAAATTATTTTAGAAACGGACACAACCTTTGATATCCTAGAAATTTTTGGGGGAACAAACAGTCCTTTTGAGGTGGACTTTGGCACCCCAGGCTTTTAAGTTCCATTTGTGTATATAAAAGGGTTTTCCAATTATTTCTGACTGGAAAGTCGTGACATCGTAGAAGATTTTTTCCCTTTTCGCGATTTCCCCACATTTAGAACTTTTTCCCCCCTTTTTTTTTATTTACTAAATCTTTAATTTTTAAAAATTAATAAATTAAAAATTTTTTTTTCTTTTCTTCCCCCCCCCCCCGGCTAAAACTTGAAAGGTGGGTAGTCTGCTCCGCTATTTTTTTCCCTCCCTCCCCCCCCCCCCCGAAAGGGACTGTTTGGGGCTCGGTAAAACGTAAATCACCGATCCACCCTCCCAACACTACTGTAAGTCCGCTGATCATATTTTATGGCTTATTGGTTGAAAGCTTCATTTTGACCAATATAATTAGTCCTTTCGTCTTGATAGGTTAAATGTTTTAATAAACCAAAAATTTTTTGGTATTGTGTTTTCAAGAGAGTGTTTCTTAAGCAGTGGGAATCTGTCTTTTTACGCTTGAAAGGACAGAGAGGGTCACTGTAATAAGAGTAGAATTGAAGGGGACGGACTAACTTCTGAGAATCCCCCAAATTTGATCCCCTTACCCGTTTGGTATCAAGTAAAGGATATAACCCCTTTCATTTCAGTGGGGGAAAAAAAGCTTTCCTTATCTGACGGTTATTGACGGGTTAAAAATTTTGAAGAAGAGGGTGGGTTGTCAACAACACCCGCGCCCCCCCCCCCCCTATCGGAAAGGCTCGATTTCAAAAACAGCAGTTCACCCCACCCACAAAGTTTTTTTATTTATATATATTATATATTAGGTTGAATTCGATATCATTTTATTTTTAATTTTTCTTTTTTTAAAGGGGGATCAATATTTCTTTTAAATGTTTTTTTGTTTTGATTTTTTAAAAAATAAAGTGTTTATGTTTTTAGTTTTTGTTTTTTTCTATTCATTTAAATTTTCTGAGGGGGAAACCGCCTTGGTAATACTGTTGAGTTGTTTCAGGGTGAGTAAAATTCCAGGGCCGAAACTCGTTAAGTTTCTCCCTCTATGTTTTTTGAGTTAGGGTACTGCCCCTTTTGTTTTTATATACATAATCATAAAAACAGTCACATTTTTTAACCAATTTACTCTTTCTTGATCGAATGGGGTATGGAACTACAAAAATTTTTTTGGGTTTGCAGCAATTATGTTTAGAAAGTTGCTTTTGTCACACTTTTACAAAGATGTATTGAGATTTTTGGGTATGAACAAGGGATATTTTTTCAAAAGAGTAATGCTTAATGTTTATATACTACAATAAATATTTCCAAGGGGTGATTTAGTAGTGTGTTGTATATGTTACAATAACCAGAAGGGGGGGGGAGTTGAAAGACAGCTCTAAGTATTTCGTGTTGCTCTCACATTATAGGGTGGCAAGTTGCGGAAAAAGAGAGGGTTCCCAAACTAATAAGTTTCCCGGGGAAACGTCTTTATGAATGAGGTGGAGGGGGGCAGGGGCGATTAGTGCTAGGCTTACATGCCAGGCTTAGGCCCTGTGTCAGTAAATGAAAATTAAAGTATTTGTGAAGCCCCAAGCATGCTTTTTTTTAGTAATAAGACCAACCTAAATTGTCACGATATAAAAAAAAATCGGCCCCGGATTCGAAATGTATAAAAAAACTTAAAATTTTAAATAAAATTAACTGGCCATTGTTTAGGAATTTTTCCATACATCTAGAAAATGGACCACAATTGACTTATTTAAAAAGACTGACACATTTAATGGGGACATCTAGGTTTTTCTATCCCCCAAAAAATTTGGTGGCAGTGCGGTTAACCATCAAAAAAAGCGGAAAAGACCCCAATCTCGGGTGGCCTGCAACTTTAAGACTTCCATGGTGTTCTATGGGTCCCGGGTTTTAAGGTATGTTAAAGCCTTACTATAAAAAGGTCTAAATTTTAATAAACCGCCACTTTTTTTTTTAAATTAAAATTTTTTTATGTCTTTTAAATTTTGATTTAATTATTCGTCAAGCCAAGGGGAAAAGGGGCAATGACTCTGTTTTACTAGTTTGTGAGTTATTACAGATTAGGGGCTGAAAATGGCATTTGATTTAGTGAGCAATTATACTGAACATTTGTGTTGCGATAACCCAGTCTGAGGTTTTCCCGTCTGTCCAAAATAAGTTCATTCTTAAAAACAATATGTACACATACCCAAACATTATTGAGGGAATTATTAATCAAAATGTTTTAATAGTCAATGAATTTTTAAAACCATAGTATGTTTTTTTTTTTAAAAGCATTTTGCAGGACAAATAAAATTTATTGTAAATGAAAACCAAAAATCTTGATTGGGGGTTAGGAAGTCAGTTATAAATTGTTTTTTTTTATCTGCGCACGCTGGTCTAAAAATCCTTGGGTACAAAGTTTTCCTGGCAAATACTAAATTTTTTTCCCATTTTTTTTTTACGAGAATCGGCTGATTTTCTTAAGCTCTCAGAAACATGGGAGAAAAACACTCCCTTTTTTTCCCTTTTGCCCTGGTTTGAATAATGTGATGTATGAGTAACACTGTTTCTTCCTTTTAAATGTATACTTTAACTTTTATCCCCGGTGTTCAACACGTTAGAAAAGGGCTTTAGATTCCCCCTCTTTTTTTCGCGGTGAATTTAAACATGGGACGGCATTAAGTCTTGGTTAAAAAAAGCACCGGGTCCCTATCATTCGGTCGAAGGAAAAAGGGTGTCATTCACGTATTGAACCCTTTAGCTTCAAAAGGCAGGTTTTTTGTGAAGCAGGCATGGATTTCCAAAAGCCAATTCCTGCCTAGGGCACTTATCTCCCAAAGGTTTGTAATTTCTGTGTATAATTTATTTAAAAAATGAAGAAAAATGCTATTAATTGAATGAGAAAGACCAAAAAAAAGTTCTTCACCCGTTCCTTGAGTGGGGAAGTCATCTGTAAGATACAATGTAATGGATTGAGTATAATGTTCCCCTTTAAGGGAGGTTTCCTTGACTTGGTGAGGGGTCTTTAAACTAGTGAATTTGATTGGCCCCGGGTTCCCCCAAATTGACCCGAATACCTTCCCTCCCCCTCCCAGATGGGAGTTTTAACTATGGTTTACGACCCCAAATGATTTTAATAATAATGAGAGTAAAGAAAAAAGAAAAATGATGTTTACTTAGAAAAATAAACCCCATAACAAAAGTATTAATTAGTTATTAACCCTTTGACTGTTGAACTTCCCCTGCCAACGACAGCCCCCGGGGAAATGGTTAAATTCCCCCTAAACGTTCAAGTTTGCTCAGACCTGTGTAACCCAAAATTTTCCTCAAAGATTTAAGTCTTTTCTTGAATTAAAGATCCTGAATCCCCTTTGAAAGCAAACAAAGAAATGCGGTGAATTATCGCAAGGTAGATTTTAGAGGGAAAAAAGTAGCTTTTTTCAAGTTGGGATATTTTTGCCCCCAAAAAGAACCCATTGGACCGTCAATAGTTTAATAAACTCTTGAATGACTGAGGTAATGGGAACGATTTACCCACGGGCTACGGGGTTTTCATTAAAAACCCCCCGAGCGCGGTTTTCCAGCGAAAATTAATATTACCCCCAGTAGGTTTGGCGATATTTCCCCCTAAAACGTGGTAAAATATTAACTCCAATGCTTGGGAACATTTCTGAAGCCCCAAAAAACACTGTTATTCACTACAAATTGGAAAAAAGTTAACAAGTTAATGATTTTACTCTGGTTTGTTTTTATTTCATTTAAATGCCCCGTTCCAAAATTTCTTTTATTTGGAAGTTTTGATGAGTTTTCCAACTTTGGATAAGAATAATTTTTGAGCTGATTAAGCTGTGGTAGTTTATGGAAGTTGATTTTTTAAAGCAAAAAACCACACTAAAAGGGAGAAAATGGGCTATGGAAAATTTCATATCTTTGCAGTGAAGAACTAGTAAGTTTTGTCATGACATTTGTATTTTAGCCCAATGAAATGCCCTATATGAATATCTGGTGCATGATTTTTCTAAATTCTTTCTTAGTGTGTTGTACACCGATTGACTGAAAGTTAAGTTTACAGTTAAATAGGAAGGCCCTAATGCGTGTTATACATCCCCTATTTTTTCAACTATGGAAAAGAGTAAGAAAGGGGTTTCCTTTTTTTCCCCGTCTATGAGAAAAAAAATTATCGAATGGGGGCCCGAGTTTTTCGATGAAGAAATAAAAAAACGTTTAATATTCCCCCGAAACTGCGTACCCTAAAGAGTTGGAGGAATCAGCTTACTGGGAGATAGGACTGAATTAGGTTAAAACTACATAAGGTGTGCTGGTTCTCCCCTAAAATGGAATTTATTGTAGTTCCCAAATCACTTAAAAAATTTAAAAACCTTATTTTTTGTGTGCGGGAAAAGGTTAAAACTGTCATTTTTAAGAAATCTAGAATTTTCTTAAAAATTAAAAATATATTTTTCGTTTAGTTAATGTAGAAGTTAATTATTACCAAATGAATTTAGAAACTTTCCTAACCCTTTTTATAACAGGGCAATTTTAAATTTTGCTTAATCGAAATAAATTTTTTTTTAGATAATTTTACGTTAATTTTTTAATAAACACACAAAAATATTTTTTCTCGTTAGGTTCGGAATGATTTTTGAGAAATTATTGCACACACAAATTTTCGCTTGCTTTATTCGGCAAGAAGAGCGTTGCTATTCAAGTCAATATATATATATAATATATATATATATATATATATATATATATATATATATATATATATATATATATATATATATATATATATATATATGTCGTGCCGAATAGGCAGAACTTGCGATCTTGGCTTAAATAGCAACGTTCATCTTGCCATATAGGACAAGTGAAAATTTGTGTATGCAATAATTTCGCCAAAATCATTCTGAACCTAACGAAAAAAATATATTGTAAACAAAATATTGTAAACAAATATTGTAAACAAATCTAAAATATATTTAGTTGGGTTAGGATAAAATAAATTGCTCTTGCTATAACAAGGTTAGGTAAGTTTTCTAAGATTCTTTTGGTGCAAAATTATAAATTTTTACATCAACATTAATGAAAAAAATATATCTTTAAACGCATAAGAGAAAATTTTAGAAAGGACTTAATTTTAAATGAGTTCTTGCTAATTGACCAGTTTTACATATTCGGCACGACATATATATATATATATATATATATATATATATATATATATATATATATATATATATATATATATATATATATATATATTGGTAAAAAAAATATATACTAAAAGATGGGGTGGTAGGGGAAGTGGAATATTCAAACGGCTTCAGGAAGAAATCCAAATATTCTTCCTTGAAGCCTTTTTATCCACTTCTCCGAGGCTATGGGTCCCACAATTTACACCAGAGGTGGACCCCATCCTATATATATATATATATAATATATATATATATATTATATATATATATATATATATATATATATATATATATATATATATGCAAAACAACCACTCTGAAAGAATAGAGAAATTCCAAGCGTGAGTAGTCACGAAAGCGCTTTGAATTTCTCTATTCTTTCAGAGTGGTTGTTTTGCATATTCTGAAATCACCTGTTTACTGTGATCTTATTGCATATATATATATATATATATATATATATATATATATATATATATATATATATATATATATATATATATATATATATATATATATATATATAATATAACGAATAGGTAAAACTGTTCAACTAGCAAGAACTGATATAAAATTAACTCCTTTCTAAAATTTTCTCTTATACCCTTAAAGATATATATTTTTCATTTATGTTAATGTAAAAATTAATAATTTTGTACCAAAAGAGCTTTAGAAAACTTGAACTTATTTATAACAAGCGCAATATAATTTAGCCTAATGTAACTAAATATATTTTAGTTAAGTTTACAATAATTTAATAAACAAACACAATGAAATATATTTTTTTCGTTACGTTCAGAATGGTTATTGCAAAATTTTTGCACACACAAATTTTCGCTTGCTTTATTCGGCAAGAAGAGCATTGCTATTTAAGTCAAAATCGCAAGTTTTACCTATTCGGCACGATTTGGAAAAAGCGTTTGACAGGGTGGATAGGGGATAATGTGGCAGATGTTGCAAATATATGGAATAGGTGGGAAGTTATTAAAATCCTTTCAGAGGTTTTTTTTACAAGAGTTAGAGAATGTAGGAGAGATGAAGATTAATAACCAGTTAAAGTAGGTCTTTGGGATACGTAATGTCACTGTGGTTGTTCAATATATTTATAACTGGAATTGTAAGAGAAGTGAATGCTCGGGTGTTGGCAAGAGGTGTGGGATTAAGAGATAAAAAATCTAACACAGAGTGGAAATTTTCATAGTTGCTTTTTGCTGATGACACTGTGCTTTTTGGAAGATTTTGAAGAGAAATTGCAGAGCTTGTTAGACGAATTTGGAAGGGTATGTAAAAGATGGAAATAAAGCGAACATAGGAAAGAGCATGATGATAAGGATTTCAAAATGTTTAATGGAAAATTGGATTTCAGATTGGAGAGAGGGAACATGGAGGAAGTGAATGTAGTATTTGGGAGTGGACTTGTCAGCAGATGGGTCTATAAAAGACGAGATGAATCATAGATTTGAAGGGATAAAAAAGTGAGTAGTGCACTGAGGAGTCTGTGGAGACAAAGAACGATGTTATCTCTGGAAGCAAAGATGGGAACGTATGAAAGAATAATGCAACAATGCTCTTATATGGGTGTGAAGCATCAGTGGTAAATGTTGCAACATGCAGAAGGCTGGAGGCAGGAGAGATGTGTGTGAGGGCAATGTGCAGAGTGAATGTAATGCAGATAATCAGTAGCTTGGAGCCATGAAGGATTAGTGGGGTTTCTAAAAGTGTTATCCGAGGGATGAGAAAGGGTTGTTGAAGTGGTTTGGACGTTATAGAGAGGATGGAATGAAATAGAGTGACTGGGAAGGTGTATAAATCTGGTGGAGGAAGGAGGGTGGGGGGGTTCGCCTGGGAAAAGTTTGAGAGAGGGTTTAGGAGGGTTTGTGTGCGGGGGTTGGATTAAAAAGAGGCTTGCTTGATCTTGTTAATAGGAGCGAGTGGAAACGAGGTTTTTGATTTAGGCTTTTTGGAGTGTAAACAAAGTAACAAGGGATTCAGGGAAACTAGTTTCGATTTGGTCGTGGGGTTGGAATTACATTCCCTGCACTGGGGAATGAGGGGGTTTTATATGATGCAGTTTTGATAGAGAGTTTTGAATGATGCGTTTTGATATGATGCAGTTTTGATATGTTGCAGTTTTTTTCTCGCCTCTGGCAAGACAGTGATGGGGAATGATGATGAAATTTTTTCTTTTTTTTTGGGGGTCATCCTTCTTGCGGGGAAAACGGCCCGATTTGTTAAAAAAAAATTCCTGCCTTATAAGCAAAATTGCTGGACAGGATGAACCCTTAAAAAATTAAATTTCAAAAAAAATTATCTTACGATGATAGAATTTTTTCTAGGCGTAGCGGGAAAATGCTTATTTTTCGCCAAGTTTTTTTTTAAAAACCTTACCAAATGACATAAATAGCCTATTTTTTTTTTTTAGTTTATTTCTGCTAGTATAGCTGATTGTTTACATTTCTTTTAATATTCCAATCGATAGATATTTTTCCCGTTTTTTCGATAATTTCAAATGATTCAAAAAAAATCATTCTGCTAATTGGAAGGGAACAACTTTCGTTTAACCTTTTTCTGTTTATCAATAATCGCGATAAGGTTTGAAACCTCGCCTATTTAATAAATATAAACGCCCTATTATAGGTTTTTAAAATTTTATTGAATATTTCAGAATTGAAAATATTTTTTCTTTTTTTTTCATACAGTTTTACGCTGATTTCTCGAAAGCAAATTTTCATTCTGCTTTTTAGGGAGAGAACACTCTTGCCGAATATGCAAACTCCATTAAATGGGGGATAAAAAATTCAGCCCCATCCCCTATGCCAAATTTTTTTTAAATGATTAAAGGACAGAAAATGAATGTAGCTCCATCTTGTTTGGGGCTTAAAGGGGAAAAACCCTTTTTGTTGCTTTTTATCCTGGGTGTGTGTGTTTGTGTGTTTTGTGTGTGGTGTGTGTGTGTGTGTGTGTGTGTGTGTGTTGTGTTGTGTGTGTGTGTGGGGTTGCAGGGGTCGAAAAAAGCTCCCGACCCGCCTTTTTCACGAACGCTATAGGGGCCCCTCTCCCCCCTTGCGGCTTTTTTTACCCCTCTTAAACCATGTATGGTTCCTGCCTCCACACATCATCTCCAGGTTTTCCAATCCTGACCACTTATGACTTCTAAATCCCTGTGACTCTCTGGCGTTTAACTTCCGGGTGACCCTCGTTTTTGTGCCCCCTTTCAACATCTTTCTCGTCCCCCTCGTCTATTTCCCGAGAAATTTGTACGTGTTATCATGTCCCCCAACCCCTGCCTCCCGGTCGTTTTGTGTTGTGTGTGGTGTGTTGTGTGTGTGGGTGTTGTGTGTGTGGTGTGTTTTGTTTGTTTTTAACCCCGGTCTTTGGTTTATGTCTGGATTTGGGTGCAAGATTGCCTCTAAATCTTGGCCACCATCGATGAGTTGCTCCCGTAAAGTTCATTAAATTTTTCCCCCGAGGGCCCTTTTCAATCTCTTACTCGACAACCAGTATTTGTTTCAACCCTTTTCCCCTTTACCCCTCTCTCCAAACCCTCTCCCCTTTCCCTTACCTTTCCCATTCCTTTCCTTCGTTTTCCCCGTAAACTACTCCTCCCCTCCTCCTATATTTCTTCCTGCCACTGGCCCGCTGTTCCCTCATTCCCCCTTTCCTTTCCCTCTATTTCCTTTTTATCCCTTTAACCAAAAAGGGAGGGGGTGGGGGGGATGGGAGTTAATCCCCCTTTTCCTTTACTGCTTTTCATTCCCTTTTCACTACGGGGCTGAATTCAGCAAAAATTTGTACAGCGTCTTGGGTGTGAATCCCTCAGAGAGGGTTTCTAGTTATTACACGGGGAAAAAATTTTTTGAATAAAAATGTGGCAAATTGAAATTTACCTGTACAAAGGTCATACCAAAACGGTCAAAATTAAATCGTAAGAAAATGTATTTCCCAGCAATTTTTTTCCCTTCCAACGTTTTCAAGCAATTTGGTTTTTTAAAAATTTTTTTTTGTGCGACTAGACTGAACTTTGAGGTATCCTTTTGCGCTCAACATCAAATTTATTTTGAAGTCTGTCAGAAGAAGCATTCTTTAGTTTTGAAAATAAACGAACATTTCTATTCATTATAATTAGCAAATTCGGACTTGTATAAAACAATAACAGCGCAAACAATGTAATCATGAAACCACACCAAAGGCGAAAATTTGAAGCCTATCCGATGAGGTATTCTTCGGTTATGGCGAAAATTGCAACGATTCCAATTTTTTTTAACTGTTTCATTACTTGGACTAGAGATGTATCGGCTGTGAAAATTTAGATATCCGCAGGTGCGGATGCGTATGAGGATGTCTTATTTTGTGGATGCGGATGCGTATGAGGATGTCTTATTTTGTGGATGCGGATGCAAGAAATTGTGCGGATGTTCTGCAGATGCGGTTGCGGATGCGGATATCCGATACATCACTAATTGGACCAATTTGCTCGAACACAAACTTAATGGCTGCTAGTCCATCATCATGATGCATCAACCGTTAAATATTAATGCCTTTCAAAAGTAACACCGAAATTTATTTAATGTGATGTAATAAGAATAAAATTTGGTCGCTAATTTACTAAAAAAAATCGGCGAATCTGCACTTACACACTTGAATTTCAGTTTACTCCGTCATCGAATGAGGAGCCATTCTAGGAACCTGGGAATGGATTTACCAACATTGTAAATCTGAAGCCCACTGAGTAGTGAGGAAAATAAAACAGAAAGATAGAAGGGATAAAAAAAATGGCTACCACTTCAATTTCACTCTTAAGGGATACCTTATAGTAAATATTTTTAATTCTGTTTTATATTCAGTATTTTTTGTGGTTTGATATATAAATTTATATGAATAATATTGAATAGCTAGAAAGAACTGATAGAAGTTACTTGGTTTGAAGCATTTTAAAGGAGTTTAATTTTTTGGCTTGATGGCCACTGTTTCTTAGTGGTCCAAAAAAAGTAAAATGTGATTCCTCAATTTTAAATTATTAATAACTTTTACCATGTCAGAAATTTTCACTTTAATAAAGATGAGAAGAGTTATCCAGAGATTTCAAGTTCTTTAACACTATTTGTAAACTGGTAAATATATACTAACATGTGAATATGTACTATTTTTCCATTGTGTCGGTATTTTATACCATTTATTATCAAACAAAATTCTGCTCATCACAGAGATACCTCATCAGGGATACCTAACAGTCCTGAGAGTACCTACGGCATTATATTTTGACTGCAACATGTCCTTGTTTACCGTGAAGAAGAAATAATATGTACACCTTTATCTATGTTATCCATACCCGAACATAGCATTATGTTGCATGTCCCAGGATAGCAAAGTTTTGTAGGGTTGAATACCGGAATACAGTATTGCTAGAGGCCTAAATACAACAATATGTTGCATGCTCTAGATGAGTATTGTGGTAATGCATTGATTGCGGACAATAAATTTATATTACTGCTTGACATGCTAGAAGACTGCACCATTACCTATCCGGAAATAGAATTGAGTTGAATGCCAGGGGATAGGATTGTTTTGCATGTCCCAGGATAGTACTGTAAAGCACATCTAAGATTATTATTGTGTTGCAATTATGCATCATTAATCGTTTTATTAACAGGTCAGAATTCTACTCATTACGGAGGAGAATATTGTGTTGCAGTGTATCATACAAAAGACAGCATTATATTGCAGTGTAGCATATTGTATGACTTCAGTATTGTATGACTTCAGTTTTTTAACAAGCCTGATAGAAGGGGAATAATTTCATCAGGTGGATAACCTTGTCGGTCGTTGCCGCTCTCGCTCTATCTCTCTCTCTCTCTCTCTATTACATTTTTAATAACTTTTTTATGGTATGTTTATAGCATGTTAAAATATATGAGAATATATTAAAAAAAATAGCTTCTAATTAGCGGTAAAAAATCCGAGGAAGAGTGTGGGAATTCGAGCATTGGTAAACCCTTCATACTCCACGAATAAGAATCATTTATAGACAACGACCACCTTCCTTGCTTCACAGGGATAATGGGATGTGTGCTAAACATGGGGTATAAGGAAACGCGCACTACAGACGTCGTAGGAGAAATGCATAGAGTGGCTACAGGACGTTCCCGCTAATCTACCTATATCTACACGATTGTAAACAAACCACGGAACGGGTGGAGTTCGCAGGCCCGGTGTTATTGCTCGCTCACCTGGTGTAGGGGCAGGTTGGCAGACTGTAAATTACGCTGATTCATGGAAACTGTACTACTGGTTCTTCCCTACTGTCCGTGTTCCCTAGTATTTGTCCGTAAGTAGGATTTAAAGACTGGACTGAGGTATAGACGAATGCGTGTTTGTCGGTAAGTAGAACTTCAGCGGTGGACGTAGATATTATATGGATCCGTGTTTGTCAGTAATTAGGACTTCTGAGAACGCAAAGGAAATGAAGTAGCCCACACAAAAGCTTTTGCAGCAGGCATCTGTGTTTATAAACGACTTATTTAACGAAAAATACTGTGTGCACAACGTATTGTGTAAAAAGATACATGCGCAACTAATGTGACATTTGACTGTGGCAACGTTTCGCTCTCCAGAAGCAATAATGTATTTACTGTAGTCAATATTCAATAAAACACTGAATAACAGGGAACCGAGAAAACCTACAGAACAGGTTAGAAATAAAGTAATATTCTTATAAAAGGTAGTAAATAACGTGAAAAGATTTTGTTAACACAGGATGAGAACGGGTAAATAAACAAAAGACTTAGCACTTAAAAAAGCAAGAACTGAAGGTGAAACAGAACGCCTCGTTCATTCTTCTACTTGACTTCCTTCATTCTCACTCCACAGTACTCAACAGCAATTTCCATACAGTTCCCATCACTCTCCTCACTTCACATGTGTTGGCTCACTAATCAGGAGGGAGGACCTTGAGGCCTCCCTCACCCTTTGTCAATATTCACGAGAAAGTTACCCAAAGTCTCCATTAGTCTTTCTCACTAATCATTAGTCTGTAACTCTTGAGGTCTTTCTCACTATCAGTACTCAGCGTGGAGTTCTCTGACGCCTGCTTCACTCTTCAGGAGAGATCTTCCTTACGATTCCAAAGCCATTCTGTATTACTTAAGACGGTGATCAAGCTTAAGACCTTTCCCATGCTCTCTTTCTACTGAGGAGGAAGCTCCGTCAAGCCCCCTTCACCCTCTCTACTACACTCACGTAGCAGCTCAGTCAAGGTTTCTTCTCCCTCCCTCACTACAACACTCAGAAAAGGAGCTCAGTCAGGCCTCCCTCATCCTTCTCACTACTCAGAAGGAAGCTCCCTACCTCACAGAGTAACACCATTGTCCTGGATCTCACAAGTTTTCGCGATCGTAAAACAACTCGCAGAAACAAATTCAACAAAGATTTTTTTTTTTCATTTCAGTTTCTTTGATTGGAAGAGAATAATTACATGTATAATTACACTCTGTATTCAGTGAGATAGAGTATTTCCTAGTTTTATAAGAAACTGCTTATTAATAAGTGAATGCAATACAAACTTTATCTTTATTTATTAGCAAAAGCACCTATTTCTCGCAGCGTCCTTACTAATGTAGCCTGTGATAGGAGAGACTGCCGCCCCGGAAGCCATTCATTACTAACTTGAAGAGAATGGAAACAAGATTATAGTGGCAGATATACTTTATTCTAACAAACTGCCAAAATTCTTCTTATACTCGACTTGGGTTTCTTTATTGTTGAAATGTTTCGCCAAGACTGTAGATAGATATATCCAAGTGTTAAACATGTGTCTTAATCATCAACTTGTCGGTATTTCACTCAGTTTTCAACATCCTCTTATCCTGGCTCGTTCCTTCTCTTCACTACACATATCTGCTGCTTTTCCTCACCTTTCCCCACAGACAAACGGAATAAAAATTGTAATGACAAGAGGCCTTCACCTTTGTTGAAAGATGAGAGGTGGGACCAAGAGCAAGAGCTCACACCCTTTTTTGTTGCAAACTGTAATCAGTAATTATGTAATCGAATACACACATACAAAGAAACAAATATAGACACACCCACATAAATAAAAATACACAAATACAAACGGACATACAGTCATAGACAAACAAATACAAACACAACACACACACACACACACACACACACACACACACACACACACACACACACAGGGAACAAAAGCAGTACCAGAGAACAAACGGTAAGGGTACAATGACTCGTACTGGACACTGCACACACACCAGGAAAAAGAGATGGTAAAACTTTAGAGGTGGCAAAACTGTTGGAGCTACGTTATGTTTTAGGCAGCAGGACCTGCCAAGGTGTCACTATGGATTCTGGGAGAGGAAACAGGGGCATTGTTTGTACCACCAGCGAAGACATATGTGTGAATGGGCACTGGACATTTAACAAAGGTCTTGAAGACAGCGAATGCAATCCCCATATCTAAGGAGACAAAAAGAGAACTTTGAGTAGATGTTGCTGACATTCATGCAAGAAATAGACAATAAAATCAGAGTGTGGTAGAGCACTTGCAGAGGTTTCATAAATAACAATGGTCTACGAATTTAAAATAAAAGCGTCCTTTAAAAAATAAGGCATTTCTCTTATTTATTAAAGTTTCCAGATAAATTTATTTTCCAATTTTTGCGTATACTTGTAGAGTCAGTTAATTCACTTATACTGATTAAAACTGATGCTTCTTTGTTAATCTCTTACAAATCCAGTTCTTCTATTATTGTCCAGCAGTAATCTGATAAAAATAATGGGCTCCATTTCCCCCCGGCAACGTTTCTCCATGACTGAGATGTCTTGATAGAAAGGTTCACCATATCCAGCGTTGACTCCTCCGCAGTTAGCCGGAAAATAATCTAGATGTGAATGTAAGAATATTTAAAGATATATTGCTGACCAATTTTTTGAGAGGACGACAACAGTATCCCACTAGCTGGCTGCAATTGTTATCTTTAGTATTTCCCAGGAAATTGTTTGCTACTAAACGAAAAGCATTCCAAACATTTTTCTCCTCACCAATTGAGATACGAACTCCTCATCCCCATGAAGCTCGAGAATCTGTGGACCAAACCATACCACGAGAGGGGTACGAACCCGTGATCAGAGAGTCTCAAAACTCCAGACCGCTTAGCTAGTCACTGGGCCAGCTAGCCACAGTAAGATTCATCCAACTCTCTTCCATGTTTATATACACATTTTCTTTAAGAATAACATAGCATCACTTATAATTACACGCTAAAAGTAAATATATAATTAAACTTGCATAAATATGTACAATTTTGCTTGCTTTACGACTCGCGACGGGCTGGAGTTTTGAGACTCTCTGACCGCGGGTTCAATCCCGGCCGGGGTATGGTTTGCTTGCTTTGTTATATACAAAAGTGACAGAGTCTTTGCTTGCTTATTTGTTTTGTGTTTGTATATTTTTTATTATACCTCTGGAAGAGAAAGGTTAAAAAGTATATAATAATGTTATTAGAAAGTATCGATTACAACACATGAAACATATATTGCAATGGTTTATTTACGATTATTATTTTGTATATCTTATCTCTTCGTTTTTTTTGAATTATTAATGATGGGGTTGGTTGGCTTATGTAGTTTAAAACCTATCCACTACGGTGGTTTATGTGGTTTAAAGCCTACCGATTACGGTGATTTATGTGGTTTAAAGCCTACCGATTGCGTTAGAGTCATCAGAGTTACAAAGAAACAAGAAAATACTTCAATCCCTAAAATATTAAATTCTCAGCATACACTAAATACGCCCATCAGACAAAATTTCCTCTCGTTTAATAACTAAACAACTGTACGATTTACAATATATATTTACCAACCTTCTAAAGCCATTGAGTGATCTATGAAACACAATTGAAAGGCAAAATTTATAATAAGTCCAAAATATTTAATTTTTAACCTAGCACTCTTAACATATTTGATGGCCAAATTTGATATGTTGAATTACGTTATATCCTCGTAAATTATAGAATTGCGTTATATATTTTTTTATAACACTTCAACGCCCCTGAGACAACTGATTTGTAAATATTATTAGTTAGATTTTTTTTATATACACTGTATACGTTATATACATTGTAGATTTTTGCAGGTGGGTTGTATTTTACGATCATAAATACGTAAAAGCATTTTAATGATGCAAGTTTACACAGACGCAATAATAATAGTGGCATAATGTAAGACGCAGTAATAATGGTATAATGTAAGACGCAATAATAATGGTATAAGACGCAATAATAATAGTGGTATAAGGTAAGACGCAATAATAATAGTGGCATAATGTAAGACGCAATAATAATGGTATAATGTAAGACGCAATAATAATAGTGGTATAATGTAAGACGCAATAATAATAGTAGTATAATGTAAGACGCAATAATAATAGTGGTATAATGTAAGACCCAATAATAGTAATAGTGTAAGTTAAGACCCAATAATAATAATAGTATAAGTTAAGACCCAATAATAATAAAAGTGTAAGTTAAGACCCAATAATAATAATAGTGTAAGTTAAGACCCAATAATAATAATAGTATAAGTTAAGACCCAATAATAATAAAAGTGTAAGTTAAGACCCAATAATAATAATAGTATAAGTTAAGACCCAATAATAATAAAAGTATAAGTTAAGACCCAATAATAATAATAGTGTAAGTTAAGACCCAATAATAATAATAGTGTAAGTTAAGACCCAATAATAATAATAGTATAAGTTAAGACCCAATAATAATAATAGTATAAGTTAAGACCCAATAATAATAATAGTATAAGTTAAGACCCAATAATAATAATAGTATAAGTTAAGACCCAATAATAATAATAGTATACGTTAAGACCCAATAATAATAATAGTATAAGACCCAATAATAATAATAGTGTAAGTTAAGACCCAATAATAATAATAGTGTAAGTTAAGACCCAATAATAATAATAGTGTAAGTTAAGACCCAATAATAATAATAGTGTAAGTTAAGACCCAATAATAATAATAGTGTAAGTTAAGACCCAATAATAATAATAGTATAAGTTAAGACCCAATAATAATAATAATATAAGATTAAACGCAATAATAAAAGTAGCATAAGACGCAAGAATAATAATAATAATAATAATAAGGTAAGACTAAGGTAATATTGGCCGTGAAAAAGTAGAAGGATTTAAATATAGAGAACTAATTACTAAGTATAATGAAATTACTCATCAGTACCACTGAATATACTAAATATCACTGAAGTTACTGCTAAGTGTCACTGAAGTTACTGCTAAGTATCACTGAAGTTGCTGCTAAGTATCACTGAAGTTGCTGCCAAGTATCACTGAAGTTGCTGTTATCACTGAAGTTACTGCTAAGTATCACTGAAGTTACTGCTATCACTGAAGTTACTTTTAAGTATCACTGAAGTTACTCCTAAATATCATTGAAGTTACTGCTAAGTATCATTGAAGTCACTGCTAAGTATCACTGCAGTTATTCCTAAGTATCACTGAAGTTACCCCAAAGTATCATTGAAGTTACTCCTAGGTATCACTGAAGTCACTGCTAAGTATCACTAAAGCTACTGCTAAGTATCATTGCAGTTATTCCTAAGTATCATTGAAGTTACCCCAAAGTATCACTGAAGTTACTCCTAAACATCACTGTAGTTACTTTTAAGTATCATTGAAGTTACAGCTAAGTATCACTGAAGTAATTGGTAAACATCACTGATACAAAAATCATTCGTCCCGTAACAGCAGAAAGTATAATTACGGTACCATCCACTGTATATAACCGCGCAACAATTACCTTTAATAACCTTCAAGGCGCATTACTACTCAGTACACAAATTTAATGAATTAAAAAAAAAAGCCTTTTAATTACAATAAAAAGGGGGAATAGACTTTTGGAACACAAAAAGTCCAACGACCTTAATTTCCGCGTAAAATTTTTAACCTTCCACAATATCGTACAAAGGAGAAAATGTGAGAAAGAGGCTAAAGCGAGTGAAACAGAAAGAGGGGAAGATATTAAAGTAGGAATTAATGGGAAGAGAAGAAATGGGACAGTGGAAGGAAGTAACGAGAGCAGAAGAGGGATTAAGAGGAGGAAGAACTGAGATAGTAGGGAAGAGAGATGAGAAAATGAAGCAAACTGAGTAACTGAGAAAGGCGAAAAGAAGACATGATCGGAGCGATGATGGGGGAAATAAGGTGAGAGAGACAGACAGGGGATGAACGAAGGTAAATGAAAAGGGAAAAGGAGGAGAGAGGAGAAAGAGGAAGAGAGAGAGATGAATGGATTGATGAAGTGTGTCAAGACATAGAAGCGAAAGTTTGTTCCACCTGAAGTCTGTGGCACGGAGACTGAAATAGTCTGTGTTCCAGTAACAGTACTGTGAGAAAATAATTTTCCGAGATAAAAAGAAATTAAAATTCTACAAGTATGGAAAAAAGGCATAATACATAAATAACCCGCACATAGGAGAAAGTAGCTTACAACGACGTTTCGGCCCGACTTTAACCATTTACAAAGTCACACTAACACAAAAGAGTGAGGGAGTCAGTGTAAATAGGCGAGGGGAATAGGGAAGAGATAAAGAGAGGAAGAAAAAGAAGTTGGTAGTGGAAGTAGTAGAAGGATTGTTCCTTGTTCCTAAGGAAAGCATAACTTCTAGGAGATATCTAACTATAATACAATGTAGTAGTAACTAGGTAAGGATCATTAGCCAACCCAGTTACCCGAGTTATGACTTTAAAATTCTCGGAGCCTTAACGAAAGAGTTGAATATTATGTCTTAAGTTATGAAGCAAGTTTAAACTTTCAAGAAAATGCTCAAAATCATAGGCAACAGCTCAGGTATTTTTATATAAAAAATATTCTCTATGCTTTCTTTTCAGCTTTTTCTTTTGATATTAAAAATAGTAGCGTAAGGGAGAATCGTGAAGAACAGGAGGAGAGTGAGGTAATCAGTCCCTCAACCTTGAGTCGATGTGGTCAGTCCATCAATCTTGAACAGAATACAGCATATGTGCGGAGAAGTGGCTTGTAAACCGTAGGCAGGAAAGGTTGAGGGACTGATTACCTCACTCTCCTCCTGTTCTTCACGATTCTCCTTTGTATGGACTGATGAAGCCACTGTGTGGCGAAACGTTTCCTCAATAAAGATACCCCAAGAGTTGCACATGTGTCTAATTTATCAACGTGTCGGTTCTTTGAACCATTCATCTACAATCCTGTCAGACACTGCAACTTCTTAGGAACTTAATACTTGGGAATTCTTCGCTTGCCTAACCCTTGGGCACGACCTACTTCCACATTGGGCAAATGCGACACCACCTACGACTGCTGCACTTCTCCTGCCTACGGTTTATAAGCTACTTCTCCGCACATATGTCGTATTCTATTCAAGATTGATGGACTGACCACATCGACTCAAGGTTGAGGGACTGATTACCTCATTCTCCTCCTGTTCTTCAAGTTTCTCCTGTGTATGGACTGATGAAGCCACTGTGTGGCGAAACGTTTCTTTAATAGAGATACCCAAGAGTTGCACATGTGTCTAATTTATCAAGACAATAATGACCTGGGGAAACAGAATGATGACCTGGGGAGTCAGAATTGTGACCTGTGGGGCACAATGGTGACATGGGGAGACAGAATGGAGACATGGGGGAGACAGAATAGTCACCCGGGGAGACAGACAGAATGATAACCTTGAGAAAGAGACAGAATAATAACCTGGGAAGAGAAACATACAGAATGATAACCTGGGGAAAAAAACAGCCTGAATGATAACCTGGAAAGAGAGAGAGACCGACAGAATGACCTAGGGAGAGAGACCGACAGAATGACCTAGGGAGAGAGACCGACAGAATGACCTAGGGAGAGAGACCGACAGAATGACCTAGGGAGAGAGACCAACAGAATAGTAACCTGGGGAGAGAGAGAGACAGATTGATGATCTGGGGAGAGATACAGACAGAATGACCTGGAGGGAGAGACAGACTGAATGACATCCTGCAGACAGAATGATATCCTGGAGACAGACAGAATGATAATCTCGTGAAAGAGACAGTGTGACCTAGAGACAGAGACAGTGATGACCTTGCAAGACAGAATAATTACCGGGGGAATTAGGCTGACCGGGAGAGACTGAAACAGAAATACGCCGGGTGAAGGAGACACCACGACATGGGATTCGCAATGTAGTCCAAAACTTAAAATCTGAATGGTCCCTGTGCAGGAAAGGGGAACAGGATTTACCTTCTATTCGGTGCGGCGTTGCCTCCAGCGCATATTTTTTTGGTGATCCCAAAACAAACTAAAGACAAAAGCCGAAATGCATACACAAGTGAGAAAATGCGGGGAAGTTTTTCTCAAAACGGTTAAGTTTCTGTGATACAAAGAGACAGAAAGGGGGGAGGGGAAGGGTTCAAATGACCGAGAAAAACACGCTGTAAAGTGAGACAGCGTAATAGGAACGAGAGATACAGTGTAATAACCGAGACAATGTGAAAAAGTGATACATGGGGAGTGGCCCAAACAAGGCAGCGCTATGCAGTGAGAGAGACTGTGTGTAAAACATAAAGGGGGGAAGATAAGGGTATAAACACATATGCATAAATGTGATTTATTGACAACGTTTCACCCACACAGGGGGTTTTTTTTTAAAGTCAAACACAATCTACCTGGGGGGGGAAGGGTACGGATATTTATAGTCAGTTCGAATGTTGGAGGTCAGGTGGAGAATGCGCATCGAGATCTACCGGTGGGGTTATAGAGTTTTGGGGTATTTGGGCGGGGGGTTTTGGGAAATTTGTGAGTAGACCTTCGCAGTTTCTATGTTCTTATGTGGGATAGCGATAAGAAGTTTTTTTTTGGGAGTGGTTTCAGCTATGTTATAGAACCGTTTTCTGGTTAAAATTGGGGTTAAGAGATAAGCGATATTCCGGGTTCTTGGGTATTGAGTGTTGTCTTTCTGTGGAGAAAAATTCTTAGTTTCTGTGTTAATTAAATGGTTTTGAATTGCGATTGTACACAGCATTCCTATATCGTCAGCCCCTGCTTGCTTTTGGGTGTTCTAAAACGTTTTGGAGGCCCTTTTTGATGTTTCGCCCCCCAATATAATTTGTTGCAGTCTTTACAAGGGATTATGTTACCCTGCGGGGATGGAGGCTTGTCCTGTCTACTACTTTTGATGTCCTTTAGGTGTGGTTTGGGGAGGTAGATATTTGGGGAATGAGTTTTCCAATGTGTCGGTATTTTATAACCATTTATTTCCAGGGTAAGAGAAGCGACAATAAACAGTGAGAAGAGATTGTTGTGAAGGCTAAAACCACTCCAAGATATTGGGCGGGCTTGCTGTAAAAACGGCATCAATAATGGCGTGGGGACTTAACAACGTAAAACTTAAAGGGTTTGGAACTTAATGGTGGGGGTCTTACGGGGATACCACTTTTGGGTTTAAAGGGAAATTAACATGTGGGTCTTAATGTGTTCATGTTTAAAGGTAATACTAAATTTATGCATTTGAGTGCGTTACGGAACACAGAACACAACAGCTCAGCTAGTAAGTTTGTAATCACATTTTGTGGTAAACAAGATAATTTTTTTTCTCACGATAAAAATGCCCTTTTGTGAAAGGGCATTAATGTTTTTTTTTGTGAGGGGAAGTCTCCTATTGTAATGATGAAAAGACCAACTGCAAAGGGGACATATATGACTTTTTTCTAGGGATAGCCCGGGCCTAATGTAGGGGACATAACGAAACCAGTTGTAAAGGGTATAGTAAATGACCTTTTTTAAAGATTAATAAAGCAATACAAAGGGCCTACTGTCATGGACATACCGTGGACTACTAAAGTTGAGAGATACAGGGGTTTTAAAAATCATGTAGTTTAGGCCATTTATGTAAGGAAAGCTGGTTAGTGAAAGGGGCCCCGTAAAACACATTATCATAAGACATAGCAAAAAGGGGGACACTAAAGAGGCCCATTTTTGAAAAATTTGAGTCGCAGGGTCTAAGGAAAAGTTGGTGACGTATGTGACAATCTCTATTAGACACCAGGTAAAATAGGGAATTAAAAAAAGGTGTGAAAGTGTTGGCAATTTTTACCAGAATAAGACAGGTAAAAACGATGAGCAAAAAAATTACATTTTTTTTTGCTGCGATTTTTTCGCTCTCCAGTTGGTCACACAGTGCCATTTGGCCTACTTCATGCCAGTAGGCCTACACTAGTGTTTTTGCTATTTCATCTCATTTTGGGTTACCTTTAATAAAACCCCCATCTTGAAATGTTGGACTGGCTTCACAAAGCTCCTGGGAGGAAACACAAAGTTCCTGGAGAAGGACAGCAAATTCCTGGGCAGGAGTTTGAGTAACATTTTGTAGGAAATTTTCCACAAAAAATATCACATTCTGCATTTTGGTCCTTTACCCAAACAACAGCAAAATCTGATGATGACGGGGTTAAAAGTTCATTGAATGGTCTAGAGAAAATTTTCACTGTTATTCTACTTCCACGCCACTCAAGATTAAAAAAAATCCCCCTTTTAAAAAACAATTTACACAAACATCCGTGAAAACATGAATACTTTTGTAGAAGCAACTTTTTTTGCACTATTAAAATCCAACAAGTATGTATATTAAAATACTCAAAAATTTTTTAGAGAGAATGAATAAAAGTTACGTTCGTGTTTGTTAAAAAACGTAAGTGAGACCGATTTAAACGAGTAAACAATAGCAAAAAACACACTAGAGGGCAGCCTTAACAACTGCGCAGAGGAAGCCGGGATCCTAGGTCCTATTGCTTAATTATGTAACTTATTATGTATGAAAGAAAGTTAAACGCCACTTTCCTTAAACCAAGAATAACTTGTTAAAAACGTCGCAAAGCTCTTTTCTATGTATTTTCTTATATATGTTCCATTGCATACAAAGAACTTGAATTTCCCTTCATAAAGGTTTTTAAAAAAGCAAATATGAAAAACTGGCCTAAAAATGACCCCTTGGGGAAAAGCCACAAGGATCAGTCAACAGAAATCGTTGCTAAACCCTCTTGCAAAAAATTTTTTGAAAACTATCCAATACAGCAATAGGAAAAATCAGGAAGAACCCCGCACCCAAAGGGTAGGAAGGTCATTTTTGAATCCATCCTCCTCGGGCATAATCGTCCAACCTGTTTTTAGTACTAAGAAAAAGCTTCAACAACGTTTCACCCCGGGGGTCAGTCTTAAAGGACTGAACACCCGACTCCAGGCTGGGGGACTGATAACCTCAGCCTCCTTTTTACTTCCACTGTTCTTTTCTCCGTAATGGACTGAAAAACCACTGGGCTGGAAAAAACGTTTCCAGAATAACAATACCCAAATTTTTTCTAGGTCTTCAATAAAACTATCAATTTCTAAAACCCATTAATGCATTTGTCAATCAGGGATACTTTATCTTAGCTTTTTTTTTCGATACTTGACACCCATTCACGATTTTCTCTCTCGTTTCTCCATAAAAAAATATTTGAAAGGTCAGTAGAAAAAATAATTAGCTAAAGGAAAAAAGATTCCAAATCTCTTCCTCCTTCTCTTCCAATAATTACGGATTTTTTTAAAAATTATTTTGTTTTCTTTATGTCCTCCGATGTTTTAGTATTTAATCAAGTTACTGATCATTTTTCCAGTTTAAATAGCTTTTTCATGCTCTTCGATCATTCTTTTTTATTTTGAAATTTAATATTTTTGGGACCCACTTCCAATATTTAATAGAAAATAATCTGCTTGGGGTTTCGATTAACTGTCAAAGCCTATAACCATGCCCTTGGGGCAATTCCCCAATGTTAAATCGAACTAATTTTGCTCTCGAATCAGTCCGTGCTTGAGTTTAATTAAAATCATTGATCTATAAATGTTAAGGGGACATCATAAAGGGGTTTGGGATCATTAATGTTAAAGAGTATAATGAAGCTCCGGGAGCGGGGATTTTAAAGCAGAACTGCATCAAATCTGCAGAAACAAAGTGAAAACTCCAACTGGCACAATTGCTTGAATTATTAGAACTATTTAGACTGTGTAATTGTGAATTAATCTTGAAATAAAAAGTCTTACACACCACCAAAACACACAACACACACACACACACACACACACACCCCACACACACACACACACCACACACACACGACAACCCTTTGGGGCAGGGGGAGAGTGGGCCTAGTAGCAACTAGCGAGAGGCGGAAAACCCGAAGCTTGGGGCTACCACGCAACCCAAAAAATGCAAAACACACAAACACACACACACAACACATGATTAAGGGATGTTAGGAAGTTTTCTTCAGCACAGAGCCAGGAAGTGAATAGGTTTTTAAAGTGAGAGAGTGGAGGCAGGAACCATAATACTTTTTAAAACGAGTTGATAAAGCTCATGACAGTGAGAGAGAGGCCTATACGATCAGTGAAGAGGGGGGGGCCCGGAGCCGAGCGTCGACCCCTGCAACCCCAAATAGGTGACACACCAGTAAAAAGGGAGGGCCAGGACTATGGGTTTTACCCCCCCAAGGGGAGTAAACACTCAAATTCTCACTCTACTCAAAAAGGTTTCAATCAAAATTTTTGATTACAAAAATTTTTTAAGTATTAAAGAGCAATATATTTTCAATGAAGGGGCTCAAAAAAACTGGAGTGTCCCTTCAAACATTCCTCCCGTGAAGACCCGTTAATTACGAAATCAAACCAGACTGCAAGAATAAAACATAAAAAAATTCGTTCGTGTCTGAAGCGGTACAGAAAGAAGCATACAGCCCTTTGTAGCCTAAAAATACAAAACAAAACTTCTAGATGGATCTCGTGGGTTTAAACACAGAGACATATTATCCTCCAATACATAAAATGAAGGGATATCTCTCAAAGTATGTGTACTTACCCACTATACCTAGACTAGTACCATCCCATGGCTCCACCCCCCCACTCTTAAATTCCACCCAAAAAATCTACCATCCCCGTTTCTGTGTTAAGGAGGGCTGTAGGGCAAATTTTTCCCCTCTCAAAAAAAAACGAAAAATTATGGAAATTGAGTTATTATACAGAAAAATAGCTTTAAATTACTTATACAGATGTAAAGATGAAAAGTCATAACCTTTCCCCAACCCTCTGTTAGAATCATCACGTCTAAAACCTCTAAGAATTTCCCCTCCAAAGGGGGTTCCTTGATGCGGGGAGGGATCTTGATCTAGGGAACTGGGGCTGAGGCATTCTTCCCCCCCCCCTCCAACAGGGCTGTAACCAATCCCCCCCTTTGGGTTTTTGGGGCTCCCCCATGATAATAATTAACCCCAGTACCCACTACAAGCAGCTCTACCATCAAAAACAAATACCCTCCTTCCCCTAACACGTATATGATTTCCACCACCCCCCGATAATCCTATTACATACCCTCAATACCCCTACCAATACCTGACCCCACCCACTGCTCCACCCCTAACCACTACGACTCCCCACAACAACATTCTAAACCCCACCCCCCCATCTCTCTACTACACGACCACCAAAAAATTTTTAAACCCCCACCACCATTTATGCTACCCCGCCACAATACCTTACCAATCCCTAAAAACACATCTATACTGCTCCTACAACAAAATCTATCACCCCATCCAAAACACCACCCCCAAACCATTTTAACCACCCAAATTTTCCTCCCACCCCAACACCACCACACCACCCTCCCCCACCCCCCCCCATTATCCCCAACACCCCCCCACCATTAAATTACTATTACCCCAACACCCACTCCGTACACAACCATACTCTACCATCACATCTACCACCCCCACTACCACACATCTATCACCCCCACCTACCCTCACATCTAAAACCCCCCCACACTACCATCACATCTACCACCCCACACCACCATCACATCATCACCCCCACACTACCATCACATCTACCCCCCCCCCTACCTCACATCTACCCCCCACAACTACCACACATCTACCACCCCCACACTAACCATCACCACTACCATCACATCACCACCCCACACTACCCTCACATCTTACCACCCCCCCCTACCATCACACACCACCCCACACTACCCCACACTACCACCCCCCCCACTACCAACACATCTAACCCCCCCCACACTACCAACACACCACCCCACACTACCATCACATACTACCATCACAAACTACCCCCCCACACTACCTCACATTAAAACCCCCCAAAACTACCATCACATCTACCACTCCCCACACACCACCAACTACCATCACATCTACCCCCCACACTACCTTTACATCACCCCCACAAAAACAACTACCACCCCCAAACCATCACATCTACCCCCCCACACTACCATCACATCTACCCCCCCCACACTACCATCACATACTACCATCACATCTACCACCCCCACACTACCATACATTACCACTTCCCACACTAACCACCCCCATACTCCATCACCTACACCCCCTACACTACCACACATCTACCACCCCCAACACCCTCACATCTACCCCCCCTACACTAACCTCACACTACCACCCCCCACTAACCTCACATCTACCCCCCCACTTTTCCCTCAATTTTACCACCCCCCCACTACCATCACTCTACCCCCCCCACACTACCATCACACTATCACCCCCACATTACCATCCTCTACCACCCCCCCATACCTAAAATCATCACCCTACACTACCACAATCACCCCCCTCACACTACCACACATTACCACCCCCACATACCAAACATCTACCCCCACCTACCTCACCTACCCCCCCCACCTACCATCCATTTTACCCAACCCTACACACCATCACATCTACCACCCCCACACTACCAAACTCTACCTCCCCACACTACCATCACACTACCACCCCCACACTACCATCACATTCCCCCCCCACACACCATCACATCTACCACCCCACCTACCATAAAATCTACCCCCCCACACTACCATCACACTACCACCCCCACCTACCATCACATCACCACCCCACACTACCATCACATCTACCACCCCCCCACTACCTCACATCTACCACCCCCCCACACCATCACATCTAAAAACCCCCCCCCACACTACCCTCACACTACCACCCCCCACACTACCCTAAAATCTACCCCCACACTACCATCACATCTACCACCCCCACACTACCATCACATCTACCACCCCCCAACCATCCATCTACCCCCCCCCACACTACCATCAATCTACCAAACCCCCCACTACCACACATCTACCCCCCCCAACTACCACACATCTACCACCCCCCCACTTCCCCCTCACATCTACCCCCCCCCACCTACCATCACATCTACCACCCCCACACTACCATCACATCTACCACCCCCAAACTACCATCACAACTACCCCCCACCTACCATCACATCTACCACCCCCACACTACCATCACATCACCACCCCCCCCAATACCATCACACTACCCCCCCCACACACCCTCACATCACCCCCCCCACAACCTCACACCCCCACATCCACATTCACACAATAATTAAAAAATAAAAAAAATAAAAAATTCCAAAAAACACATTTAATAAAAACAAATTTTTCATTTGTTTCAAATTCAATCAAAATTTTAATAAAATTTAAAAAACACATAAAAATTATATATTAAAATTTTAAAAAAATAATTAAAATAATAATTAAAATAATAATTAAAATAATCACTCTACACAATCATCACACAACACAAAACAATCACCACCCCCACTTATAATTCCACAACACTATTCACCCCCACTTTACACACCACCCCAAAATCTCAAAACCCCTCACAATCATAACACCCCACCACAAACCACTACCACCAAACCACCACACCACCACCCCCAAACTCTAAATTCCCCCCCCCACCTCCTCACTGTCTCAGCAAATTTTATAAAACAGCGTGGTTTTTTTGTAGGCGCGGGGGCGGGTTTTTGAGACGCTGGGACGGTTCGGGGAAGCGGGGGAGGGTCTTTGGGAACTCCCCCCATCAACAATTCAAAATCCCTCACTTCCCCAATACCTCTCTTTACGACACCAGAGCCACCACTCTCTACGGCGCCTCCCTCAACTATCGCCCCCAAACAATATCATAGTTTTTTGTGTTGGGGTTTAAAGGGGGGAAAAAGTGGTGGAGGTGGAGGGGATGAGGGGGAGGGAGGTGAAGTGAAGGAAGGGCGACGTGGGAGGAGAGGATCAGAGTGGGGGAAGGGAAAAAGGGGAGGAGGGGAGAGGGAAGGGATGTGCCCTTCTCGGGACTTTCAAATCTTCTGAAACGTTTTTTTTTCCTCAGTATGGGGAGGGACAGGTTAACGCAATGTTTGTCTGTCTGCCCGTCGCCTCCCTCCTTCTTTGTCTGCTGCCGTCTGTCTTCTGCCTGTCCTCTGTCTTTTTTGTCTGCCTGTCTGTTGTCTGCCTTCCTCCGCTCCTCCCTCTCTCTTCCCTCTCCCTCTTTCTGTTTTTTTAAAAGAAAAAATTTTAATTTTTTAACAAAATTTCACCTCCGTTTTATAAAAGAAGCAAGAAAAAAATATTTAATCTCAGAAGCCGACGTTTTAAAAAGGATCTGGTGAAAGAAATCACGTAAATTATAGTTACTAGAGACCGTATCAAACAGTAAAAAATTTAATGCAAAAATAAATTCTATCTCCGACGAGCTGTTCCACGTTTTTAAATGAATTTGCGGAACCCTAGTCTCAATCCCCTAAAAGCGAGCACGTCGGGAGGTAGGGAAACGCTTAAGTTTTTTTGTCTGAAAAGCAGGCGGTATCCTTACCAGGATTTATTGCTCATTCATGACCCGAAAGAATTAATTTCTTAGAAACCCCCTTTTTAGAATGCTGAAGGGTTAACATTTAGCAACACATGGAAAACTTTTTTGAATTCCCATATGTTCAAAATTTTTCCCAACCTTCACCTTGTCGTTTTTTTAAACCATTTATTACCTTTAAAAATGCAAATGATGAACCTACTTGATCAATGATAACAACACTATCGTTCCTTTTCCGTTCCACTCTTCCCCCTTTGTCTGTGGGGAAAATACCCCTTTTTTTGAATTCTGAAGCCACAAAGAGGCTTTTAAAGTTATCGAACCTTTATTGGAATATTACGTACTTTGACCATGGGACGCCTGCAGATTCATTTTTTGCATGAACTTTGCCAAAGGGTACTGTCACCTCTTGGAAATTGAAGCCAGCGAAACAACTTTCTTGTAAAAAACAATAAAACTTGGGGGAAAAATTTCTTTTTTTAAATTTTCGGGCAACATTGAAGGTTTTCCTTGGGGATACCAAATTTACCGGGTTCGTGTTTGTAAAATATGGATAACGTTTTTAAAAATATAAATTTTTTAAAAAAACGAAAAAAGTTATATTTTTTGGTCATGAAAGAGAATTTTTTTAAGAAATATTTTTTTTATGCTAGTTATTATTTCCAATATTCGATACGCTTACGGTTGAAAACCGAACAGAGAGTTAGGTTGGGGAGGAAGCGGTAAACAGCTTACCGCTCCCCCCCCTTTAAATTAAGTTATAATTATAACCATCTGGAGTGCCAATTTTTGTAAGGTGGTTGTGTTCCCGGGGGGGCGCTCGTAATTTTTGGGACCTCGTGTATAAAAATAATTTTATCTGTGCCGGGTGCTGTCTGGCTATTGCCGACACTTCTTAAATTTAATACTGTAAAATGAATCACATAAATCTCCTACTTGCGGGGGTCCCAGATGGGGTTTTAGAAGCCACAAAAACTAGAAGACCATTGTCAAGGCAGTGATTAGATTCCTTTAAATTTTTCTTTTTTTCTATTACAGCAAGTATAAACCACCACAATTGCTTAACTCATGCAAAAAAAATGCTTCTGCATTTTTTTACCTTCGCTGCTAAAACTAAAAAACATACTCTAATTGTAGATAAATATTCAGGAAAAACCAAAAAACGAAAAGTGATACATGGAAACCCTTTTATCTTTATTTGGGAACTTTTCCCCAATGTTTGGCTTCATCATCCTAAAAAAGAAAAATGGCGAAATCAGGAGTTTGGGAAATCCCCCCCACCTGGGTAGATATAACCGTCCATCAAACAGAAGAATACAATATAAACAATGTCCAACAGTTGGGGTGTCCTATCCTTCAATGTTACACCTACCAATAGATTCTTCGGTCGAAAAATACAAAAATTCAATAAAAAATTTAAATAAAAAATTTTTAGCAGGAAAAAGGCCCCTAATATATAGATAAAATAATTCCCCCGAAGTGAGTATTTTTACACTACTGTAAGTGGGAAACTCAAACATTTTTTCAAAGCATCGAAATGGCAACCTTAAAAAGCAAAAACGTATAACTAAACACCCATTACTACAATTCCCAGCGATAATCTCGTGCTTTTTACGTTAAATGAAAAACAGCGCATGAAAAAAATCTTTTTTAAAATTTTAAAGAAAAAAAATTACACAAACATTTTAAAGTATCGGGCCCTTTTCTCTTTACTTAACCACTTACTATAATATCCAAAAATAAAATACTTACAATACTACCCAACGTTCGTTTCCCTTTAGTTCATCACCATTTTTCAAATATCTTCTATTAATTTGCGATTGTAAAACAATTCTTCGTCTTAAAAATTAAGAAATTTTTGTAAATGTTTTTTTTGATCAGCCGAAAGATCCATATGGGCTTTTTACTTATTTTATGTGAATTTTGAAACTCATTTCTAGGGGCAGTAGTAAAAAGCAATAGTATAGTAGCAAAGAGTCGTAGTCGTAAAGTACATCGTAGTAGAAACTAGTGGAGTATAGTATTGTAGTATAGTACTAGTCGTATGGATCATAGAGGTGTAATTTGTAGTATTTTAGTAGTAGACAGCAGCATAGTAGTCGCACAGTTTTATAGATCGTATATAGATGCAACACTCATGTAGTAGCAATATTCATTGAGCTGTAAAAATTTAATAGTATTATAGATTTTTGCAGTAATAGCTAAAAAAAAGTTTCAACATTCCAAGTTCATTTTAATTTCCGGGGAAGTTACAAGAGAAACACCCTACTTCAGTCCCCAGAGACAGCAACACTGTGATCGCACGACCCCACACGTGATCTGTACGAAAAGCACACTGTGATCTGCCTCCCGCCACTGTGATCGCACGTACAGCAACACTGTGATCGCACGTAAAAGCAACACTGTGATCTCACTACGCAACACGGGTGACGCCGTACAGAAACACTGTAAACTGCACGTACACAGCACTGTATCTCACGTACATAGCACTGGATCTGCACGTACAGCTACACTGTGATCGCACGTAAAAGAAGAGGGGGTGGGGGGGGGAAGCTATTTCCTAAAGTAAAAATAAATTTTAATATGCAATCACCAAGAGATCTATAAACATGAAGAGGAAAGGCAGCAAAATGGTATAAAATAATTCCAGAAACCTAATGGAAAGGAGACGGTCTTTTTGCTGCTTAGATTCCAACACAAAAACCCGACTAGGAAAAGATATTGATGATTTTCGGCCCGACTTGGATCATTAACTAACCAAGTCGGACCACAACGCGTCATTATTTTCTTTTTTCCCCAAATTGCGGGTTAATTTTTATTTTCCAGTTACAGATTGTGCCTTTTTTTTTCCTCATGATTCTTTATCCACCAAGGAGGGGGACGAGGGGGCCGAGGTACCATTGGGCCCAAAAGATCATGTAGGACCATTACCGCCCTATTCGTAAAGGAATGCCATTAGAGATAAAGTCCTATTTGCGTTGAGAAAAACAATAACAAAAACCTGAAAAATTTCATGGCAAACGCTAAAAGACCGGGAAAAATATTGTGGGGTGGTTTAGGGAATCAACAGAAATACATTTCCCTTTAAGGACCCCCCTGATCCTAAACCAGTCTTCTTGTACTGGACGTGAAGCCATGTGTGGCGACACTTTTCTTAAAGATACCCAAGGTTCACATGTATAAAATTTACCAACTTGTGTTCTCTGATTTGTTTATCTAAAAATTGAGAAATTTTTATTTATTGACTCTAAAGAAAAAAATAATGCGGAAGTATTGGAGAATGCCCCGGGGGTAAACAACCGAGCACATCACAAAGGGCGTAAACCCAAACAATATGACCCATTTGTACATATAGTATAATGGAAAAGGGGCTTTCGGGAATTTAGGTACAAGAAAACACCCCTTTCCATTGATAACCGCACCTGAAAGAACCACAACTGATCAAGCAGCTAAGGAAACCAAGAATTCCAGATTTTTTGCAGCACGACTACCTCCAAGCTGAGAGGCTGCCCTGCGAAGAGAAGCTAAATGAATTGAATCAAACCTTAAAATAAAAAAATCAGAGGGACATGGGTTTAAATAAACGGGAAAGACGAAATGGGGACTGGGAACAATAGAAAAAACAAAACAAAAGCCATTCAATGAGAGGGCCGTAAAAAATAGTTTCCAGGGTTGATTGGGTATTTAAAAAGAGGAAGTTTAAGATGGAGGGAAAGTAGAAAATACAAAAAAAAAATTGAAGGTTTGATTTCGAAAACCCCAACCAATCGGAAATTTAAAGTATATTGCCTATTTTATAAACAGCGAGGCCTGTCCAAAAACCCAATTTACCACACTGAAACTAAATGATAAATGCTACCGAAAGAGTTAAAAAAGAGTTTTTTTTTTCCACACATACACACACCACACACACCAAGAGCTGTGACCGCCCCCTGCAACCAAAAATAGTGAGTACCCCACACACACACACACCAATATTAAGAAAAACATTTCGGGGGGAGCGCACAGCATTAAACAAATTTCTCCCTTCAATTTTCACCAAAAAAATGTATATTCAATCCCAAAACCAGAGCAGTCGCGTGTAAAAATTTACCAAATAAATCCTAGCCATTTTGTTACCAGAAGTGCTTGCAAAAAATCCCAAACGCCAGAGAGGAGAGAGAGAGAAGAGGAGGAGAGAGAGAGAGAGAAGAGAGAGAGAATACACACCTCACCTACCGGGTTGCAGGACGATCTTAGCTTTGAGCTTGCTTTTTGTCCTACCGCTTGCTGCACTTACTCCCACGTCCAGGCGGCCCTTGTCATGCTTTTCCCCAAAATGTGCTGGACCCCCTTCATCAATTCTTTCCACTTAATCATCACCTAAGCTGAATAAATATTCCGACACCCATGACTCACACTGTCTGAAACTCAGTGCGATTAAACATACTTTCCCTCCCTTATATCTTAAATTTGAGGCAATTTTTTAATTTTTTCAGTCACTTGTAACAATCCCGTACCTATTGACCGAAATTTAGCTAGTGGCTCATGCTTCGCCCCTCTCGTAAATCCATATGACACCTTGTCAGTCCCTCATGCTTCTGCGTTTTCTCGTAGAATCCATAGTGACATTTTGTCTTTTCCCATCGTGTTTGATGTATTCTGTCACCAACAATTTTACCTTCCCCCCATTGTGTGCAAAAAGTCGGTACCCGTGGGACCCTTTCCTTTTTGACACTCTGGTTTAAATCTTGTTTTCACTGAGAATGCCTTTTAAATTATTCGTTCAGTTCCTCACAGGTTTCCTTCCATTTTTTTGAGTTTTTTCGTGAACCTCCCCTTTCTCCTTCAGTCCTATTTCCGGTTTTTTGTCGCCATTCTTTCGGGTGACTTTGAAACAGTTTCATCCTAAACCTTTTGTCCTATGATTCTCAAATCGGTTTCAGTTTTCTTCTCACCCTTTCCTTTTCTTTATGGGCCTCTGCTCACTTCTCTCTTGTCTGTTTTTTTCTAAAGTTTTGTCTTTTCTTTCCCACACTTTGCTTCCTTCTCCATCTTTGGGTTTAACCAGATCCCAATTATGTTTTGCCCGTTTACCTCTAGGTAGCCACCCGTTCTCTGATTTCTTTGTATTCGCTTTCCTCGTTCTTCCCTTTTTGGGTTATAAGTGTCTTCGTAATCCCGATTTCTCCTGATGTCCCCCCTGCTAGCCCCCATTTTTGCTTCCATAATTGTTAGAAATTCGGGATTGTTAGGAAAGTACACCCCAAAGGCCTATCATTCTAAATCGTTTTTATTAATCCCTTCATGATAAATACAGATCCAGTTTTTTTGGTTCTCCCCAATTCTTTTTCTGTTCCTTGAGAAACTGACACAAAGATTTTCATCACAACATCCAACATCTAGCTCCCTGGTTCCCCATTGGGTATAAGCCATCGGTCTATTTTCATTTTGAGAAAATTCCATTATCAACCTTTTCTTTTACCTCATGAACGCTTCTTGAGCTTCCGTCACGATTCAACCACTGCTTTCATCACTTGGTCATTATACTTTTAAAATTGGTTGTAGGGAACTTTATTTCTCTTTTGAAACCTTTCTTAATTTTCCCCACCATATTGCATTTAAATTTTTCTGTTTTCCACCACTCTTTAAAAAGCCACTTTCAAAATTTTTTTTTTTCCCTTTCTACTTGAAATCCGTGAAAAAATGCATCCTTTATCATTTCGTTATTTTTGTATTTGTGAAGCTATGATGTCAGTTTGTCTTTAAAATCGATTCTTTCATTTCCTCACTTTTATAATTCTTCAGTTTTGTATATGATACCCTATACCACCTTCCTTAACTAAGCTCTGATTTTTTGGTGCCAGATCTATATTAGTTTCTAAACGGGAAAGAGAAGAAGGCTTTTTGGGGTTAAAGTGTCATTGCCACAAAAGGGGGGCCCAAAAGGAAAACTGTTGGTAAGTTTAATTAGGTACTGGGACACTAAAACAATCATCATATATAGAACTGATCGGGCCTAGATAACCAATAAAGTCAGACAAATGCCCCTTTTTTTCATTGGGGGAGTAAATAGATAGGGAAGAGTTTTTGGATTCTGTGAAAGAAGATACACCTTTAATTAGGTGCTGAGAGATAAACATAGGGTGAGCCTTTAAAGATTTCTTGATTTTGGATGTTCCCTTATCTTTTTAACCCCTCCCTTTTTTTTAAGCACAACTTTTTACATTTCCTTCGATAGTTCCTTCCTTTTTCCCCGTCTGTCCATCCAGGTATCACACTACTTGTATTCAGTAAGAAAATTTTCTCAATTCTTTTTAAAGGGGGTTTTAGCAAACGGTTAGTTTTTACAAGCGGGGCTTTTTCCCAGTGTAAATTCCAATCTTCTAATATTTTCCATCTTCCGTATAAATTAATGATCAACTTATCTCATGTTGCTTCTCCTCCATGTTGCTTTTGATCTCCGTCCCCGTCTCAAATCATCAGTTGCTTCTTTATCACCATTGCCTCAAATCAGTCAGTTGCCCTTATCTACCGTCAGCCTCAAATCAGTCAGTTGCCTCTTAAACTAAAACCGTCACCTCAAGTCATCATGTTGCCCTTAACACCTCAGCCCCAAATCATCAGTTCCCCTTAATCTACCGTCGCCTCAAGTCAGTCATGTTGCCTCTTAATCTACCGTCAGCCTCAACAATCATGTTGCCTCTTAATCTACCGTCAGCCTCAAGTCAGTCTGTTCCTCTTAAACTACCGTCCCTAATTTAGTCATGTTGCCTCTTAAAAACCGTCAGCCCAAGTCCGTAGATCATGAGAGACCTGTCCTTTCTTCCTCTATTGTTTTTTCTCCAAAATTGCCTCTCTGTTGTCACTATTTCCATTATTTTCTCTACACTCTTTTGCCTTTGATCTACTATAAAAATTTTTTCCCCCCCCCCCCCAAAAAAAAAAAAAAAACTCCCCTTTTCCTTTGTTTATTCCTTTTCTCCTGACATTTTTTTATTACCCCCCAGTGTGCAAATGGGAAAATTGTGGGCAAAATATCACATTTACATTTTTATTTGCTCTTCAGTCTTTGAGCTCTTTTTTCTGCTAAGGTTCTCTCTTATTTCATGTTTCTCTCCCCTGCCATTATAACACATTTCCCTAAACGTATAATTTTTTTTTTTTTCTGTTTTCCCCCCCAATCTGTTTGGGAAAAAAGCTTTTATTTTATCTATGTATTGCCAACGGGCCTTCACCCCCCTTATTTTTTTTTGCTCTTCGAAATCTTTACTTTTTTCCGAGGTCCCCACGGGCAGCCTATCCAGGGGATGGGGAACTGTCAGTGATGCAAAGATAGAGAGACTGTTAGTGATTTGATGATAGACTGCAGTGATGACAGATGATAAAAGTCATGGGTACAGATGATAGACGCATGATGGCAGATGATCTGCGGTGGGAAATGATAGAGACGTCAGTGCGCAGACTGTCACTTTTGTGTGGTTGTGGGGTGGTGTGGTGTGGTGTGTGGGTGTGTGTTGCGCGCGCATGTGTGTGTGAAGAAAATGTTTCTTTTTGCCAGGGAGTATGTAAAAAATTTTGCCTTTTTAAAAGAGGGGTTTAGATAACACCAAAAAAACGGTAATAATTTATCTTCCAAAGTCTTTCCCCGGAAATTCTTTCCCCTTGTTGTTTTTTTAACGGAGGAACTAGGAAATTATTTTAGCCGAATCGAGAACGTTAGCCTGAGGTTAAAAAAAGGCTTTTTTGGGGGATCATCTTAAAAAGTTTTTTTTGGGGTGAGACTTGAAAGCTTTGTGCTGGGGACGAGAATTTTCGCGGGAGATGTGTAACGTTTGTTTAACGGGATTGTGACAGCGTTTTATTCAAGGGGGTGAGCACGTTTGTTGACGGGGAACTGAGAACTTTTGTAAAGACTAAAAAGTAGAGAATCTGGCCCCTTTTTAGGGTCTGGAAACTTTTGGTAGAAATTGGTACGACTTGCTGTAAACACCGCCCCCTTCACCGGAAAACCTTTTTAAATGAACAGAAAGGGTTTTAAAAAAAAAGACAAGTAGCAAACCCAGGGCATTTTGTTTTAAAAAAAATTTTGACCTCAAAACCGAAAAGTTTTCTAAAATAGTGCCTTCTTTCAACCCCCCTAACCACCAACGCCAACCCCCAAATTTAAAAAACTATCTTAGCCCCACAACTAATATTATATGGGGGTAGATACTATCACTATCACAACTACCACACCACAACCACCACAACAAACCCCCAATCAATTTAAAACCTACTACCACTGCCACCTACACCAAAAATGCATCACAATCCTCTGCCACTTTCAGTGCTATCACTACTTTACCACAAACCATTAACCACCCCCCCGTCCCACAATCCAAACACCACCCCACCACCCCCACATCATACCACCATCTGGTAACTTGGCACAGAGAAAACTTTCCCCAACCCCATTAAACACTATTTGCGTTGACCAACTTTCACAGAGGTGCACTACGCGCGCGCACACCAAGAGGGTTCACCTCGCTTTCCGCTCCATGGGAAATGTCTTTGTCTCCTGCCCTTTTTTTTAGGCCGAACACTGAGTGCTTTTTTAAATTGAAGGTCCGAACACTTTTCAACTGAGGGATGAACACCTCAAAACTACCTCTGCATTGCCTCCCTGCTCCATATTTTTTTTCCCCCTCTTATTTGATTTTAAAAACCTTTGCCAGGCACAGTTTCCAAAAAAACATAGCTATGTGATTATGTGTCTTTTTTTTTCAAGTTTTTCACATTATTTTTTCTTCTTCTAAATACTAGCAGATGGTAAATTCCGACAAACGTTAGATAAAAGGACACACTGCAAATAATTGACATTTTTCGTGGCAAAGTTTCCAGTTGCCCCAATAAAATTCACTTAGCCGCATGTGTCCTTTTACTAAATATTTTGGGGGGATAACTTCTACATCCTTTTACAGCCTTGAATCTCCTCTCACTCTACATCCTTAATGTCGTAATTTTCGGGCCTCAAACACTCCTTAATTCAAAGCTGGAAAACCGAAGACCAATAACAATTTCTAGAATTACTGACAATACTTAGGTAAAAGGCACCATTGCAACAAAGCCACAAAAACTGTCCCCATTAGTTACACTTGATCCTTTACCTAACAGAAAATGAGACGCATAACTTACGAAGACCTTGGTCAAACGAAACAAAGCAGTATAAGCGATTCTTTGCTAAAAAAAAAAAAAAAAAATTCGCTGTGACTTCATCAGGGCACAAGCAGATGAACGGAAGGGGGTAAGTATATTTAGGAAACCCAAAAAATGGGAAAATCAAGTGGAAACGTGGGGCTCCTTCAGTTTGGGGCAGTAAACTAAGCGTTTCGTCGATTATTTCTACATGAAAGACAACCTTTATGTTTTCTTTTGGGCATGGGATAAACCCCTTTGGTAAAAAATACCGACAAGTTGGTTTTGAAAAACACTAAGCAAACACTATAACAATTAATTTAAAAAAGTTTCGGTCCGGACCTTGATCACTTTTAAAATACAGAGATAGAAAGCTTAAATATAAGGCGGAGAGGAATGTGACGCACGGGCCGGGAATGTCAAAAAACAAAGAATGTAGGAACACTGAGAAGGCCTACGGGCCCTTTCGAGGCAGGGCTTTACAAAACAACCTCTACCTATGAGAGACGGGTAACGTGAAAACAGTGACTCCCGTGCTGTTTGGGCTGGGTTGCTTTAAATTCTGTATCCAAGTTTTTGAAATTTGTATTTTCCCGTGTTTCGTTTATGTGTCGGGACGGGGATTAGTGAGGCTTTTTAGGGACCGCGCGCGAGGTCTGGGGCGGTGAGAAAAGAGTTTTCCTCATTCCATTCACAAATCCCATTTGGGTCTCTGTGGGGACACAGGCGCCTTACCGTCTCGTTGAGGGATTTCGTCCATTCAGGGGGACGCCAAATTTTCCCGCCTTCCGCCTAATATTTCTGGACGAACCCAAAGGGGGTAGTGTAACCCGCCCCGTAGAAGTTAGAGGGTGGGGGTTTCGTTTTCGTATGGGTCTTTTGAAGATATTGGGTTTTATGGTGGAAACGGTGTTACCAAGCAAGTGCCCGCATATTCGTGGGAAATCGCCCATGGGGGTACTTGAACTGTTTAGGGGGGGTTCCATGGGCCGGTTTGTTGAGGATAGCTTGGCCTTTAGCGCATCACGGAGAAAAAGAGGGAAAGAGACGGTAAAGGCTTTTTGTTATGTAAGTGCATTCTTTTTTAAAAAACAAAGGCTGAAGACAAGGCCTTTAAAAGAACCAAAAGGCCCTCTCTTTGGCGGGGTCTTGGTGAAAAAAAAGGTATAAGACGCCTTGTTGGGAGGTTTTCTATACACTTTTAAGGAAGTTTTTTCACTGCGGGAGATCTGCACAGTAAACGTCGAGGAAAAGGGAAATTTTTCCACATTTTTGATTCAAGGTAAACTTTAAATTTAAGTTCCCAAAGCTTGTCTTGTTTAGAGGGGCCGGATTTGAGACGTCCGGGTAAAAACCAAAATTCATCAACGTATCTTGCCATAACGGTTTGGGAATGAGGGGCGAAATTTTTCCGTCCCAGGTTTTTTCCCGAAGAGGTTTTCAAGCCAGCACTGACGGGGTGCCCATTTTCCACCCCAAAAACTGTTTGTAAAAGTGTCCGATACTTGAAGAAGTTGAAATTAACGCAAAGTTCCACAAAATTTATGAAATCTAGAAGAGGTAAAGGGAGGTCGTGGTTTTCAGTGAGCCTCTGTCTCAGAATGTTGATTGCAGCGTCAGTAAGAACGTTGGTAAAGAGGGCTGTGACATCGAAGGAAGCTATGCTTTTGTTTTTGACATTCAGGTTGGAAATTCGGGAGAGAAGGTCACCTGAGTTGTAATGACGATGATATCGTCATTACAACCGCTGACAAAGGAGGTGGTGTGGTGTTACTCAACACTGTCGACTACAACAATAAAGTCTTAAATCTTCTCAACGATGCCAACACATACCAGCCTGTATCAGAATCAGTGCTACTTCAAAGTACCCAGACTTTCCTTCAAAATGCTCGTAGCATCTTACGAAAATCAGAACAAGGCAAAAAACTACTTAAACTTTTACCAGGTCAACCGAAACCAGCACGCCTGTATGGCCTTCCTAAGACACACAAACCTGGCATCCCACTACGGCCTATCACTTCGGGCATAGGGAGTGCACCACACAGACTAGCCGGCCACCTTGCCAAATACCTTTCAGCGCTTCTGGGCACCATCAGTCAAGCCCACCTCAAACACTCAGGTGACCTTCTCTCCCGAATTTCCAACCTGAATGTCAAAAACAAAAGCATGGCTTCCTTCGATGTCACAGCCCTCTTTACCAACGTTCCTACTGACGCTGCAATCAACATTCTGAGACAGAGGCTCACTGAAAACCACGACCTCCCTTTACCTCTTCTAGATTTCATCAATCTAGTGGAACTTTGCGTTAATTTCAACTTCTTCAAGTATCAGGACAACTGTTACAAACAGTGCTTTGGGATGGCAATGGGCAGCCCGCTCAGTGCTGTGCTTGCCAACCTCTTCATGGAAAACCTGGAGACAGAGAAATTCAGCACCCTCATTCCCAACACCGTTATCTGGCTAAGATACGTTGATGATATATTGATTTTCTATCCGAGACGTCTCAATATCCAGGCCCTTCTCAACAAGATCAATGCAGTTGAACCATCAATAAAGTTTACACTTGAACTCGAAAATGATGGCAAACTTCCTTTCCTCGACGTTCTACTGTGCAGATCTCCCGACAGTGACAAACTTCTCTTCAAAGTGTATAGAAAACCTACCAACAAGGACGATCTTATACACTTTTATTCACACCAAGACACCCGCACTAAGAGAGGAGTCCTCATTGGCTTCTTCTTGAGAGCTCTTCGCATCTCCAGCCCTTGTTTTCTAGAAGAAGAATGCACTTACATAACACAAGCCTTTACACGTCTTCAGTTCCCATCTTTCTTCATCCGTGATAGCAGACTCAAGGCACAAGCTATCCTCAACAAACCGCCCATGGAACAGCCCCCTAAACAGTTCATAGTACTCCCATGAGGCGATGTTGCCACGAATACTCGCCGGGCACTTGCTATGAGTAACATCAACGTTTCCACCATAAACACATCATCTATCAAAGACCTCACTACGAAACGCAGCCCCACACCTTAAACTTTTACAGCAGGCGTCTACACTATCCCCTGTGGGTTCTGTCCCAAGAAATATGTAGGCGAGACAGGCAGAGATCTTGCAGTCCGCCTGAATGAGCATCGAAATGCCTCTAACAGAGACGATGTAAGGTACGCCTGTGTCCTCCACAGAGACTCCACGGGGCATTTGATGAACTGGAATGAGGCACAACTCGTTCTCACCGAACCAGACCTCAGACGCCGACGGTGCCTAGAAGCCTCACTAATCGCCGTCACCGACACTATAGAACGCAACACTGGAAACTACAAAATTTCAAAAACATTGGCATACATGATACTTAAGCAACACCAACCCAACAACACAGGAGTCACATGATTTCATCGTCTACCCGTCCTCATCATAGGTAGAGGTTGTTTTGATAAAGACCTGCCTCGCATGGGCCAGTAGGCCTTCTACAGTGTTCCTCCATTCATATGTTCTTATGACATTCCTCAGGTCACGTGCGTCACATCTCACTCTCCGCCTATATATA
This sequence comes from Cherax quadricarinatus, assembly GCF_026875155.1. Classification (NCBI taxonomy): domain Eukaryota; kingdom Metazoa; phylum Arthropoda; class Malacostraca; order Decapoda; family Parastacidae; genus Cherax; species Cherax quadricarinatus. Next base: position 62,927,845 of record NC_069408.1, on the reverse strand, counting down.
TAATGTCTTTCTACCTCTGTATGGTTTCAGAGCACTGCTTACTCACGATGCATTACTCTAACAGAGTAAAGATCAAACCAGCGAGTGGCACAACCAATGAGTCGTCCAAACTAGCACTTGCAGCTGTCGTTAGTGGCAGGCTGCAAGTCAAATGTAATGCGATTTTATCGCTCAAAGAGGCCTTTGTTGTCGTCTGTACAGACGACACAGAGGCTGAGAAACTACTTACCACCACTGCTACTACCACTCTACGAGACCAGGGATTTCTTGTCTTGACTTCCCCAGCACTGAGGGCCAGGAGAACTGTGTTCCTCAAGCGACTCGACAACCTTATCACTGTACAGGCCACTGAAGAAATCAAGTCATCTATCGAAGCAAAGAACCCCTTTGGGGCCCAAGGTGGACTTCATTACTAAAAATACCCAATGCTTCATCCATGCTGAAGGTCACCTTCAGTGACGTCAACATGGCAGCCAGAGCTCTCGCTGAGGGCCTGGCTATTCACTACTTCCACATCAACCCAGCCTTCATCGAAGCAGAGAAATTCCAACATATCTCACAGTGCTATAATTGTTACTCATACTTACACACCACAAATGATTGTCCTACCAAGGACAAGAAGTTCTGCTCCACCTGTGGCCGTGAGGGTCATGACTTCAAGAATTGCACTACTGCTTCACCACCTAAATGCTTGAACTGCAAGAATGACCACCATACTCTTGCTGCCAGGTGCCCTAACCAGAAGAGACATACTCAAGAAACAACAACAACAAAAGAAACCCAACCCACAAGCAACCACATATTCTGCTATCGCCAAGCTTCAAGCAGACACTACCAAGATACTACAAGCCACGCAAGCTGCTCCCACCACTTCCCTGCCAGCACCTACTGCCGACTCCACCAAGATTCTTTGTTGCATTATGTATGCTCATGTACAGAATGCAGCTGAGCCTGGTTCCTTCAACACCACCATCAATGAACTTTTCAAACTAAATAATATGCCTGGCCTCACATTCCCTGCATCACCACCTTCCACTGAGATCCTAAAATCTACTGCAAATATTACCAGCATCACCGCTGCTCCACCGCTGTCACAACCTCCACTAGACACAGAGATGGACCAATCAGAGACCTCTGAGACGTCGGCAAAACCCACCAATGAGAGTCCACTACCGCTTTCATCCACTGCTAGAGCAACTGACCAGTCGGAAATCTCGCCTTCACCAGTTCAGCCACCAGCCAAGAAAGCAAAAACACAAGACACTGCGGATGCACCTCACGGTGCCACTGTCACTGACACTGCTGCACCACAACAAGTCCGATATCTGAAGGGTGTATACTTCTACACAACCAAGCAGTATAAGAACACAATGCTGTCTTCAGAAATCCATCATCACCTCCAGGACGGAACAGTCAAGTATACCTACGACCAAACTGCTACATACACCACTGCAGACATGACCAGACTACTCACTGCCAACACCCAACACCTTGTGGAAGTCAAGTACACCTCAAAGAGGAAATTCAGGATGCTTCAGAATAGGGACCTTGAAGACGGTACCCTCGTCTAGCACGACTATCCACGACCATTCACCCAGCACTTTGCTGTCCGCTAAAGCTGGGGTGTGGCTCCAATCAACCCTGTAACTGCTGCCTCTGCCCGACTGCGCTTCTCTTTGGGGAAGTCAGCGCAAGATGGAAGAAGACGACATACTCCAACCGGAGGGCCAAGAAAGAAGAAAGATGATTATCGTCACCCCCCACCCGGGGGGCCACTGCCGAGTCACCATCTGGAGAAGACCTGGGCCAGAAGGACCTGTGAATCAACATGAATGAAAATGAACACCAACACACGACACTCCACACAGGAGAGCACAGCGCTAGCACGATCGACACCATGCATTGCCCTTCTAGGGCATGGTTGGTGCCAGAGCCCGAGTTTGTACCTTACAAGATGAGGGGGGTACTTGTGCCTCCTCCCATGGGAGACTTAGGTCTCAGACACTCCCTAGACAGGGAGCCAGTGCCGGGCCACCACTTGGAAGGGCCCGGGCCGGGAAAATACCGGCGAATCTTTTAAAAACAATCTGTATGTTAGAATGATCAAGGTCCCAGGACCGAAACGTTTTCTAATAAATATGTTATAGTGTTTGCTTACGTGTCTTTCTAAAACCACTTTGGATCATTTCAGCTGTGTTTTAGATCGCCTATGAGTGATCTCTTGTTTTTGAGTGAGAGGGGCTGGATTTGAGTAGGAGCTGCACGTGAGTTAATAATGTTTTCAAAGGCTTATTCCATGGGTAGCAATGAAAATGGGTTGGGTAAATGTTTTTTGTTATGGTTTTAGGTTGAGAAGAATCTGTCAAGTATGTTCTTAAGTTGGTAAGTAAGACGCATAGGCAACAGTTAGGCATCTTTAATCCGAAACGTTTCGCCTACACAGTAGGGTTCTTCAGTCGAGTACAGAAAGTAGGCAGGAGCAGCAGAGATGTGAAGACGATGTAATCAGTCCATCACCCTTGAAGACATATATTTGATGTTGTCAGTCCCTCAGCCTGGAGAAGAGTCATGTTCCATAGTCTGAAACAATGTGACATGGTTTCAAGAGCTTCGTCAAGCTTCGTCAAACTCCTGGAGAGCGACACGTTGCCACAATAAAATGTCACAGAAATTGCACACGTGTCTTTTTACCTAACATACTATCGGTAATTCTACCGTTATTACGTCAACTCTTCTAACCTAATGTATACTAATCTAACTTACCTTACCTGTTCTTGCTTATATTCTTACATTGATCAAGTTAGTTCTGTGAATTATTTAACTGTGACTTCTCTTCTGATTTTCCTTCCCGTGGTGGGTACTTGGAATTTGGTGCTGGAGACAATACTGGAGACATGTCTGACAAGAGAAATGTTAGGGAGGACTATGTATCTTCTTTTCTTGGTGTCTCGTCTAGTTGAGCTGATGATCTTATATACACAGCTTCTGCAATCTCTGCTGAAATGACGAGGGTAGTGTAGTTTAGAAAAGACTTTTTCCAGGAAAGAACATTTTTCAAGGAGTTACGGAGAGCACGCAGGGAAAAGCCTATGACGACGCTATATTCAGTCTTGGTGTCATGGCGTGAAAGTGGCGCAGATCCAGTTGGTGGGTTCATGGAGGATGTTACAGCGGCGTAGACTTGGTTTGATTTGACTGTGAGAGCATCAAGGAGCTGGTGAATGCCGTCCATCTCCTGTTTGAGTGAGAATTGAATGGAGGACTCGACCTGGGTGAACTTGTTTTGGAGTACAGGGACGTCAAACCCTCTCGGAGTTATGATGAGAATGGAGTCCACATAGCAAAGGTGCCTGACGAAGAGGGGACAATGGAGATAAACCGCTCGGCTTTAAGAGGTTTTCCTAGTGAGGAACCATCCTTAGGCCGAAAGCCTATTTAAGGAGAGAATTTTCCAGAGAGAAACAGTTAAAACCATCACACAGTTCCATGAGGTCTAAAAAATCAAGACATGTTTGTGAATTCTTCTGATTAAAAATGATATTGGAAATCCGTGGTCACTATATATTGAATTTTTATTGTCTTATCCGACACCACACACACACACACACACACACACACACATAATATATATTATATATATATATATATATATATATATATATATATATATATATATATGTGTGTGTGTGTGTGTGTGTGTGTGTGTGTGTGGTGTGTGTGTGGTGTGTGTGGTGTGTGTGTGTGTGTGTGTGTGTGTGTGGCTGCTCGGCGCGCGCGGGACAACCACTGTGAAAAGAATAGTGAACTTCCAAGAGCTTTCGTGATATTTCACATTATCAAGGAACTAATTTTTCACATCATGATAGAGTTGAACTGTCTGTATTATCATCAGCTGTATAGCCCTTGTGGCTTAGCGCTTCTTTTTGATTATAATAATAATAATAATGTATTATCATCAACATTTTTGAGACCTTTGCGTATTTACAGCCCAGAGTTCATAGATCAAAAAATCTTCAATGATCTAAAATACCCAAAACATTTAATTGATATACAGATAACCCGCACATAGGAGAGAGTAGCCTACGACGACGTTTCGGTCCGACTTGGACTATTACAAAGCGACCTTTACAGAAAGGAGAGTATAAGCCACTATGGTAGCAGTGGTAGTAGTAGTAGTAGTAGTAGTAGTAGTAGCTGAGGTAAAACTGGTATTGTACTAGTATTAGTAGTGGGTTATTTGTCTATTGTTCCAGTCACGGTCTTTCGCCTTTTTGTTCTTCACTTTACTGATAAATCTTTTAAAATCGTAGAAATACCTTTTACAATTCGTAAAACGACAACCTAATTCAACTAAAAATATGTTGGTTCTCCATTACCCTGAAATATACCTTCTCTACTTACGAATTTTAAAATTAAAGTTATATTTAAAAATCTTGATACAGTAATAAAAAACTTTTGATTAAAAATTCCCCTCAAAAAAGGCTGTCGGCTGTGTCTATAAGATTCCCCATAAGCAATGTGATAAAGTTTATTAAGATCAAACTTAATATTAAGGTCAAACTAAGATTACAACAAGATAAATATAACATTAGAATTGGACAAGAGTCTAATGCATTGTTTATTCATTTGAATGATTTTAACCATCTAATTGACTTTCAAAAGGCCAAAAAAGTTGTATCAACAAGCCAATGGTTGAGAGAAATAAAATAGAATCAAGTTTATTAAAAGTAACTTTCAAATTAATAGGAATATTAGTTTAGGATTATAAAATTAGACCCATTTATAATTAGTAAAATTTGGGAACATTTTAAGATATATTTGACAAGTTAAAATCTTAAACCTTGGGTGGAATATAAACTGTGTCTGACAGGTCCTGGACACCCTCATCCGCATCATTAAAAAGGTTCAGGTTTGTATGTTTACCCTAAAGTTTAATCTCGCTAAAGTTTAACCCTTAAGTTTAACCTTCTGCTATTCTTTTATTTTCATAGTTCTTTGACAATGTGAGAAATCAAGAAAGCGCTTGAAAGTTCACTTTACTTTTCACAGTGGCTGTTCCTGCATCTTGCGATATCACTCGTATACTGTGATCTTATTGCATATATGTCGTGCCAGGTAAGCCAAACCGGCGTATTTAGACAAGTTTAGTTACCTCTAACGATTTATCGTATTTTCTGTTAAGAAACTGTTGCCTCATATTCTTAAATTTTCAGATGTCCATTTGGTCAAACTTGTCATATTTTTTTTTCCTTTCAATTTCATGTACTGTAGATTCACCCGTTTCTCTCATTCATTAACAAAAATTCCGCCTATCTTGGTTCACGTATTCAAATTACAAACACTGCGATACATAAAATAGTACTTTTTTTATAGACTGTAATTACATTAATGTGGATAACCCATTTTTCATCAATGTCAGAATTATCTTTAGCAACAATTATTAAGTTTTGATGTATGGACACCACAGTTACACTTTAGTCAGAAAGTATTGTATCATTGTATTCCCTTAATATAACTATATCACTGTATTCCCTTAATGTAATTATATCATTGTATTCCCTCGATATAATTGTATAATTATTTTCCATTAATATAATTCGTCCCCTTAATGTTTCATAGACAATTTTAGTTATATTTGTAACCATGGAATTTATTGCCTAAGAAATACAGAATCTTCGTGTAAATCTTTCTCTCTGGCAACATAAGAGCTGCTTTCCTATCTTTTTTTTTAACACATCGGCCGATTCCCACCAAGGCAGGGTGGCCCACCAGGGCAGGGCGGCCAGAAAAAGAAAACCTTTCATCATTCACTCCATTACTGTCTTGCCAGAGGAGAGCGTTACACTACAGTTATAAAACTGCAACATTAACACCCCTCCTTCAGAGTACTTCCCATCTCCAGGACTCAAGTCCGGCCTGCCGTTTTCCCTGAAACCCTTCATAAATGTTACTTTGCTCACACTCCAACTGCGACGTCAAGTATTAAAAACCCTTTGTCTCTTAATGCATACACACTTATTATGATCCACACACTTATTATGATCCACTTTTCACTTTTCACATGATCCACTTTTCACATCCGATCCTTATTTTAAACCACATAAACCTTGAATTTATATATTTATATTCCCTCATCTCTCTCCATAACTGATCCTTCAACATTATTGCTACACTTTCCTTAGCTCTAACTCTCTCAGATTCTCCTCACGTAATCCAATTTAAACTCCCCTACCCCCTTCATCTTTGTTTCGCTTAGGGCCAGGACATCCAACTTCTTTTCATTCATAACATTAGCACTCATTTCTTTCTTATCATCCGCACTTACATCCACGTACATTCAAACATCCCAGTTTTATAGTTTTTCTTTTCCTTACTTTTAGTAGTTTATACAGGAGAAGGGGCTACTTGGTGGCGTCTAGCTGACCTACGGTCCAGGCTGTCTTGGTGGGTGTAATTACTGGACGCAGTTTTCTGTGTGTGTCACCTCCACTAATTCCACCTACCTGGACAGTCTGTACCGTAGACCAGCTAGACAAGACCAAGTTTCCATGCAGCGAGGTCACTGAGGGTGGCAACCGCTGACTCTGGGGAAGTGGGGAAGGGAGTCCACTCAGGTGACACAAGTGGACTCCTGGAGACACTGATCCGGGGAAGGCACTGCTGACTCTGGGGAAGTGGGGAAGGGAGTCACCAGGTGACACAAGAGGACTCCTGGGGAGACACTGATCCAGGGAAGGCACCGCCCGACCTTAGGCAAGTGGTGGTAGGGAAGACATCTGGGAGCGAGCGGATGATTTCCTGGATACATGAACTTGAGGAAGGTTGTTGTGAGGCTGATCTTAGGTAAGTTGAGGAAGGGGGAGACATCCGAGGAGCGGCCGGATGATTCTGGATCATGAACCTGGTAAGGCATGAATACATGCAGATGAGGCTGACCTTTGGGTAAGTGGGAAGGGAAGATATCCGGCGGTAGACGAAGGGATTCCTGGATAATGATCCTGGTTAAGCATGAATACATGCAGTTGAGGCTGACCTTGGGTACGTGGGGAAGGAAGATATCGGCAATAGACGGAAGGATTCCTGGATACATGAACCTGTGCAGCAAGATACCGCCGGCTTTGGGGAAGTGGGGAAGGGAGTCCATCTGAGGTGACGTTAATGTGGACTCCTGGAGACACTGATCGTGGAAGAACCAGCCCAGACCTTAGGCAATGTGGAGTAAGGGAAGAGGGAGCGATGCGGTGGATTTCCTGGATACAAGAACTTGGGAAGGTTGTTGTTGAGGTGATCTTAGTAGTGGGGAAGGGGAGGGACATCCGGGAGCGAGCGGATGGATTCCTGGATACAGGAACCTGGGTAAGGCATGAATACATGCAAGTTGAGCTGACCATGGGTAAATGGGGAGGGAAGATATCCGGCGGTTAGACGGTTGAATTCCTGCATACATGAACTGGGTAAGCAGGCAATACAGGCAGTTGAGGCTGACCTGGGGGGTAAGTGGGAAGGGGAGACATCCGGGGAGCGAAGGATGGATTCCTGGATTACATGAACCTGGGACAGCTAGAATACAGGTTGGTGTAGGCAGACCTTAGGTAGTGAGAAGGAAAAACATCGGTGGAGGACGGAATGGATTCCTGGATACATGAACCTTGGGACGGCTGAAGGGCTGGAAGAGAGAGAGAGAGAGAGGCATGGCTCTGACCTTAGGGAAGTGAGGAAGGGGAGACATCGGGGGCCCCACGGATGGAATTCCTGGGACACTAAGAACCTGGGGAAGGCGAGGGGGACCTTAAAGACGAACCACTGGCCTCCACGTGGCAAGGTCTGGTAACTCAGAGATAACTCTGGGAGGCTGACATGGTCGCAAATATATTGTATATAATTATAATATAATATGCTATATATATATATTAATAATTATTATTATTTATGTGTATTTTAATTCATGACTTTGTAATTTGGATTCAAAAGCGTCAACCAGCCTCCCTGACAGTAGCATCGAATGTGTTATTCTAACTTAAGCCTCCCTGACAGTAGCCATGGTGGCATCTCGCTGGTGCTACCCACGTAATCATAATCTGAAAAAATAACTCCCCCTCAAAAAAATACTTTCATCATTCAACACTTTCACCTCACTCACACATAATCACTGTCTTTGCAGAGGCGCTCAGATACAACATTTTAGAAGCATATGTGAAGTAATATATGATTTTTTTTTATTCGCGGGCACTCTCCCGGCCCGGGTCTTTTCCAAGTAGTGGTGACCCGGCCTTGGCTCCCTATCTGGGGAGTATATCGAGACGATAAAGGTCTCCCATGGGGGAGCACAAGTACCCCCTCATCTTTGGAGACCAACTGTCCTAGCCTAGCCACATTCCCCGCCTACGTGGCTCGTACGAGAAGTAGGCCCTCTGGTTGCATCTGCCCCGCCCCAAAGGGGCTCGTGGGATGGCAGTCTTTAATATTGATATCCCTCTAAATGCCAATATCCGAATGGGTAAAACGGGGGGGGTCAGTTAAAAGACCTGATTTAAATTAAGTTCCATTCTGATATTTCCTCTGTACGTTTAAAGATACATTTTTCATTTATGTTAATGTAAAAATTAATAACCATGTTCGAAAGGAGCCTTAGAAAACTTATCAAACCCTTTAATTTTTACAATTTTAATAATAAACAAACACAATGAAATACATTTTTTTCCGTTAGTTTCAGAATGATTTCTGCGAAATTATTGCATACACAAACTTTCACTTGCCTTATTCGGCAAGTAACTTTCAATAAGAGCATACTAACACATACACAAACTTACACCTGGCTTATTCGGCATGTGTTAGTATGCTGTTATTGAAAGTTACTGTACTTTTCTTTATGTTACTTATTACAACCCAGGAGTCCCAAAGGCCTGTTATCCTGGGTGTAAAGGGAGCAAAATAAACACAGCAGAAAAACTTTTGACTTGCATTATCCTTCATCATTTTAGAACAGAAGTATATTACACTTATTACACTATGTACAACACTGGGTATTAGTGCACTCCACGGTAAGCAATGAAAGAATAGAAGCACTAGAGAGCAGACCGTGCTTCAACCAGCTCTAGAGTGGGAATGACAAGGGCGACAGGCGAGTGGTACCCCCCAACACCTCTGCGTTTGCCAAAACCATTTCTCATTGGCTGGAACCTGGGTACTGGTTGACGAGTGTCTGGAACCTAAGTCTCCCATGGGAGGGCACAAGTACCTCCTCATCTTTGGGGCCAAAATGTCTCCAGGCCTAGCCACAAGCTAGGCCTCTCTGGCCGGGAGCGAACGGATGGATTCCTGGATTCATGAACTTGGGGAAGGTTGTGGTTGAGGCTGACCCTTTGGGTTAAATGGGGAAGGGGAGACATCCGGGAGCGAACCGGATGGATTCCTGGACACATGAACCTGGGGAAGGCCGAGGCTGGAAGGCAGAGAGAGAGAGAGAGAGAGAGAGAGAGAGAGAGAGAGAGAGAGAGGCGAGGCTGACCTTAGGGAACTGAGAAAGGGGAGACATCCGGGGGCCCACGGATGGATTCCTGGACACATGAACCTGGAGAAGGCGAGGGGGGGGGACCTTAAAGACGAACCACTGGCCTCCACGTGGCAAGGTCTGGCAAGGACATAGGAAAGTATTGGTTTGGAAATAGGGTAGTAGATGAGTGGAACAGTCTACCTAGTTGGGTTATTGAGGCTAGGACTTTGGGTAGTTTCAAATTTAGGTTGGATAAGTACATGAGTGGGAGGGGTTGGATTTGAGTGGGACTTTCACATCAGAGCTTATTTCTTGGGTGGCATTGAAAATTGGGTTGGGCAAATGTTTTGTTAGTGGGATGAATTGTGAAGGACCTGCATAGTATGGGCCAACAGGCCTCCTGCAGTGTTCCTCCTTTCTTATGTTCTTATGTTAACAGTGGAGTAACTTAAATACACAGGAAAATTACTACTGTAACATGCAAGGACTGATACTAACACATAAATATTAGTGTTTGTGTATTGCCTGTTGATTATACCAAGGAAAGAATATGTCAAGATTGTGATTGATCGAGTGACGGAAAACACAAAAATAAATAATGGAAAA
>NC_069408.1:62830593-62917246 GCF_026875155.1 Cherax quadricarinatus | reverse complement strand
TTAACCACCAGGCCCCCGACCTGTGACGAGCGGGGTCCCACAGGAGTATCTGGACCGGTTTTTTCCGGTAATGTGAATGAATGAATGAAGGGTTAGCTCAGAAGCGTCCTGTTCGAGTGATGTGAAGTTAATGGGGGAGAATTTAAATCAATGAGGCCCGGTAGGACTGCAAAGAGACCTGGACAGGATGGCCCCACCTGGTCCAGCAACTGGCTTCTCGAATTTAATCCCGCCAAATGCAAAGTCATGAAGATCGGGGAAAGAGCGAAGAAGACCGCAGACGGAGTATAGGCTAGGTGGCCAAAAACTGCAAACCTCGCTCAAGGAGAAAGATCTTGGGGCGAGTATAACACCAAACACGTCCCCGGAAGAACACATCAACCAGATAACTGCTGCAGAAAATGGGCGCCTGGCAAACCTGAGAATTGCGTTCCGATACCTTAGTAAGGAATCGTCCAAGACTTGAAACACCGGTACGTCAGGCCCATACTGGATATGCAGCACCTGTTTGGAAACCCACACTCGATCAAGCACGTCAAGAAATTAGAGTAAGTGCAAAGATTTGCGACAAGGTTTGTTCCAGAGCTAAGCCATATGTCCTACGAAGATAGGTTAAGGGAAATCGGCCAGACGACACTGGAGGACGGAGGGTTAGGGGAGACATGATAAAGGCATACAAAATACTGCGTGAATAGACAAGGTGGACAGACACGGGATGATTCAGAGAGGGGACACAGAAACAAGGGGTCACAATTGAAAGTTGAAGACCCAGATGAGTCAAAGGGATGTTAGGAAGCATTTCTTCAGTCATAGAGTTGTCAGGAAGTGGAATAGCCTAGCAAGTGAGGTAGTGGAGGCAGGAACCATACATAGCTTTAAGATGAGGTATGATAAAGCTCATGGAGTGTTCCTTTAAAATTGTGACCCCTAGTTTCTGGGTCCCATCTTTTGTAACATCCTGTCTTTGTCCACCTTGTTAATTCCTCGCAGTATTTTATATGGCGAAAACATTTTTCCCCTAATTCTGCTGTACTCCAGTGTCGTCAGGCCGATTTTCCTTAGCCTTTCTTCGTAAGGGTGGGAACCCTGTCATATGTGGTATTTTGCCAAGGAGAGGAGTTGGAAATGAATGGTTGTCCAGGGCAATTGGTGTCAATTGCTGGTGGACAAATACTGTAAGGAAAATGCGGTAACATTCATTGACAACTGGGACATCTTCTACGCCAGAAATGACATGTATGCCAGGGATGGGGTTCACTTATCTAGGTCTGGGGTGGTAGCACTGGCAACTGCAGTGGAGGGAGCAGTTAAAGACTTTAAACTGGGAATAGTTAGTGGTATGGGTTTTGGCAGGAAACAGTGAAGTCCCAGTGTAGTAATATTACGAGTTCTAGGGGAACTAGTAATAAGCAGAACGAGGTAGATATTGAAAACCCAGGGACTTTGGGTGATAGGACAGTAATAGTTTAGCAGAAAAACAGAAATGACTGGAAGGGTAAAGGAAAGGAGAGTCTTTAAATGTTTATTATGCTAATTGCCGTAGTGCTAGGAATAAGATGGACGAGTTGAGATTAGTTGCTAGTGCGGGTAACATTGATGTATTTCCCTTTAACTGAGACGTGGTTTAATTCAAAAAGTCGGGACATGCTGCGGAATGTCATTTCAGGGTTTAAATTTTTTCCCAAGTAGATAGAAGTATCGGGAAGGGGGTGGGGTGGCATTGTATGTCCGAGATCGCTTGAACTGTTGCATAAAAACGGGTATTAAGTCTGAAGTAACACATACAGTGTCTGTTTGGATAGAATTTTCAGGGGGGCATGAAAAAACTGATTTTAGGAGTGATATACCGTCCCCAAACTTAGATAGGGCCAAGGAAACTACAATGGGAGGAAATTGTTAAGGCCACAAGGCCGATAATGTAGTAATTCTAGGAGACTTTAACTTTAGTCATATTGATTGAATTTCTTTACTGGGAATTTAGAATCATACGATTTCTTAGAAGTAGTTCGGGGTTTGTTTTTTGAAGCAGTTTGTGACAGAACCTACAAGGGGAAATAACCGCTTGACTTAGTTATGGCAAACAATGAATCCCTTGTTAATAATTTAGAAATTTCAGAGGAACTGGGTGCTAGCGACCACAAAATCAATTACATTTAGCATTGAATGGAAGTACGGTAGTGGGCGGATAACTCAGTAACGTCCCAGATTTTCGCTAGCAGATTACGATGGGCTTAGAAAAACACTTATCTTCTGTTGACTGGGGTAACGAAGTGAGGTATCAATATGACAGTTTTCTGAACACTATACATGCTGCTCAAAGAACGTTTTTTTCCCATATAAAGAAATTAGATCAAATAGAAATGACCCAAAATGGATGAATAATAGGCTCAAATATCTACTAGGGCATTAAAAGGAATTTATAGGCGTATCAAAAGAGGTGAGGGTCATCTTATGAATCAGTTATTGACATTAAGAGGGAAAATTAAAAAAGGGGATAAGAAAAGCTAAAAGGGACTATGAAATTAAAGTTGCTGGGGATTCTAAAACAAAACCCAAAAAATTTTTTCCAGGTCTATAGAACAAAAGTGAGAATAAGTAGGTCCCCTTAAAAATATCTATGGGCACCTTACTGCCCAAAGAGAATGAAATGTGCTCGATTTTAATAATTATTTTCTCTCAGTTTTTACACAGGAAGACACTAAAAATATCCAGTAATTAATTTTTATAGTGGGCTAGAAGAACATAAATTATGTAACATCACAGCACTAGTAAAAATGGTTGTGAAGCAGATAGACCGACTGAAGCAAAATAAGTCCCCGGGGTTTCCTGATGGGGTTTTTTCAAGGTTCTTAATTAAGGAATGCAAATGGAACTCTGTGAACCATTAACTAATATTTTTAATTTATCTCTTCAAATAGGTGTAGGCCCTGATATGGGGAAGATGGCTAATGTAATTCCTATTTTTAAAACAGGGGACAAGTCGTTACCGTCAAATTACCGCCCAATAAGCCTGACCTCCAATTGTAGCAATTACTAGAGTCAATTATGCTGAGATTATAAGAACCCATCTCGATAAGCATAGCTAGATTAATGATACTCAGCATGGATTCACAAGAGCCGGTCTTTTTCTAACTAATTTATTAACTTTCTTCAGTAAAGCTTTAGAGGCTGTTGACCACGATAAGAATTTGATTATATTTATTTTAGATTTTAGTAAGGCTTTTGATAGATTTTCCGCACCATAGACTGTTAAAGAAAGTGGCAGCTCAGGGCATTGGGGGAAAAGTGCTCTCGTGGATCGAGTCATGGCTCATTGACAGGAAGCAGAGAGTGTCCATAAATGGGGTTAAATCCGAGTGAGGATCTGTAACAAGTGGCGTTCCACAGGGATCAGTCTTGGGCCCGTTGTTGTTTATAATATATATCAATGATCTTGATGAGGAATTACTAGTGATATGACAATTCGCCGATGACACAAAGATAGGTAGGTTTAATTGATTAAAACGTAGATGTTATGGAACTTCAGGAGGATTTAAACAAACTCTATTTTTGGGTCAGAAAAGTGGCAGATGCAGTTCAATGTAGATAAATGCAAGGTTCTGAGCTTGGGAGTGCCCATAACCCTAGTAATTATAAGTTAAATGATGTAGAATTTAGCCATACAGATTGCGAAAAGGATTTGGGGGGTTATGGTGAGCAGCAACCTTAAACCAAGACAGCAATGCCTAAGCGTACGTATAAAGGCAAATAGATTACTGGGATTTATATCAAGAAGTGTAAGCAACAGAAGTCCAGAGGTCATACTGCAGCTTTATACATCATTAGTAAGGCCTCACCTAGATTATGCAGCTCAGTTCTGGTCCCAAATATTACCGAATGGACAAAATTCGTTAGAAAACATTCAGCGTAGGATGACTAAATTAATACATAGCATTAGAAATCTTCCTTATGAAGAAAGATTGAAGACTCTTAAGTTACATCATTTGTTAGACGAAGAAGAGGGGAGACCTGATCGAATGTATAAGTGGAAGATGGGTATTAATAAAGGGGATATTAATAAGGTCTGAGGATGTCTCTCCAGAGAGAACCCGCAGTAATGGATTTAAATTAGATAAGTTTAGATTTAGAATGGACATAGGAAAGTATTGGTTTGGAAATAGGGTAGTTGATGAGTGGAACAGTTTACCTAGTTGGGTTATTGAGGCTGGGACTTTGGGTATTTTTCCAAATTTAGGTTGGATAAGTACATGAGGGGGAGGGGTTGGATTTGACTGGGACTTCACATCAGAGCTTATTTCTTGGGGGGCATTGAAAATTGGGTTGGGCAAATGTTTTGTTAGTGGGATGAATTGAAAAGGGGACCTGCCTATATTGGTCAACAGGCCTCCTGCAGTGTTCCCTCCTTTCTTATGTTCTTATAAACCCTTAGCTCCTGGATACTATTGTTGCAAACCTTTTGCGCTTTTCCAAATCTTGACGTGCTTGACCGGGTGTGGGTTTCAAACTGGAGTCATACTCCAATACTGGACCTGACATACAAGGTGTACAGAGTCAGGAACTTCTCCTTACTGAGATACTGAACTGCTAATGTTAGGTTCGCTAGTCTCCCATATGTTGAAGCAGTTGTTTGGTTGATGTGAGCCTCACGAGATGTGCTCGATTTATACACGTCCAAGACCCTTTTTCCCTTGATTGAGGTTTGTAGTCTTTGGCCCCCCTAGACTTGTTCGTGGTCTTCTTTGCCCTTCCCCTACCATTATGACTTTGCACTTGGTAGATTTGAATTCTAATGAGCCAGTTGCTTCACCAGGCCTGCAGCCAATCCCGATCGCTGCGTATTCTCATTAACATCACGTTGTCTGCAAACAGGGGCACATCTGAGTCTATTCCTCCCGTCCACGTCCATATATACAAGAAACAGCAGTTTCGCTTGACTGACCCTTTTGGGTTTTACTCCACTATTTCGGCTGTCTTTGATCCTTTCTGCTTCCTTAAATCTCGTACCTAGCACATCACATACTTATTGGTCGTTTTTTTGGGGACCTCCCCTCCTTCCCTCCTTCCCTCCTCAGCCTCATTACCTGGTTCTTGACTGCTGCTTTCCTTGTGATGTGGCTGTACAACAACATTTGGTCAGATTTGGCTTTCGATACATGTCATTCAGGTATCCCCACTGGCCTCCCTACTTATCCATACATATTCGTTTCTTGCACTTCCGTTAATCTCTTTATAATCGTAGGTCCTTTATCTTCTATACTTTTTCCAATCTCTATCGCACTTAGTTTTGGCCTCTCTACTACTTTCAGTGATCCAAGAGCTTGTCCTGGTCTTCCCATTGTTCACTGTTTTTAGCGAAGTCGTTTATTTCTTTGCAAAGCTTACAATGAGTAGTTTAATATTACAAAACATTAATTACAGAGGAAGCCAATAACATGACCTTGGGTACGAACTTTTCCTCTACCTCCTTGCATTTTGACTTGGCATATTCCATTTACTGATTTTCCCACTAGTTTTCTTTTCCACTGAATCTCATGTAGGAAATTTCTCATGTCTGTGTAGTCCCTCTTTTGAAATTTGACTTTACCTGATATAATCATCCTACTTCCCTCTCCACTTGTAACTCTACTGTGCATTCGAGGCACAGAACCACTTGAATACTAGCTCCGAGGGGCCTTTTGAATGTGATGTTCTCTGTTAGTCTCTCAAACATGACTGACGTTTTCCATTACTACCACCTTCATCTTAGCCCTCCACATTTATGGACACCTATGTGGCTCCAGGTTTTCCAAGTCAGTCGCCTTGTGATTGAAATCGCCCACAATTAGGAACCTTGCCCTGCCCATGTGGGTCCTTCTGGCCACCTCAGCTAGTGTATCAAAGATTGCTTAGTTGCTTTCATCATATTTATGTATTGGTGTCCTGCTGTTCTGTGGTGGGATGTTCATCACAGCAATCACCACCTTGAGACTCCAAGTCTGAAGTGTTCCTATGTAGTCCCTTGCTGCCCTTCTGCTTCCCCCCCCCCCACTTCAAATTCCTCAAACCTCCACTGGTTTTTGATGAGCAGTACATTTTCACTACCTTTATTGCTTTTATCTTTCCTCAGAATCTGATATGCAGTTGGAAAGATTGCTTCTATTATCATTCCCGTGAGCTTGGTTTCCGTGTGTGTGTGTGTACTCACCTAGTTGAGGTTGCAGGGGTCGAGTCCGAGCTCCTGGCCCCGTGTGTGTGTGTGTGTGTGTGTGTGTGTGTGTGTGTGTGTGTGTGTGTGTGTGTGTGTGTGTGTCTGTGTGTGTGGTGTGTGTGTGTGTGTGTGTGTGTGTGTGTGTGTGTGTGTGTGTGTGTGTGTGTGCGTGTGTGTGTGTGTGTGTGTGTGTGTTCACCTAGTTGTAATAAGCTAGTTGTGGTTTCAGGGGTCGAATCACAGCTCCTGTCCCCGCCTCTTCACTGGTCGCTACTAGGTCACTCTGCTACATGAGATTTATCATACCTCTTCTTAAAGCTATGTATGGATCCTGCCTGCACTACATCACTTCCCAGACTATTCCACTTCATGACAACCCTATGGCTGAAGAATTACTTCCTAACATCCCTGTGAATCATCTGAGTCTTCAACTTCCAACTGTTACCCCTTGTTGCTGTGTTCCACCTTTGGAACATCCTGTCTCTGTCTACCTTGTCGATTCCTCTCAGTAAATTATATGTTCGTATCATATCCCTATCTCTCATGTCTTCCATTGTCGTCAGGTTGAGGGGTTCTGGGGATGGTTCTGAGTGTGCTTGGGCTTGTTGCTCTGCCCTGCTCTGGTTGTCCTCTCCTGATTCTGTCCTTGTCTCTCTTCCTAGTCACTTTCGTTTTTGTGTCCTCTCCCTCAGCTGCTGTCGTTTTGTTTTTGTTCGGTCTAGGTCTAGGAACACCCTCTTGTATGTTGACGATTCCTTCAGCCTTGGTTTCTTTTGCAGGATCCTGTTTCGCACTGTTTCTGTCTTGAAAATCACCTTGACCAGCCGATTTCTCCCCTTCAAGTACCCCCCTATTCTCTGAAAATTTACTATCTCAATCATGTCCTCTTTGCCTATGTTTTCAATCTCCTGTTTTTCTTCCTACCGTCTTTCAGTGTGTGTCCTCTCCTCGTTCTCCTGAAGCCCATAAATAAACACTGACTTCAACTTGTCGGTTTTTCAAACCATTCATCACAAACACTGACTTCTCCCTCTCCTCCTCCCATTTCCTTTCTCTTGGTGTGTCTGGTGCCCATTTGTACATGGCCATTTTCTCCCTTATTTTTTCGTCTAGCTCTTGGTGGTATGGTGGTGACTCTGCATGTGACCTATTCCCCTTTCCACCTTCTCCCCTTTCCCTACCACTATCCATGCTCCCAGCCACTCTCCCCCTTCATTCCTCGACTCTGCGTGGTGAGCTAATAGGGTTTTAGCGAAAGTTATGTTTCCTTCCTTTCCGTTGGGCTCCTCGTTCAGTGCGGGTGTACGAGCTTCAGATGCTATGTCTCCTCTGGGCAATTACCCTGTAACTTGCTTCAGCCTTATTACCTCTGTGTGTGTGTTTGTCTGTGTGTGTACTCACCTAATTGTGGTTTCAGGGGTCGAGACGCAGCTCCTGGCCCCGCCTATTCACTGTCGCTACTATGTCCTCTCTCTGCTTCCTGAGCTTTGTCAAAACCTGTCTTAAAGCTATGTATGGTTCCTGCCTCCACTACATCATTTGCTAGGCTGTTTCCCCTTCCACCCAGAGTATGACTGAAGAAATACTTCCAACAACCCTCTGACTCGTCTGAGTCTTCAGCTTCCAGTTGTGACTCCATGTTTATGTGTCCCCTCTCTGGAACAACCTGTCTCTGTCCACCCTTATCTATTTCACACAGTATTTTGTATGTAGTTATCATGTCTCCCCTGACCCTCCTGTCCTCCAATGTCGTCAGTCCGATTTCCCTCAACCCTTTGTAGGACATACCCCTGAGCTCTGGAACTAGCCTTGTTGCAAACCTTGCACTTTCTCTAATTTCTTGACGTGCTTGACCAGGTTGGGTTTTCCCAAAATGGCGCTGCATACTCCAGTATGGGGATGATGTACACAGTGTACAGTGACTTGAGCGATTTTCCCTTTCTAAGGTTTTCGAAACGCTGTTCCCAGGTTTGCCAGGTGCTCATATGCTGCAGCAGTTATCTGATTGATGTGTGCTTCCGGAGACATGCTCGGGGTTATGGGCACCCCAAGATCTTTCTCCTTGAGCGAGGTTTGCAGTTTTTGGCCACCTAGCCTATACTCTGTCTGCAGGGGTTCTTTGCCCTTCTCTGATCTTCATGACTTTGCATTTGGCAGGGTTTGAAATCGAGAAGCCAGTTTCTGGACCACGTGTCCAGCCTGTCCAGGTCTCTTTGAAGTCCTGCCTGACCCTCTTCTGATTTATTCTCGTTATTAACTTTACATCATCTGCTAACAAGGACACCTCTGAGTCTATCCCTTCCATCATGTCATTCACATATACCAAAAATAGCATTTATCCTAGGACCGACCCCTGTGGGACCCTGCTTGTCACAGGTGCCCACTGTGATACCTCATCCTATACCATGACTCGTTGTTGCCTCCCTGTCAGGTATTTTCTGATCCATTGCAGTACCCTTCCTGTTATACGTGCCTGATCCTCTAGTTTCTGCACTAGTCGCTTGTGAGGAACTGTGTCGATGGCCTTCTTGCAATCCAAGAAAATGCAATCAACCTACCCTCTCTCTCGTGTCTTACTTCTGTAACTTTGTCATAAAACTCCAGAAGGTTTGTGACACAGGATTTGCCTTCCATGAATCCGTGCTGGTTGTCGTTTATAAACTTGTTTCGTTCCAGGTGCTCCACCACTCTCCTCCTGATAATCTTCTCCATGACTCTGCATACTATACACGTCAGTGACAATGGTCTGTAATTTAGTGCCTCTTTCTATCTCCCTTTTTTAAAACTGGGAACTACATTTGCGGTCTTCCATACGTCAGGGAGTTGCTCAGTTTCAAGGGGGTGTGTTGAAGATTGTGGTCAATGGCACAAACAGTATATCTGCTCCCTCCCTGAGGATCCTCCTCATTGTGTGCATATCATCCAGCTTTATTGGCTATTCCCTGTTGGTGTCCCCTCCGTCCTGTCTTCCAGAGTCCTTCCTGTCTCCACTGTGAAAATTCCTTAAATATCGCGTTGACCTCCTCGCATACCTCTTGATCGTTTCTTGTGAGTTTCCCACCTTCTTTCCTCAGCCTGATCACTGGTCTTTGACTGTTGTCTTTCTCCTAATGTGGCTAAACATAGTTTTGGGTCAGACTTGACTTTCGATGCTATGTCATTATCATACTGTAGCTGGGCCTCCCTCCTTATCTGTGCATATTCGTTTCTGGCTCTTCGACTGATCTCCTTGTTTTCCTGGGTCCTTTGCCTTCAATACCTCTTCCATTCTCTAATGCACTTAGTTTTTGCCTCCCTGCACTTTTAGGTAAAAACCCAAAGGACTCGCTTTGGGCTTCCCATTGTTTTTTTGTTACCTTGGGAACAAATTTTCCTCTGCCTCCTTGCATTTTGCTTTTTTTTCATATTCCATCATTTCATTTACTGACTTTCCAACCATTTTTTCTGTCCCACTGCACCTCGCGCTGGGAAATTCCTCATACCTTTGTTGTCCCCCCTTTATAATTTGGGGTTTTCCCTTTGACTCCTGTTACCCTCTCCACTTTTAACTCTACTATGTAATCAAAACTCAGGACTACGTGGTCACTAGCTCCAGGGGCCTCTCGTATGTGATGTCATCAAAGTCTGAGATATTCAGGGTGAACACAAGGTCCCGTCTTGCTGTTCATCCTCCCCTCTCTGGTAGTGTCCCTGATGTGTTGATGCATGAGGTTTTTCAGTACCACATCCATCATCTTTGGGTCTCCATGTTTCGGGGCCCCAAGAGCTCCAGGTTTTCCCAAACTATCTCCCTGTGGTTGAAGTCACCCAAAAACCAGTAACTTTGCTCTGAACGATTGAGCTCTTCGTGCCACCCCAGCCAGTGTCATCGCTCTGTTGTTCTCATCATATTCCTCTCTTGGGGTTCCTGCAGTTCTGTGGTGGGTTTTTACATCACTGCAATGACTACCTATGTTCCCAGATTGAATTGTACCTACTGTGTAGTCCCTTTTCCAATCTCGTCCATGCCTTCCATTTCCCAAAACTCCATCGGTTTTTTATAAGCAGTGCAACCCCTCCTCCCCCTCTGGGGCCCTTTTTTCTTTCCTCAGGATCTGATATCCCGGTGGAAAAATTGCATCTGTTATTGTCTCAGTGAGTTTCGTTTCTGTGACTGCTATTATGTCTGGGGACTTCTCGTTGATTCTTTCATGCCACTCCTCGTATTTATTGCTATTCCATCTGCGTTTGTGTACCACACCTTCAGCTTTTTTGTCTATCACGGTGGACCTGGGGGAATATTGGGGTTGGGGGGGCTGGAGCCTGGGGGCTATGGGGGTTTGTGATGTGGGTGGGGTCTGTGATGGGGAGGTGAGGGCAGAGTGCCCATATGGAGCTTTCTGTAGCAGTGGGGTTTGTGATGTGGGGGGTGGGGCAGAGGAAACAGTGGTTTCAAGTTTTGGTTGAATTATTCAGTTGTTTCGCGGTGTTGTGGTTGGGGTCCTTCTGCCGGTGTCTCTGTAAGGTGTATTTTTCCTTCCACCTGAGTCTGGACTCTGCTCGTCTTTATCGATGCATCCCGTCCTCCTTTCGTCTTTGTACCCTCTCTCTCAGTATTGTCATTTCCTGCTGTGTTCTGTCGCGATCTAGGGACCTCTCCAGTACTCTGGTTTGTCCCCTCAGTCGTGCTTTTCTCCTGCAGGACCCCGGTTCAAGTTGAAATTCTGCCTTGAAAATTACTTTGACAGACCGTTTCCATCCACCCGCAAACCTGCCCAATTCTCCGAAAATTTGTCACCTGGGTCATGTCTCCCTCACCTATTGCTTTCATTTATACCTTCTATCGCTTTCTTCTCCCCCTGGTTTCTTTCATCGTAGGTTTGCCCCTTTGACTTTTTGGAGCCCTTAGACAAACACTGACCTCTCCCTCTCCTCCTCCCACTGTATCTCTTTTACATCCTCTGAGGTGTTTAAATCTTTTCCATCGAAACGTTCCTGCCTTCAACTCCTGCCCTTGCTGCAGCCCCTATGCTCAGTGGACTGTCTTCCCTGCCCAGCTGTTCACTGCCACTGTAGGTTTTGATTGTTAGTCTCTGCATATGTGTGTGTGGGGGTGTTTGCGTACGCACACGCTTGCGTGTGCGCAACTTAACCACAGAGAAAAATTAATGAAAATTCCAAGCGCTGTTTATGATTTTTTTTTCATTATCAAAGAATAGTAAAAATAATAGAACAACAGAAGACGTATAAGACTGAGATATTACCTGACATTTTGACCTCAACACGCTGAGCGTAGGAGTGCATAGCGTGTTCCATAGCAGTGAATGGGGGACGAATGGTATTTGGGACCCGACGATCGTTGGAGTGTGAGCAGGGTAATATTTAGTGAAGGGGTTAAGGGGAAAACCGGTTATTTTTATTTTAGCCGGACTTGAGTCCTGGAAATGGGAAAATACAATGCCTGCACTCTAAAGGAGGGGTTTCGGGATATTGGCAATTTGGGGGGATATGTTGTGTATCTTAATACGTATATGCTTCTAAACTTGTGTTCTGAGCACCTCTGCAAAACAGTGATTGTGTGTGAGTGAGGTGAAAGTATTGAATGATGATGAAAGTATTTTTTGGGGGGGATTTTCTTTCTTTTTGGGTCACCCTGCTCGGTGGGAGACTGCCGAATTGTTAAAATATAATATATATTTTATATATATAATATATATATATATATATAATATATATATATATAATATATATAAATATTTATATATACAACATATAACTATATAATGTTGTGTTTGTGTGCAGTTAATTGCAAGTTTGAGTTTGAAGAAAGGGAAAACTACTCTCAAAGGCAGGGAAAAGGCTATAGGAAACCCATTGTGTCCTTTATTGACCAACCTGGACTTAGAGGTTTTTGAAGCTGCGCTGTTGAAAGACATCCTCACCTGTGAAGCTAAATGTTTTAGATAGTGAATGACATCCTGTTTCTTTGGCCGAAATATAAGGGCCCCGGATAATTTTTTTAGAGATACTTAATGCTTTGGTCCCTTCTATTAATTTAACCGTGGATAAAAAAGTGGAATCTAACTCCGTTTCTTAGATGTGTTACACCGGCTTGATAGAAAGTTGCAGTTTTTCAGTATATTGGAGGACCCCCTAATGTGTGTTTATACATTCACTATTATTCCCAAACCCTGGGACGAGAATACAAAGAAATTTCATTCTCATCATGTTTCTGAGAGCTTACCGAATATGCAAACCCCGAGTTTCTCGATGAAAAAAAAAAAGGAAAATAATTTAATATTTCCACGATCCTGTGGTTTCCCGAGGGATTTCGTGGAATCAGCGTTTGCTGGTAGCTAGAAAAATTATCATAGGTATGAACCTAGGTAACCCCTCAGATCATGAATGGGTTGGCTCTGCCAAAACAATGAGAAAAACATCGTCCTGCTAAATGTTTTTAAAAGATTTAACATACAAGTGTTTTTAAGAATTTACACTTTTAAAAGCATCTTGATGAAGAATTCTTCTCAACAATGTGTTGGTGGTGTGTACAGAATTGGTCATAATGGGCGCAGCTATTTTATTTGGGACAAAAATGGCAAATCTCTAGATGTTAGGATATTACTACCGGGCTTCCCAGGAATCAAATGGGGATTTTCAGCCGTCTTAGAGTTTGTGCCCAACTGGTCGGAAGCCGAGTCATCGTCCCTTTTTCCACTTGGATTGAACGGAATATTATAGAATTAACAATTATAACATGACACATATTAGATTCGTTTATAGCTTGGGTGGTCTAAAACCGGGATCCTACCCATGAACGCCATGGGTGTTCCCCAAGTGCCACATCGAGTAATTAGGGTGTTTTTTACTGCTGGTTTTTAAGGTTACATCTGCATCTGTCTCAAAATCTTTTGGGATAGATAAACCATAGCCGTCTTCCTTTTGGATAAACTACTGATGTTCCTCTTTAAATGAGTCAGCTATTTTTTATATGCATGGAAAATTTCCTAAGACATTTGACAGATATACCACATGCATGGGCTGCTTCACAACCTTGAACACCAAAACAGTCTACCAACAGGCGATTTTAAACAATGCAGAACAAAAGATTTTCATCCCCAAGTGGCTTGGTTGTTCTACCACACACACACACACACACACACACACACACACCCCACACATATATTTTAATAATTATATAATATATATATATATATATATATATATATTATATAATATATAAATATATAATAAAATATATATATATAATATATTATTATATATATATATATATATATATCTAATATATATATATGTCGTGCCGAATAGGCAGAACTTGCGATCTTGGCTTAAACAGCAACGCTCATCTTGCCTATAGGACAAGTGAAAATTTGTGTATGCAGTAATTTCGCCAAAATCATTCTGAACCTAACGAAAAAAATATATTTGATTGTGTTTGTTTAGTACTAAATTATTGTAAACGTATTTAAAATATATTTAGTTGGGTTAGGCTAAAATAAATTGCTCTTGCTATAATAAGGTTAGGTAAGTTTTCTAAGGTTCTTGTGGTGCAAAACTAAAATTTTTTACATTAACATTAATGAAAAAAATATATCTTTAAACGTACAAGAGAAAATTTCAGAAAGGACTTAATTTTAAATGAGTTCTTGCTAATTGATCAGTTTTACATATTCGGCACGACGTTTTCGGTCAACAGTTCTTGCAGCACAACCCAAAAGTGGGGTGTTATACAGGAAGGGTTTTCCAAAATTTTTGTATTCTAAAACCACTTACCCTTTTTTTTTTTTTTTCTTTTTAATTGGGTTTTAACAAAAAAACAAGTAATAATTAAAATTTTTAACCCTTTCAACATCCTCTAACTCAAAAGAAGTTTTTAGCGTAGCCCATTAACATTTCCTTTTCTGCCCTGTTAAGATGAGGGAAACATCCTGTTAACGGGTCTTCTACTTTTTACAGATGCAGTCCTTGTTGAAGAAACCCCTTATAAAACCAAAAACCTAATAATATCTTATCCTGGCTTGTTTGTGAGATCCCCTTCCCCTTTTTTTTTAAAACCGTTTTTCATTTCTTCCTCTCCTACTTCCCCTTTTCCCTATATTTTCTTTATTTTCCTGTCTTCTGGCTGGGCGGGTTATGTCCCGACGAAAATTTTGCCCCCTACATTCGGACCATTACTTCCCTACAGTGCCCTTTTTTTCTTTTGTTCTTAGATTTTTTTTCCCCACTTTTAATTTACTTTTAAATTTATCCCCTTCGAAAAGGGTCCCCAAAAAAACCCCCCCCCTTTTTTAATTTTTTTCTTCCCGCTATCTCCCTTTTTTATTGCCACGTTATCCAGCATCCGTTGAAAACTTTTTTTTTCTACTTCCATTACTCCTACAACTACTACTTTGCTACTACTCCATCACCTTTGCTATATCATTTTTAATACTTTTTCCCTCCTCTCTTTTACACTACTTCCCCCAAACCCCCCCCCCCCCCTTAAAAAATTTTTCTGGCCCCTTTTCCCTTCGCGCTTCTGGGGTGACTATTTTAAGGTTTAAAGTGGGCCCAAAATTTCAAACGCCATAATTTAGAAAAAAAATTCCCGGGTTTACCAAAAAAGGACAAAGTTCTCAATAAAACATTTCTGTTAAAAAAAATTCGGGGAAAAAAAACAGAGGTGTCAAAACGCACATTTTGTCCTTCATCAAAACGAAAGTACTTTCATTTTCCCATAACAATCATCAAATCATACTAAGATAACACCCTTTTTTCTTTTCTTACATCTAAACATAGAAAACCCTTTTAATTTTTCTTATTAACTTCCACACCAACAAACAAAAAACAGAAATTTTTTATTAGCAAAAAAAATTAAAAAATTGTAACATAGAATAATACTTTTTTATGAAAAAATTTAAATTTAATAGTAGCATGTAAAAAAATTTTTTAAAATTACTTAGAAATAGCTTAACTGATGCTAAATTTAGGACTTTTAAAAAAAAAAATATCAATAAACTAAATAAAAAAAAGAACTAAAGTCTTTGAAATATTTTGACAAATGTTTGAAAAATTATAAATATCTATCCCTTCTGTTATTTTTGAAAGACCCTCTCTGAAAATTGATGCCGGGAAACAGGGAAAGGGGGGAATTGCTTTATGCCCGCTAAAGTCCCTTGGGGGTTCACATTTTTGGGCACGCCCCCTTCCCCCGAGCCCCACGCGTGGGTGAACGTAAAATTGTATCTTCACCCGCGGAAAGGAACCACCCACCGACTGGTTCCATTTTGGAAAAACAAAAACCGAACCCCCCTTGACCCCAACGATACCCGCTCGATTTTTTTTGGGGCTCACAAGGGCCTACATAATCAGAAATTGCCCACCCCAGAAATAAAAAAACCCGTTTCTCTTACATCGGGTCCTCTTCCCTGGACACCCAACTACCTTCAAATGCATTTTATGAAGTCCGGGAAAATTTAAAAACATCTATCCCCTTTCCGGGCATTTTTTACGTCTCTTTTGGAGTCAGGGCAAGACCCAAAAAAAATGGGGGAAATTTCAACAGAATAAAAAACACTCGTCCCCCCCTGATTTTCAAAAACCTGCCCACAGGATTTTCTTGTGTGTCTTTGTATTTCTCCCTCAGCACTCCACACGAGGCTAAATTTTTTTAGGGGCCTGCTGAGAAAAATTTCTTTTTTTTTTAAAGAAGTTTTTTGACTTTTTGAAAACAGTTTCCCCCACCCTTTCCCTTATTTGGTACAATTTTTTTCGAGCAGATTGCTGCCCGGTATTTTTTTCCAAAAAATGTTGAAAAGGGAAAACAGTTTCCCAACAGCTGCTAAGGAAGTACGATTGCCTCAACACTCCCGACGAGGTCAGTTGCCCAACACTCTGACGAAGTCAGTTGTCCCAATAACTTCCAAAAAGTTTTAGTGTTCCAGCAGTTTTTTAAAGGGGAAAAAATTGTTTAACAGTTTGCTGACCGGGAAAAACACTTCCAAAACTTTTTTATGACAATGTACAACTAAATTTTTTATGTTTTAATTTACATGACTCAAATTTTTTATTTTACCACATATCCGTGAGGGTTTTTAAAGTTAAATGTTTAAATTGCCGGGGGTCAAACTAATTTTTTTTGCACCCCCTTGAAATAATCCCCAAGTCAGCCCCCGGAGCCAAAAAACACCCCCAAAGGAAACCTTTTTTTAATGACGAAATTTCACCATGGAAATCAATAACGGGCCCAAACTACTTTGAAAGAGTCCCGAGATACAAAATAAACAAGTCCCAAAGTTAAACAAGGTCCCCTTTAAAGGGAAAGAAAACCCTCCATGCGCACTGCAAATTTCCCAAAGGTCGTCCGTGGAATTTTATTTTCATGCAAATTGTTTCAGGGAAACCCTTTAAAAAACCCCCTTTCAAGTAAGGGTTTGATAAAAAACCGACACCCCGAGAACCAATTTAAAAATTGCTCATTCCAACACAAGGGGCGCATCAAAGGGAAAATTTTAAAAAACAAATTTTCCCAAACTCGTTCAAGAACTCCCCCAAAAGAAAAGTGATTAAAAAGTTTTAACTATACCCGTTACCATCTCTCTCCCTCCCCCCGTCCTTCCTTTCCCCCCCCTTCCCCCTCCCAACCCCCCCCTACCCTTTACCTTCAAAATATTCACCCCCCCTTTCATTCTTCCCCCAATTTTACAAATTTTCCTCTCAATTTCCCACCCTCCCAAACTCCTTCCCCCAAATTTTTCCCACCTTCCCTCCCTTTCGCTCTATCCCTTTCAACGCCCCTTTTCCCAAAATTTCCCTCCCTTCCATATCTTCCTCCCAACTTCTAAAAATTGCCACCCTCAGGGAATTTCCCTTCCTCCCCTAAACCCCCCTTCCTTTTCAATTCCCAATCCTCCCGCCACCCTTTCCCAATTTTTAAATTTCCCACGTTTCCCCATGTCCCCTTTTGCATGACCCACCCCTTTTGGGGCCCACCCCACTGTTTTTTTCATCATCCTACCCCCTTATCTGTTTCCCCTCCCAAATTTTTTCCCTCCTGTTAACTTCTTTTTCCTCTAAACATTCAACTTCGATCTCCTTCTTTCCCACAATTTCCCAGCTCCCTTTTCCCTCCAAACTCCAACTTTCCCTCCTATGTCCTACCTTCCTTTTACCCTCCCCTCCCAAAATTTTTTTTTTCCCCCTTAATTTTTTCCCGCTCCCTTCTTGTTTTTCTGCCCTCATCTCCATCCCCCCTTTCCCTTTCCCTTCTTGAACTCCCAACCCTTCCTTTTTCACCCCCTTTTCCTAGTTCCTCCTTACACGGATGTATTTCAGTCAAAAAACCATCGCATTGTATTTTTCTTTGCCCTTTTAATCTATCGGAGATAAGTAAATCGGGGGCAAAGCCGAAACCCCGGGGGCCCCGGGAAAACTGGGCCTCATTTTCGGCTCCCCTTCATTAAGCCCCGGGCCTCAAAAAAGGCTATTTTTACTTTAAACAAAACCCGGAGGTTGCTATCATTTAAAACCCTAGTGTATAAAATTTTCTGCAAAAACCGAAATTTTCCCCAAAGCAAACCATACCACGGGGGGGGTTTAAACCCGTAAACCGAGTATCAAAAAACCCCAAAAACCGACGGGGAACCCCACGGGCCAGCAAGCCCAAAAAAAAATTCACCCCAACCGGAATTTTTAAACCCCAAATGGGAAAATTTTAGCAAAGGCACCACGGAAACCCAAAAGGGCAATTTTTTTAACCAGAAGAATCCCCCCAAGGAAACGAAAAGGTATGACGAAGCAAGGTTAAAAGATTTCCCTCGATTTTATTAAACCCTCAACAAAATCGGGTGATATTTTTTAAAAAATTTATAAAATAATTTTCTTTATCGAAGTTTGCCCCCTCCCCTTTTACTTCATAAAAAAAAAGAGGGACTGTTCTTACAAAAAATTTCCTAAAAAATTTTTTTTCCCTGCGAAAAAGACATAAAATAAAGCCAAAAAAAACATAATAATTTTTTGAAAAATTAAGCTTAGCATTTAATATTTTTTTGGGTTTTAGTATAAAAAAAAAATCTGGGCAGCTAAATGGAAATTTTTAAATGTTTACACGGTAAGGAAATTTGAAAAAAAATTTTTTTTTTTTCAAGGTTTTTTTTTTTCATTTGATAATCGAATTTCTGACTGGTTTCCAAGAAAAGTAAAAAATAATAATTTTAAAACCCAAAATAATAAAATTTTCAAATATAGGTTTTTTCGAAGGACCTGAAGCAATAAATATCCCCTCCCTTTGTAAACATTCCCAAAACAAAAAATTTAAAAGGGGAACCCCGAAGAAGCATTTTTCCCCGGGTTTTTCAATTGGGAAAGCAATGAAAACAAATTATTTAATACCTACCCGGAGTCACCTGAGGGTATTCCCGGGGATCAACGCCCCCCCCGGGCCCGGGGCCACGACCAGACCCCCCCGGTTTTATCAGGGGCCCGAAACAACGAGGCGTTAAATGCTGGCCGCACGCAGTCCAAAAATACGAACCACAGCCCGCTTTATCCCACCCCAATTTAAAATTCAAGTTTCCCCCCGTTTTTTTGGAACAACCAGGGTCCCAATGGTAATGGGCCCCTTATTGATTGGTTTGGGGAAACTGCATTTAATTAGCAAATCGCGTTAAAAAAAACAACAGAGAAGCCTACCCAGCCATTCACCGGGGTAATTTAAAAAACATTTTCAGAAATTTAAAAAAGGGGAAATTGGCACCTCCCAAAAACATAACATTTCAAAACCCCCTTCTATGATTCACCAATGGGTGTAAAGTTTTATACCGATTAGAAAGGGGTTTTCTTAACTTATGCCCAGAAACAAAAATTTTTTGGGAAAGGGGTATAACCCCGACAAGCATGGAAAGAAAAAAAAAAGGGTCCCAAAAGTGGGACTAGTTTTCATTAAAAGCCCCTAAAGATAATTTTAAATTAGTTTTTCAACAAAAGACAAAACAACCAGGGAAAAAAGCAAAAATTTAAAGGGGAGAAAAGCACCAAAAAAAGGAAAATTTTAGAGTTCGTTAAACCCGGGAAAATTTAAAAAGGGCCCTAGGTCGAGAACCTACAACATTTTCTCATTTTTTTTTTTCAAAATTCTTTCTATTTTAAAAATTTTTTCCCCAAATCTAAAGATGAAAAAATTTCGGGTTACATTCACAAAACTAATATTTTTTCAATTTCCCTTTAATAATACTTGGGAAAAAGGCCTTTACACAGCCGAAAATCGACACAAAACAAAATTATAATTTAAAAATTTCAACACTTTTGAGGCTTTGCTCAAAAAGGGTTTTAACTACATCAGTACTTTTAAATTTACAACAAAACACAATAAACTTAAGAAAAAGGGGACAAAAGCAACTAAAAGTACATTTTTTTGTTTCAAACGTTTCGCTCTCCAGGAGCTTAACAAACCGTAAAAGGTCTTGATAAAGCGCTGGAGAACGAAGCGTTTCCACAATAAAATGTCACATTTGTTTCATTTGTTTTTCCTTTTTAAACCCAAAATTAATACACCAAAAAAGTTATGCTTTCTAACACGGTTAAAGCCCCAAAGTAAACCCCAAATTTATTGGGTTTCGCACTGTGGGTGCCAAAAATTTTGCGTTGGCAACAAAAAACCTTTCCTCCGAAAAAGGGGAGAAGTTAAATTTAAAAATTTTAGTGGAATTTTTTCAACCCTGCGAAAAAGTTTTTATAAACATCGCATCTTCAAAGAGCTGTGTAATGAATTGGGCTCTGAATTCGACGTACTTCTGTAATATTCTAACGTTCGGTGGTTATCCCGGGAAACGTGCTGAATCGTGTTTTTGCCTTGCTTGTGGAATAAGCCCTGTTTGTTCATTCTCATTTTGGCGTACATGGCCGATATCTTCGATGCTCTCAATCATCTCAGTCGACAGATGCAGGGTGGTGGAGCCTACAGCATCGAAGCGGAAGAAAACCTGAAGACCTTTCAAAATAGCTACTGTTATAGAAAGAACGAACAGAGAATGATAACTTCGCAAGCGTTTTCCTGCTGGACGACTGTGTAAGTAATATGGAAGATGTGTCTGGAATCGGAGACATATCTGTACCCGGGGAACTAAAGCAAGCAATTGCCATGCACTTAGATGAGCTCGCAGTCTCTCGACGGATACTTACCCACCAGAGAGTCATATCCAGCATGGGCGAGACAGCCGTTCACGTTCAATGTTGCGACAACAGATGTCAATGATGAATACCCCGACGAAATCATTGAACTTCAGCAGAGCCAGGATCAAAAGCAACTCTTCAGAACAGCGCTCTCAACGTTTTGGTGTCACCAAATCGTAGCGTTCCCTCCTATTGCTAGAAAGTCCTTCAGATACTCACGCCATTTGTTAGAACGTATCTTTGCGAACAATCCTTTTCGAGGATGGTAGACATCAAAACGAAGAAAAGGAGCAGACTTTGTTGCGAAAATGATATGAGGGTGACACTTGGCAAGGTGATGCCGCGCATTTCTGAACTTGTCTCTGAAAGGCAACAACAAAAGTCACACTGATTTGCAGTTCCGATTGAAATCCTATTTCATTTATCCAATTACGAAGGGTGCGGTGAATACACGGATGAAACTTGCGAGGCTCAGTACCTCTAACAAGGTTAGAACCACTACTCGAACCTGAGTCTCATTATCCTCGTAAAAACTTTTCACCGTCTTCAGCAAATTTAGACAGAAAAACGTAATATGTTTGCTAGTAGATTTTTAAATATTACTGTCATAAGCAAACTGAAAATAAGAAAAAAATGTAGATCGTTAAAACTTTAGTGAATAGATAATGCTGCATTTTATTTTATTAAAAAAAAGAAAAAAGATATGTAATTTCAACATTCAGCCTAGTCTTCAAAGGTAAATAGAGAGGATTTAAAGCTTCTGTTTTCGAGCCTTATCTTCAGAAATCGAAACTTATTTTCTGCAAATTAATCAATGATCATATCAAAACCCATCTTTGCATATTCGTGTTAAATTAAAAGTAACGTCAGATACTTCAATCATATCTTCTCAAGGTTGAATGTAAGATATATATTTTTTAGCAATTTCAATTTAGAAAGACTTCTCTCGCATGAAGAAAAAGACAGAAAAAGTACAGTCAAGAGATTCTCAAACCTTGACAAGCCTGGCAGAGATTCACAGAAATCAGATTTCACAATAAACTCCAGAAGCTGCAATGCCGTCTGTTTCAAAGCCTCTTCAACACTGATTGTGGCAGCCTTCCAGAAGCCTCCGAAGTAGTCCGATGTCCGCACTATTATCTTCATCATATAGACTCATCAGGATGGATATAGACTCATTAGAGAATATACAGAGAAGAATGACTAAAATGATTTACTGTGCAAGGAATCTTCCGTATGAAGATAGGATTTAAAGCCTTAAATCTCCACTCTCTGAAGAGACGTAGAATGAGGGGGAGATATCATTAAAGTGTATAAGTGGATGACGGGCATAAACAAAGGAGATATTAATAAAGTACTGAGGGTGTCGAACCAGGTGAGAAGCAGAAATAATGGATTTAAGTTGGATAAATTTAGATTTAGAAAGGAAATAGGTAAGTACTGTTTTTCTAACAGAGTTACGGATGCGTGAAACAATCTTCTCAGTAGGGTGATAGACGCTAGGACCTTGGGTAGCTTTAAGAAGAGATTGGACAAATATATGAGTGGGAGGGGC
Source organism: Cherax quadricarinatus (assembly GCF_026875155.1). Classification (NCBI taxonomy): domain Eukaryota; kingdom Metazoa; phylum Arthropoda; class Malacostraca; order Decapoda; family Parastacidae; genus Cherax; species Cherax quadricarinatus. The sequence goes on along the minus strand of NC_069408.1, from coordinate 62,895,356 downwards.
TGGGTTTGATTGTTGCCATTGGGTACGGGAGTTAATTTTTGGGTTGCTTTGGGTAGAGGTCGTTTTGATAAGGATCTGCCTTGTATGGGCCAATAGGACTTCTGCTGTGTTCTTATGTTACCACTGAATTCATGGAATGTCTGAATAAAATTTGGAATTTGCTTACGAATATCTTCTTTTGTTTAACCTGCCAAAGTGTTTAGCTGTAAAACAGCGAGTATTGGCTAAATTTGAACTAGTACTTCAGAAAGAATCACTTATTCTTGATGAAGTCGTCAAGACATTCAAGCAGCCGTTTTTTACTTCCTCCTGCAATGCCAGACAGCATCCTTTACTGTCTTTCCTGGCATTCTTCTTTCAGAGCTTTGCTTTTTCACTCAATAAAAGTGTTCATTTCTTCACACTCTTCAGTTGCACAGTTTCACTGCGCTGATCTTCAGGAAGATGAGATTTCTTGCATGACTTCGCACCAGAAAGATAATTCAGGAAAGAGAAATCACATACAGCAGATAGCAAAATCTGAGCTATTAATACCTGTGTCCACATTTTTCTGGGGATTACTCAGTACCTGAAAGGATGAGGTCATCTTTACAAACTTTTCCTTCATTGGGTTCATATTGAAGTCACTCATGAAGTACCTCCAGATAAGAGTGTTCCGTAAAAGTTTAGATAATGATCTACACAAGGCATAAACGAAGACTTTGGATTAATTTCTCTGAGCTTTGATTGAATACCATTTTAAATCCCAGATATAGTTTCAGCGTTGTCATATCCCTGACCACGACAGGGATATGAGCAGTGGCCTTTCCAGCAACAGGGAAGAGGCTTCAAGTTTGTCACATTCATTATGGACGTATCTAATAACTTCACATACATCATCAGGGTGGGAATCCATCAGAAGTGCTGTCTAAAAAATTAAATGCTTTTCTGTCTTTATATCAGCCTCTATTTTCTCTTTGGTGATGATATGCTACTCTCCTATCAAATGGATTAGGATGCTTAATCCTAATCCACAGCAGTTCATAGTTTCCTTTGTTGATGACATCTACTCTTTATGACAACGACAAGTTTCAACCATACTCCCAAGGACGTCCATTTTCCCAGGCATGACAGACGTTACTAGGAAACCTCATAATAAGACACCTTTGGGTTTGGGTTCCACCGTGCTTGCAATCCAGTAGCTAATCTACATGTCGCAACTCCTTTATGCAGCGAGAAAACGTTTGACTGAGCTTAAACCATTTATGTTTTCTAAACATACTCGTCATTTAGCGAAGCCTTATAGTAGAATGCAATGGTCAGCTGTCGACCATTCCCGATGGATTTCTCTCCTTGTCTTCGAACTCCACTCGAAGGTCCTCCTCAGTTTTCGTAGGATTCACTTTCCCTCTCAATAAGATCAACTCTCAAGTCATTTGGAACTGGAAGTGGCCAAGAGGAGGTATCAGAATGAAATGAAAATGTATTCGTTTCTTCATCAGTCTTTCTCCTGCTGGTGTGGACTTTTCCTGGCGTCTCCTTCGTCTTCACAAGATTCACCAGACTGAATAGCTTCAGGATTTTATCGAAATGCACTTGATGCTGAAGGCTTCATATGCTTCAAAATTGATCCAGACACTGCCAGAGCCTCCTATTGTCTTGCCTCTTCGTTACTCTATGTTGAAATCCAGCTGGCCGATTTTGCAACGGATGTTTTCTGCAAAATTTCAAAATCAAGAAGTATAATGCATGAAATATTGTGAATTGAAATACATTTACTGGAGAAATTGTTTATTAAAATTATTGTAGATGAATGGTTCGTAGATGAATGGTTCAGAGAACCGACATTATTATTAATATCATTACTATTATAATTATTATGATTATTATTGTTATTATTATTCTTCTTATTTTTGAGTGTGCCCACACAGTGATCATCATGTATATACATAAGTGTTTATAACATCATGGAGATGAATTTACTGTTTACTGTGTAATTTTTCATCACCATGATATTGTTAACACCAGCACTTGAAATACTGTTATAATGTAGAGTCTCAGTGTGGAGAGATCAGCACTTGGAATGCCAGTTGCAGCTGGCTGTCTAGGCTCAACACACTCATGGCTATAAAACATTCGAATGTGGATGTAATTTTCATAAAACATGAACTTTCTCGTTTGTGCATTTCTTATTGCTAAATTTAATTATATATTTTATAGAGGAAATAATCTTTAAGCATTTATATTAGATCGAACACTTTATTGTTTTTTACCTGACGAATTTTTTCATTTGGTATTTCAACTCTCCCAGTGGTGTCCCCATTCTAGCTGTCACCTGCGGCAAACTGCTCCCTCGCTTCCCTTTTCCCATAGTACGCCACAGCCGGACCTAACTCTTGGCTTCCCTGCTAGTGGAGAATGTTTTTGAGGAGTCCATAATGAAAAATCACGTTTTTCTCCAATATACATATATATATATATATATATATATATATATATAATATATATATATATATATATATATATATATTTATATTAATATATATATATATATATATATATATATATATATATAATATATATATATATATATATATATATATATTATATATTTTATAATTTTTTTTTTTTTTAATATATAGGGAAGTACCACCTCTATAGCTGGAATGGGGACCCTCATCCTCAGAGAAGACAATAAACGTGCCTCAGAGAAAACTCAAGGTTCTCCCCGGAGCTGTTTGAATATTTTCTTCTCCTACCACCCCCTATATATTTTTTATTCTATGTGAACATTTATTAATAAACAAAATACATTTACAGAAAAAAAAAACATGAATACAATGGCACAATGTATCAAAGATGATGAATTTCCTCCAGCTCCTCCGAGGCTGGACGTGAGCCAAGTATGCAGCAAGCATTTTCCCTCTGGATGGCGACGCTGAGGCGCTGGAACATGAAAGTGGCTGCCCTTGGGTCCCTGGTGGTGTCGATGAGTCTGGAACCCAATTCTTTAAGGAAACGTGTGGCATTTTTTCCCCATGATCCCAAGGTCTCTGATCCCACTGGGGACAAATTGATACTGTTGGCTAATGTCCCTGTACTTGCTGATCTTGTACTCCTCCCTGTGGTCAGCAGCTCCTCCCTGTCGCCCCACACTGTGATGGATATAGGTGTCAGCCAGTGTGGACACACAGGTATAGTCCCATGCTAAGAGCTTGCCATTCTTCCAAGGATAGATGGTGATCCCGTCGGGGCGGTTTGCTGGGTTGTGGTATTGTTTGCTGCAAGTGATCGTGGCTCCCTCTCGCAGGGCATCCAGCTGTAGCAAGGGTTCTCTTAATGATGTCGTTGACCTCATTGTGTCTTGCATGCCAGCCCTTGGTTTTGGAACAGTTAAGACCATGTAGACCGTATTGGTCTGCTTGCACTTCGCCGCAAATACACATATATTCTGTGTGAATTGGGGCAGCAAGGCGCAGAGCCACTGCAATACGGAGGGTCTTAGGGTCGAGTCGCGTTCCCATTGCCGATATGGGAACTGTTTGGAGGAAGTCCCCGGAGTGAGGTGCACTCACAGCCTGGAGACGGGCAACCTCCCTATCTGATGTTGCAGCCCTGAGCATGTTGGCAAGCACCTTTTCAGCATATATATATATATATATCGTGCCGAATATATATATATATATATAATATATATATATATATATATATATATATATATATATATATATATATGTCGTGCCGAATAGGCAGAACTTGCGATCTTGGCTTAAATAGCAACGCTCATCTTGCCATATACGACAAGTGAAAATTTGTGTATGCAATAATTTCGCCAAAATCATTTTAAACCTAACGAAAAAAATATATTTCACTGTGTTTGTTTAGTATTAAATTATTGTAAACAAATCTAAAATATAGTTAGTTGGGTTAGGCTAAAATAAATTGCGCTTGTTTTAATAAGGTTAGGTAAGTTTTCTAAGTTCCTTTTGGTGCAAAATTATAAATTTTTACGTCAATATTAATGAAAAAAATATATCTTTAAACGTATAAGAGAAAATTTTAGAAAGGACTTAATTTTAAATGAGTTCTTCATTGACTAATTTTGACACGTATTTATATATATATAATATATATTATATATATATATATTTTATATATATATATATATATATATATATATATATATATATATATATATATTATATATGGAGTAAGGGGCTAGTAACCTCTTCTCCTGTATATATTACTAAATGGAAAAGGAGAAACGTTCGTTTTTCCTTTTGGGCCACCCCGCCTCGGTGGGATACGGCGGTGTGTTGAAAGAAAGATTATATATATATATAGTAGTAGTAGTAGTGGACAAAAGTTGTTTGTAGTAGTAGAAAAAGTTAGTATATAGTTAGTGGTAGTAGTAGTAGTAATAGTAGTAATATTAGTGGTAGTAGTAGTAGTATGTAGTAGTAGTGGACAAAAGTTGTAGTAGTAGTAGTATACAATATGGTAGAGCAATTAATTCGCACGTAAGTAAAAGAATATAAAAGCTACTAAACTACTCTACCTACTACTACTACTACTACTACTACTACTACTACTACTACTTTACTACTACTACTACTACTTCTTCTACTACTACTACTACTACTACTACTTCTACTACTTCTACTACTACCACTAATATTACTACTACTACTACTACTACTTCTACTACTACTACTACTACTACTGCTACTGCTACTACTACTACTTCTACTACTACTACTTCTTCTACTACTACTACTTCTACTACTACTACTACTACTACTTCTTCTACTACTACTACTTCTACTACTACTACTACTACTACTACCACTAATATTGCACCTCACTCTGAGCCTATATATACCCTCTGTGTCCATGTATTGTTTGTAATGGCTTGATAAAGCTCCTGGAGAGCGAAACGTTGCCACGACAAATGTCACATTAGTTGCATTAGTGTCCTTTTACTTTACAATAAAATAATAATAATAATAATAATAATAATAATAATAAATAATAATAATAATAATAATAATAATGAAAAAAGTAATAATATCAACAGTAATTATAGAAAAAAAGGAAAAAATAACTGGTGTTTTACTGTCAATCATCTTGAGTTATAAATCATAATAATTATAAAAATAAGAATTTCCGCAGAATAAAGATTTTCAGAGTAAAAGTTGGTTGGTTTTTGTTCTGATAGTTCCTGTAGTTCCAGCAGTTCAAGCGCCCAGCCATTGTATAATTTTTTTCACCCTGCCTAGAGCTATTGTTTTATTGTTTTTCCTGAGAATGACACTACCCAGGAAGGGACAGTTTTTGTAAGTGTCGACACAAATGGGTGTCGACGCCTCAAAGCGGATAACAACGACTTATTCACCTTTAATGAGTCTTGGAAAGACGTTAGTTATGTCGCCGGTTTTCTCATCTTTGTTGCAGATTATAAGTTTAACAGTGACGGATTCTGTTTATGTATTGATATGACAGACACATTAGTAACCGGCTGTTATGATTTCCTTCTTATCTATTATTATTAACATTACGTCAAAAAATTTTGCAGTCGCACATGGAAGTTTAGCATCACAAAATATATGACCAATTTTGATGTTAATTAAGTCTTATGACTTAAATTTGATCTTGACGTTGTCGCCGCTGGCGGCTTCGCTACATTTTTGGTTATTTTGGTAAATTTCTTCCACTGTTATTAAGGTCTTGGTGGGCATTATCATGAGTTTATCACCAACATAACATGATCCTGATTCAATGCGACCCAATACACTTTTCTTTTTAGTGGAGAAATCGGATATCGGCAACCTTAGTGGTTCTTTAATTTGCCTCTAGAATTTGGGTAAATTGTTGATATACTGCAACAAAGTTTAACCTTTATACCATGAACAAGATGTAGACATCCTCTTGATATTTTCCCCGGTTAAACCTGAACAAGGAAGGAAAATTACTGTGCTGTTTTTGTTTTTGAATCCGGCATTTTTAAAGAACTCTTACATTTTATTTTTACAGAATTCAAACCGGTCCTCAGACCACTAGGTGGTTTCGTCGTCCATTTTGTTGATAGCAACAATAACACTATTGATGCCCACTGTTTTAAGAAGTTGCACGGTTTCTGTTGAGAAATTTTATTTCTTGAAAGTACATTCAAACTCTCCAGATCTTGCTGAGACGACAAAGAGCGCAACATCTGCTTGATACATCCCCTAAATCATTCGAGGAATAAGAGTTTGGTGTCCGGGAGCATCTAAAAGCATAATCCGTTTTGCACTTGTTTCAAAAGTCCCCCTGCCAATGTCAAGAGTTGTTCCTCTTTAACGTTCTTCAGGGGATGAATCAAGGGCCCATGATAAATATTGAGATTCCATGTTCATTTGTTTGGCCTCTTTCCGGTACTGTTTTATAGTAGCTGTGTCTACTGACTTGCTTACATACAATATTTATCCGCCAAGAGTGGACTTGCCTGAGTCCACATGACCCACTATTAGAAGGTTAATATTTTCTTTATTGATTTGGGGATCAGTTAAGGTTTCAGAATCATCATTGTCAGATATGAATTCATGTTCGAATTCTAGATCACTCGAGTCAGTTTCACTGTGAAGGGGTGTTGTGTTTGTGTCAGTGCAGCTTTCATCAGTCGACTGTGTGATCAAACCTATGGTAGCATCAGTGGTAGCAGCAATCACTTGCTTGCTTGCAGCCACGGGAGGGCTAGTGGTACCAGCCACCAATGGCTTACTAGCAGCCATGAGAGGGCTAGTGATACCAGCCACCACTGGCTTACCAGCAGCCACAGGAGAGCTAGTGGTACCAGCGACCATTGGCTTACTAGCAGCCAGGGGAGAGCTAGTGGTACCAGCCACCATTGGCTTACTAGCAGCCAGGGGAGGGTTAGAAGTACGAGCCACCATTGGCTTACTAGCAGCCATGGGAGGGCTAGTGGTACCAGCGACCATTGGCTTACTAGCAACCACGGGAGGGCTAGAAGTACCAGCCACCAATGGCTTACTAGCAGCCATGAGAGGGCTAGTGATACCAGCCACCACTGGCTTACCAGCAGCCACGAATAAAAGAGAGCTGTGGGTTACCAGCGACCATTGGCTTACTAGCAGCCGGGAAAGGAGCTAGGGTACACAGCCACCATTGGCATACTAGCAGCCAGGGGGGCTAATGTACGAGCCACACATTGGATTACTAGCAGCCATGGGGAGGGCTAGTGGTACCAGCGACCATTGGCTTACTGCAACATCGGAGGGCTAGAGTACCAGACGCCACGGGCTTGGTTAACAAGACAATGTTGGGTGGCTGCAGTGCATTCCTAGTGAACCATCCTGTTCACTTGTAAACCATATTATACCGGATATTGTCCGCATGATAAGGAGGAGGAGACCATTGAATGAATTTAATCTCTGACACTATTTTCTTAGTTAAGCAGTGAATTGGATTAAACTGTTGTCGTTGTTCAACTTTATTATTTGAAAAAGGAAACCAATCAACGGGCCACGTAGTTGGTAGCCAAACTTGTTAACTGGTACTGGTAATTAAGGAGTATCTGTGTGGCCAGGACACTTGAAGGACTGCACAATCCAGGTTGATTAACAAAGTATTTTGAGCCGAGGTTTTACAACCTCATCGTGGCTTCAGTTCTCCTCTAGCAAGAGGTCTTCTCTCTTCTTTCTCCAGTTATCTCACCCTTGTCACTAAGTAACTTATAAGTCCCAACAAAACACAGGAATGTGCAAGAGCCACACCAAGACTTTTTAGAAATCATTGTGTATATTTGTTTATATTTTGTAGAGTGATATAAAACTATTACTTATGTAATAATGTGATGATCTATTATACATTTATATTAACTTTAGTAGGAAATATAGAAATTTACCTTCGAATGGAAGTTGTTGTAATACCTAATGTATTAGAAAAAAGGATTAGGTGATTCGACACCATGGACCAGCCCTTCTTGGTAGGGTAGGTGCCTGAGTCAGAGCTTGCAGCTCACAAGCCTGCCATTCATTAGTCCCCTTGGGGCGGGGAATGGCAGACCAGAGAGGCATAGCTTGTGCTAGGGGCCTGGGGGTCAGTTAGTCTCCTATGATGAGGAGGTCTTGTGCCTCCTCCCTGGAGAAGACTTAGGTCTCAGAAAACATGTGATACACCCCACTCCCTAAAGAGGGAGCCAAGGCGGGCCGCTCACTTGGAAAATGCCCGGCAGGGAGAATACCGGCGGATCTTTTATAATAATATGGAATTAGTTAAGTGTTAGAGTGAAGTGTTTATTGAAGTGTTTTTTTAACATTTTCTTATACTTTAGTATAATATATACAAATTCACCATTTGAATCATGTTGGAGTGGGCGGAGCTAATTGGTGCATGTACCATCAGGAACTCCCTGGGAATAGTGCTTTTTTTTTTTTTTTTTTTTTTTTCGCCGGTATTCTCCCGGCCCGGGCCTTTTCCAAGTGGGTGGCCCGGCCTTGGCTCACCTCTTTAGGGTGTGTCTGAGGACTAAGTATCTCATGGGAGGAGGCACAAGTCTCCTCATCTTTGAGACTAACTGTCCCCCAGGCCTAGCACAAGCTAGGCATCTCTGGTTGCCATCACACGCCACAAGGGGGACTAATGAGGAATGCAGGCTTGTGCGCGCAAGCTCTGACTCAGGCACCTACCATACCCAAGAAGGGCTGGCATCGGTGTCGATCAACTTAATCCTTTTTCTAAATACATTGATACAAACCAAAACTTCATTCGAATGGTAACTATATTTCCTACTAAAGTATATTAATTGTATAATTAGATCATCACATTATTAAATAGGTGATAGTTTATATCATCTCTACAAAATATAAACAAATATATCACAATGAGTTCTTAAAAAGTCTTGGTGTGCTCTTGCACATTCCTGTGTTTTGTGGACTTTTAGTTGTCTTTGTGAACAAGGGTGGATAACTGGAGAAAGAGAGGTGAAGACTCTTGCTAGAGGTGACGGATGCCACGGATGGTTGGTAAAACCTCGGCTCAAAATACTTTGTTAATCAACCTTGGATTGGTGCCAGTCTTCAAGTGTCTGGCCAACACTGATTACTCCTTAATTACCAGACAGGTAAACAAGTTGGGCTACTAACTACGTGGCCGTTGATTGGTTTCCTTTTCAAGATTAATAAAGTTGGACAACGAAATTCAGGTTAAATCCAACGTTCACCTTGTTACTGGTAACTAAGAAATTAGTGTCTGAGATTAATTCACTTCAATGAGTTCTTACTCCTCCTTATAATGGCGGCATATATCGGTATTTTATAATATGGTTACTAGTGAACAGGATGTTTCACTAGGTCACTGCAGACACCCAACATTGTCTTGTTACCAAGCCCGCCTTGGTGGCTGGTACTTATAGACCTCCAGTGGTTGCTAGTATAGCCCCAATTGGTAGCTGGTAACACTAGCACCTTCCCATGGGATGCTAGTAAGCCAATGGTGGCTCGTACTTTTAGCCCTCCCCTGGCTTGCTATTATAGCCTATTGGTGGTGGTACACTACGCTCTTCACTGGCTGCTTAGTTAAGCCAATGTCGCTGGTACCACTAGCTCTCCTGTGGCTGCTGGTAAGCCATTGGTGGCTGGTATCACTAGCCCTCTAATGGCTGCTAGTAAGCCATTGGGGGCTGGTACTTCTAGCCCTCCCGTGGTTGTGCTAGAGTAAGCAATGGTCAGATGTGGTTAACACTAGCCCTCCAGGGCTGCTAGTAAGACAATGGTGGCTCGTACTTCTAACCCTCCCTGGCTGCTAGTAAGCCTATGGTGGCTGGTTCCACTAGCTCTCCCCTGGGCTGCTATGCTTAGGAAGCCTTGGTCGCTGGTACCACTAGCTCTCCTGTGGATGCGGTAAGCCAGTGGTGGCTGGTATCATAGCCTCTCATGGCTGCTAGTAAGCCTTTGGTGGATGGTACACTAGACTCCCGTGGCTGCAATGCAAGCAAGTGATTGCTGCTACCACTGATGCTACCATTGGTTTGATCACACTGTCGGATGATTGAAAAGCTGCACTGACACTCAATACACTACACCTTCACAGTGAAACTGACTGAGTGAATCTTGAATTCGAAAATGAATTCATATTGACAATGATGATTCTGAACCTTTAAACTGATCCCAAATCAATAAAGAAATATTAACCTTCTAATAGTGGGTCTTGTGGACTCAGGCAAGTCCACTCTTGGCGGATAAATATTGTTATGTATGCAAAGTCCAGTAGACACAGCTACTATTAAAACAGTACCGGAAAGAGGCCAAACAAATGAAATGGAATCTCATTACTTTTATCATGGGCCCTTGATCATCCCCTGAAGTACGTTAAAAGAGGAACAACTTTGACATTGGCAGGGGGACTTTTGAAACAAGTGCAAAACGGATTATGCTTTTTGATTGCTCCCGGACACCAAACATCTTATTCCCTCGAATGATTTAGGGGATTGTATCAAGCAGATGTTGCGCTCTTTGTGTCCTCAGCAGATTCTGGAGAGTTTTGAATGGACTTTCAAGAAATAAAATTTACTCAACAGAAAACCGTGCAACTTCTATAAAACCAGTGGGCTTCAATAGTGTTATTGTTGCTATCAAACCAAAATGGACGAAGAAACCATAGTGGTCTGAGGACCGGTTTGAATTCTGTTTAAAAAATAATATGTAAGAGTTCTTTAAAATGCCGGATTCAATAACAAAAAACAGCAACGTAATTTCCTTCCTTGTTAGGTTTAACCGTGGGAAATTTCAAGAGGTTGTCTACATCTTGGTCATGGTATAAGGTTAAACTTTGTATGCTGTATATCAACAATGTAACCAAATTCTAGAGGCAAATTAAAGAACCACTAAGGTTGACCGTATCCGATTTCTCCACTAAAAAGAAAAAGTGTATTGGGTAGCATTGAATAAGGATCATGATTTTTGTTGGTGATATACTCCATTGATAATGCCCCACCAAGACTTAATAACAGTGGAAGAAATATATACCCAAAAAATAACCAAAAATGTTAGCGAAGCCGCCAGCGGCGGACAACGTCAAGATATATTTAAGTCATAGATGAATTAACTCAAAATTGGTCATTTATTTGTGATGCTAAACTTCCATGGCGACTGCAAAATTTTTTGACGTTAGTGTTAATAATAATAGATAAGAAGGGAAAATCATACAGCGGTTACTAATGTGTCTGTCATATCATACATAAAAGAAATCCGTCACTGTTAAAATACTTATAATCTGCAACAAAGATGAGAAACCGGCGACATAAAACTAAACGTCTTTCCAAGACTCATTATAAGGTGAATAAGTCGTTGTTATCCGCTTTGAGGCCGTCGACACCATTTGTGTCGACAACTTACAAAAACTGTCCCTTCATGGGTAGTGTCTTTTCAGGAAAAACATTAAAACAATAGCTCTAGGAGGGTGAAAAAAATTAATTCAATGGCCTGGGCGCTTGAAAAACTGCTGGAACTAAGGAACTATCAGAACAAAAACAACCCAATTTTACTCTGAAAATTTTTATTCTGCGGGAAATTTATTATTTTTTTTTTTTATTATGATTTATAAATCAAGGATGATTGACAGTAAAACACCAGTTATTTTTTCCTTTTTTTCTTTAATTTACTGATGATAGTATTACTTTTTTTCATTAGTATTATTAATTATTCTTTATTATTTTTTTTTTTATTTTTTTATTATTATTTGTATTGTAAAGTAAAGCGCACTAATGCAAATAATGTGAACATTTGTCGTGGCAACGTTTCGCTCTCCAGGAGCGTTATCAAGCCATTACAAACAATACATGGTCAAAGTGGTATATATAGGCTCAGAGTGAGGTGCAATATTAGTGGTAGTATTAGTAGTAGTAGTGTAGAAGTAGTTGTTAGTTAGAGAAGTAGTAGTAGTAGTAGTAGTGAAGTAGTTGTAGTTAGAAGAAGTGTAGTAGTAGATAGAAGTAGTAGTAGTAGCTGTAGCAGTAGTAGTAGTAGTAGTAGTAGAAGTAGTAGTTGTAGTAGTAGTAGTATTATTAGTGTAGTAGTAGAAGTAGTAGATGTAGTAGTAGTAGTAGTAGTAGAAGAATGTAGTAGTAGTAGTAGTAGAAGTAGTAGTTAGTAGTGTAGTGTAGTAGTAGTAGTAGTTATGTAGTAGTAGTAGAAATAATAGTAGTGCTTTTTTATTCTTTTACTTACGTGCGAATTAATTGCTCTACATATTCGTATTATACTAGACTACTACAACTTTGTCACTACTACTACAACTACTACTACTATACACTAATTATTACTACTATTATACTATATACCACTGAATATTACTACTACTACTACTACAATTTTGTCACTACTACTACTACTATATATTTTTATCTTTCTTTCAAACACCGGCCGTTTTCCCACGAGGCGCGTGGTGCCCCCAAAAGGAAAAACGAACGTTTCTCCTTTTCCACATTTAGTAATATATACAGGAGAAGAGGTTACTAGCCCCTTACTCCTATTATATATATATATATAATATTTATATTATATATATATATATATATATATATATATACTATATATATATATATATTTTATATTTATATATATTATATATAATTTATGTGCGTGTCGAATATGTAAAATAGTCAATTAGCAAGAATATTTAAATTTAAGTCCTCTTCTAAAATTTTATCTTATAGTTTAAAGATATATTTTTTCATTATAATCTGACGTAAAAAATTTATTATTTATTGCACCAAAAGGACTTAGAAACTTACCTAACTTATTAAAAACAAAGCGAATTTAATTTAGCCTACCCAACTAAACTATATTTTAGATTTGTTTAACAATAATTTTAATTACTAAAAAACACAGTGAAATATATTTTTTTCGTTTTTTTTTTTTTTAGGGGGGTCTTAAATGATTTTGGCGAAATTATTGCATACACAAATTTTCACTTGTCGTTTATGGACAAAGATGGAGCGTATTGCTATTTAAGCCAAAGTTCGCAAGTTCTGCCTATTCGGACGATTATATATTATACTATATATATATTTATAATAATATATATTATATATATATATATATAATATATATATTTATATATATTTGATGAAAAGGTGCTTGCCAACATGCTCAGGTGCTGCTACATCAGTAGGGTGGTTGCCCGTCTCCAGGTGTGGAGTGCACATCACTCCGGTGACTTCCTCCAAAACAGTTCCCATATCGGCAATGGGGAACGCGAATCGACCCTAAGACCCTCGTATTGAAGTGGGCTCTGCGCTTGCTGCCCCAATACCACAATATTGTGTATTTGCGGCGAAGTGCAAGCATACCATACGGTCTACATGGTCTTAAATGTTCCAAAACTCCAAGGGCTGGCAATGCAAGACAATTGAGGTCACTACATCATTAAGAGAACCCTTGCTACAGCTGGATGCCCTGCCGGAGGAGAGCCCGTTCACTTGCATGCAAACATACCCACAACCCAGCAAACGCCCGACGGATCACACATCTATCCTTGGAAGAATGGCAAGCTTCTTAGCATGGGATATACCTGTTGTGTCCACACTGGCTGACACCTATTTCCATTCACAGTGTGGGGCGAAAGGGGAGGAGACTGCTGACCCAAAGGGAGGAAGTACTGATCAGCAAGTACAGGGACATTAGCAAACAGTTTCAATTTGTCCCAGTGCGGATCAGAAGACCTTGGAATCATGGGAAAAAATGCCACACGTTTCCTTAAAGATTGGGTCCCAGACTCATGACACCACCAGGGACCCAAGGGCAGCCACTTTCATGTTTCCAGCGCCTCAGCGTCGCCATCCAGAGGGAAAATGCTTGCCTGCATTTCTTGGCCTTTCCCCCCCGTCCAGCCTCGTGAGGAGTGGAGGAAAAATTCATCATCTTTGATACATTTGTGCCATTGTTTTTCATGTTTTTTTTTTTCTGTAAATGTATTTTGTTTATTAATAATACATGGTTCACATAGAATAAAAATACTATAGGGGGTGGTAGGAGAAGAAAATATTAAACAGCTCCGGGGAGAACCTTGGTTTTCTTAGAGGCACGTTTATTGTCTTCTCTGGGATGAGGGTCCCCATTCCAGCTATAGAGGTGGACTTCCCTATATATTAAAAAAAAAAAAAACTTATATATTATATATATATATATATCTATATATAATATATATATCTATATATATATATATATTTATATATATATATATATATTATATATATTTTATATATATATATTATATATATATATATATGATATATAGATATATATATATATATCATATATATATTTATATAATATATGTATTTTGGAGAAAAAGTGATTTTTTATTATGGACTCCTCATAAACATTCTCCACATAGCAGGGAAAGCCAAGAGGTTGGTCGGCTGTGGCGTACTATGGGAAAAGGGATGCAGACGGGAGCAGTTTGGCTTGCTGGTGACGCTAGAATGGGACACCATTGGTAGAGTTGAAATACAAATGAACAAATACGTCCAGGTAAAAAACAATAAGTGTACGATCTAATATAACATTTGCTTAAAGTTTATTTCCTCTTATAAAATATATAATTAAATTTAGGCAATAAGAAATGCACAAACGAGAAGTTCATGTTTTATGAAAATTACTTCCACATTCGAATGTTTTATAGCCAAGAGTTGTGTTGAGCTTAGACGCCAGCTGCAATGGCTTCCAAGTGCGGATTCTCCACAATGAGACTCTACAGTTATACAGTATTTCAAGTGCTGGTGATTAACAATATCATGGTGATGAAAAATTACACAGTAAACAGTAAATTCACTCCTTGATGTTATAAACACTTATGTATATACATGATGTATCACTGTGTGGGCGACACTCAAAAATAAGAATAATAATAATAAACAATAATATATCATAATAATTATAATAGTAATGATATTAATAATAATGTCGGGTTCTCTGAAACCATTCATCTAGAACCATTCATATACAATAATTTTAATAAACAATTTCTCCAGTAAATGTATTTCATTTCACTATATTTCATGCATTATACTTCTTGATTGAAATTTTTGCAGAAACATCCGTTTGCAAATGGCCAGCGGGATTTCAACTATAGAGTAACGAAGAGGCAAGACAATAGGAGCTCTGGCAGTGTCTGGATAATTTTTGAAGGCATATGAAGCCTTCAGCTATCAAGTGGCTTTTCGATTTAAAATCCTGAAGTATTCAGGCTGGGGTGATTCTTGTGAAGTCGTAGGGGGACGCCAGGAAAAGTCCACACCCAGCAGGAGAAAGACTGATGAATGAAACGAATACATTTTCCATTTCATTTCTGATACCTCCATCTGGCACTTACAGTTCCAAAGGGACTTGAGAGTTGTCTTATTGAGAGGGAAAGTGAATCCTACGAAAACTGAGGGGCCATTCGAGTGGCGTTCGAAGACAAGGAGAGAAACCATCGGGATGGTCGACAGCTGACATTGCATTCTACTAATAAGGCTTCGCTAAATGACGAGTATGTTAGAATAACATAAAATTTGTTTAAGCTCATGTCAAAACGTTTTCTCGCTGCAATAAAGAGTTGGACCCAATGTAGATTAGCTACTGGATGGCAAAAGCACGGTGGATACCAAACCCAAAGGTTTCTTATTATGAGTTTACCTAGTAAACGGTCTGTCATGGGCCTGGGAAAATGGACGTATCCTTTGGAGGTTGTAGTTGAAACTTGTCGTTGTCAATTAGGTAGATGTCATAACCAAAGGAAAACTATGAACTGCTTGTGTATTAGGTTAAGATTCCAATCCATTTGATAGGAGAGTAGCATATCATCAACAAGAGAAATAGAAGGTGATATAAAGACAGAAAAAGCATTTATTTTTTAGACAGCACTTCTGTGGATTCCCACACACTGTTGATGTATGTGAAGTTTTTAGATACGTCCATAATGAATGTGACAAACTTGAAGCCCATCTTCCTGTGCTGGAAAGGCCACTGCTCATATCCTGTGTGGTCAGGGATATGACAACGGTGAAACTATATATGGGGATTTAAATGGTATTCAATCAATGTAGAGAAATTAATCCAAAGTCTTTCGTTTATGCCTTGGTAGATCATTTTCAAAACTTTTTACGGTACACTTTCTTATATGGTGGTACTTACATGAGTGACTTCAATATGAAAACCATGAAGAAAGTTTGTTAAAGATGACCTCATTCCTTTAAGGTACTGAGTCATTACCAAAAAATGTGGACCACAGGTATTAATAGCTCTGATTTTGCTATTGCTGTATTTGATTTCTCTTTCGAATTATCTTTCTGGTGCCGAAGTCAATGAAGAAATCTCTCATCTTCCTGAAGATTCAGGCGCAGTGGAAACTGTGAACAGCAAGAGTGTGAAGATTTGAACACTTGTTATGAGTGAAAAGCAAAGCTCTGAAAGTAGAATGCCAGGGAAAGACAGTAAAGGATGCGTCTCGGCATTGCAGGTGGAAGTAAAAAACGGCCTGCTTGATTGTCTTGGACGACTTCATTCAAGACATAAGTGATTTCTTTCTGATGTACTAGTTCAAATTTAGCAATACTCGTGTTTTTACAGTAAAACACTTTGGCAGGTTAAAACAAAGAAGATATTCGTAAGCAAATTCCAAAATTTAATTCAGAATTCCATGAATTCTGTGGTAACATAAGAACTCAGCAGAAGTCCTATTGAGCCCATACAAGGCAAGGAGCCTTATCAAACGACCTCTACCCAAAGCAAACCCAAAAATTAACTCCCGTACCAATGGCAACAATCAACCCAGCCCCTCCCACTCATATATTGTCCACTCTTCTTAGAAAAGCTACCCAAGGTCCTTGCGTCTATACCCTACTGAGAAGATTGTTTCAGCATTCCGTAATCTCTTGTTAGAGATACGTACTATTCCCTATTTCCTTTTCTAAATCTAAATTATCCAACTTACATCATTATTTCTTGCTTCTCACCTGGTTCGACACCCTCAGTACTGTATTAATATCTCCTTTGTTTTTATTGCCGTCATCCACTTATTACACTTTAATGATATCTCCCATCATTCTACGTCTCTTCGAGAGTGGAGATTTAAGGCTTTAAAGCCTATCTTCATACGGATTGATTCCTTGACACAGTAAATCATTTTAGTCTATCTTCTCTGTTTATTCTTAATGAGTCTATATCCCATCTGATTGAGTTTCTATATGATGAGATAATAGTGCGGACATCGGGACTACTTCGGAGGCTTTGGTAGGCTGCCACAATCAGTGGTTGAAGTGGCTTTTGAAACAGAACGGCATTGCAGCTTCTGGAGTTTATTGTGAAATCTGTTTTCTGTGAATCTCTGCCAGGCTTTCAAGGTTTGAGAAATCTCTTGACTGCACCTTTTTCTGTCTTTTCTTCATGCGAGAGAGATGTCTTTCCTAAATTGAATTGCTAAAAAATAATATCTTACATTAACTTGAGAAGATTTGATGAAGTAACTGACGTACTTTTAATTTAACACGAATATGCAAAGATGGGTTTTGGAATATGCATCATTGATAATTTGCAGAAATAAGTTTCTATTTTCTGAAGATAAGGCTCGAAAACAGAAGCTTTTAATCCTCTCTATTTAACCCCCCTTTGACTAGACAGAAGGCTGAATGTTGAAATTACTTATCTTTTTCTATTTTTTTAATAAAATAAAATGCAGCATTATCTATTCACTAAAGTTTTAACGATCTACATTTTTTTCTCTATTTTTCAGTTTGATTATGACAGTAATATTTTAAAATTTCTACTAGCAATCATATTACGTTTTCTGTCTAAATTTGCTGAAGACGGTGAAAGTTTTTTTACGAGGATAATGAGCTCAGGTTCGAGTAGTGGTTCTTGACTTGTTTAGAGGTTTACTGAGCTCGCAAGTTTCATCCGTTGTATTCACCGCACCCTTTCGTAATTGGATAAATGAAATTAGGATTTCAATCGGAACTGCAAATCCAGTGTGACTTTTGTCTGTTTGCCTTTCAGAGACAAGTCAGAATTAGCGCGGCTAACCTTGCAAGTGTCACCCTCATATCATTTTCGCAACAAGTCTGCTCCTTTTCTTTTCGTTTTTTGATGTCTAACCATCCTCGAAAAGGATTGTTCGCAAGTACGGTTCTAACAAATGGCGTGAGTATCTGAAGGGACTTCTAGCCAATAGGACGGGGAACGCTACGATTTGGTGGACACCAAAACGTTGAGTGCGCTTGTTCTGAAGAGTTGCTTTGATCCTGGCTCTGCTGAAGTTTTCAATGATTTCGTCGGTGGTATTCATCATTGAACATCTGTTTGTCGCAACATTGAACGTGAACGGGCTGTCTCGCCCATGCTGGATATGACTCTCTGGTGGGGTGAGTATACGTCGAGAGACTTCGAGCTCATCTAAGTGCATGGCAATTGCTTGCTTTAGTTCCCGGGTACAGATATGTCTCCGATTCCAGACACCATTCTCCATATTACTTACACAGTCGTACAGCAGGGAAAAACAGCTTGCGAAGTTATCATTCTCTGTCGTTCTTTCTATAAACCAGTAGCTATTTTGAAAGGTCTTCAGGTTTTCTTCGCTTCGATGATGTAGGCTTCCACCACCCTGCATCTGTCGGACTGAGATGATTGAGAGCATTCGAAGATATCGGCCATGTTACGCCAAAATGAGAACTGAACAAACAGGGCTTATTCCACAAGCAAGGCAAAAACACGATTTTCAGCACGTTTCCGGGAAACCACGAACGTTAGAATATTACAGAAGTACGTCGAATTTTCAGAGCCAATTCATTTACCAGCTCTTTGAGATGCGATTGCTTCATAGCACTATTTACACGCACGTTTGAAACATTCCACTACATTTTTAATTAACTTCTGCAATTTGGAGGCAAGGTTTTTTTGTTGCACAACGCCATACTTGTGCAGCAAACATGCGTAACAATGACTTTGAGGTACATTGGCTCATTCACCGGGATAGTAGCAGTAACTTTATTGTGTATTAATATTGGTAGAAAGGAAACAAATGCAACTAGTGACATTTTATTGTGGAAACCGCTTCGCTCTCCAGCAGCTTTATCGAGACCTTACAGCTTGATTTAAAGCTCCTGGAGAGCGAAACGTTTGACAATTAAAATGTCACATTAGTTGCATTTGTGCCCTTTTACTTAAGTTTATTGTGTCATAGATGTAAATTTAAAAGTACTGATGTAGTTAAAATTATTGAGCACAAGCCTCTAGATGATGTAATTTAATTATAAATTTTGTTTTGTCTGTCGATTTTTCGGGCTGTGTGAATGCCTATTTGCAAGTATAATGAAGAAATTGTAACAAAATAAATATTAGTTTTGGTGATGTTACGTAATTTTTCATCTTTTAGATTTGTCGGAAATTTTAAATAGAAAGAAACTTTGAAAAGACAAAAATGAGAAAGGAATTTTTGCTACGTCTCGAGCTATATGACGTATTAATTTACGGGTTTAACGAACTCTATTATTTCCTATTTTTCCGGTGCATTCTCCCTTCAGTTGGCTTTCTTCCTGGTTAGTTTTCGTCTATAGCTTGAAAAACTATTTTAAAATTATCATGAGTGGGGCGTAATGTAACTAGTGCTCGTTTTTAGACACCTTTTTTTTCTTTTCTTTCCATCGCATGATCAATGCGTCTATAGCCCATTCCAAAATTTTGTTTCAGTGCCATAAGCTTCAAGAAAACCCTCCTTTCTAATCGGTATCAAACATACATCATGGTGAATATAGAGAGGGTTCGAATGGTACTGTGTTGAAGGTGCCAATTTGCCTTATTTAATTTCTGAATGATTTTGTATTACCTTCGGTGAAAATGCTGGGATAGGCTTCTTGTTGTTGTTTTTTCAGCGCAGATTTGCTAATAAAACTGACAGGCTTCCCACCATCTCTATAGAGGGCATTACTTAGACATGGTCGTCTCCAAGAACGGGCTGGACTGATACTTAAATACCGGTGCGGGATCAGCCGGGCTGTGAGTCGTTGTTGGATGCGAGCGGCATGCAGTAACTGCCTAGTTGAATCAGGCCCTGATCCACCGGGAGGTCTGGTCGTGGACCAGGCCGCGGGGGCGTTGATCACCGGAATACCCTCCAGGTAGACTCCAGGTAGGTATTAAATAACTTGTATTCATTGCTTTCCATTGTATAACCGAAAAATGCTTCATCTGGTCGCCTTCAAATATTTAGCATTAGAATGTTCTACTAAGAGGGATATTTATTGCTTCAGTGTCCTTCGAAAACTATAATTTGAAAATTTTATTATTATAGGTTTTAAAATATTATTCTTACATTTCTGGACCAGTCAGAAATTCGATTATCAAACTGAAAAAATAACAGACCTTTGAAACATCAAATTTCCTTACCGTGTAAACATTTACATAATTCCATTTAGCTGCCCAGATTTTATTTTTATACTGAACCCAAAATAAATATTAAATGCTAAGCTGAATTTACAAAAAATTATTATGTTTTTATTAGGCTTTATTCCTTATGTCTTTACGCAGGAAAAGAACTCTTAGGAATTTCAGTAAGATCAGTCCATCTGTTTTTATGAAGTTAAAACGGGGGAGAGCAACTTCGATAAAAGAAAAATTCATTTATATTTTTAACAATATCAGCTGATCAGTGTGAGTTCAATACAACTCGAGGGAAATCTTTCAACCTAGCATCGTCATACTACGCTTACCTGCGAGATTCTTCTGTTAAACTTGCATTGGTGGTCACGTGGGGGCCTTTGCTAACCTTCCTATGGTGTATTAATTATACGAGTTGGGTTGAATTTTTTATTGTGGCTAGATGGCCCTGTGGCTAACGCGGTCGGTCTGGACGGTTTTTTTTTTATTTGTTTTTGTTTATTTGTTTTTTGTGGTTTTTTGTGTTTTTTTGTTTTGATTTTTTTGTGTTTTTTTTTTGATTTTTTTTTTTTGTTTGTGTTCAGTGATTTTTTTTTTGTTGAATTTTTTTTGATTTTTTTTTTTGTTTTTTTGGTTGTTTTTTTTGTATTTTGATACTCGGATCACGGGTTCTAAACCCCGCCCGTGGTATGGTTTTGCATTGGGAACTGCGTTTTCGCAGGGACAAACATTAACGAGTTATAAATGATTAGCAACCTCAGGTTATGTTTCAACGTAATATTAGCCTTTGTGAGGCCTGGGCTTTATGAAGGCAGACGACAAAATGAGCTTGTCCCGAGCCCAGGTTGGCTGGTTTGCCCCATGAGGTTACTTATCTCCAGATAGATTTAAAACGACACATGAACATACACTGCGATTGTGTGGTTTATTGGACTGAAATACATCAGGTAAGGCAGGAACTAGGAAGGGGTGAAACAGGAAGGATGGAGTTCAAGTAGAAGGAAGGGAGGATGGAGATGGAGTCAGATTACAGAAGGAGAGCGGGAAAGATTAAGGGGAGAAAGGTGGGAGGGGAGGAAAAAAGGAAGGTAGGCACATAGGAGGGAAAGCTTGGAGTTTGGAGGGAAGGTGAGCTGGAAGTTGTGAATGAAGGAGATCGAGTTGAATGTTGAGAGGAAGAGAAGTTAACAGGGAGGGACACAACTGAGAGGAAGGCAGATAAGGAGGGTAGGATGATGAAAAGCAGTGAGTGGGACAAAGCGAGTGGGTCAATGCAAAGGAGACATGGAAGCGTGGGAAATTAAAATTGGAAGGATGGCAGGGAGGATTGGAAGTTGAAAAGGATGGAGTTTAGGAGGAAGGGAAGTCATGAGGGTGGCAAGTTATTAGAAGTTGGGAGGAAGATATGGAAGGGAGGAAATTGGAAGAGAGCGTTGAAAGCATAGAGCGAGGTAGGGAAGGTGGGAAATTGGGATGGAGATAGTGAGGGTGGGAAATTGAGAGGAACTTAGTAAGAGTGGGAAGCAATGAGGGTGGGTGAATATTTTGAAGGTAAAGAGGTAGGGTGGTTGGAGGGAAGGAGAGAAGGAAGGACGGGGGGAGGGAGAGAGATGGTAACTGGATATAGTTAATACTTTTTAATCACTTCCTCTTTGGGAGAGTTCTTGCAACGAGTTTGAACACTCGTTATTCACACTTCCTTTCGATGTCGCCCTTAGTGTTGGAATGAGCACTTCATAATTGGTTCTCTGACTGTCGTTTGATCATCATTACTCTGAGGCGTTTTCAAGGTTCCATGAACAATATTGCATGAAAAATAAAATTCCACGGACGACATGGTACTTTGCAGTGCAGCATGGAGGGTTACTTTCCTTAAGGGTACCCTTGATCAACTTGGTACTCTGTTTACTGTGTATCTCATGAGTACTCTTTCTACGTAGTGGTCAGTTATTGATGCACATGGTGAAATGCGTCATCAACGAGTTTCCTTGGAGAGTGATCTGCTGGCTCCCGGGACTGACTCGGTATTATTACAAGGAGTGCAAACAATTAGTTCTGACACCGGCAATTAAGCATTAACTAAACCATCACGGATATGTGAGTAACTAATATTTGAGTCATGTAAAATAACTCATAACTCATCAGTTGTACATTGTCATAAACGTTTGGTACAGCTGTTCCTGGTCAGCAGCTGTTGAAACAATTTTGCCTCTTTAACAACTGCTGGAACACTAATACTACCAGAGAAGTTATTGGGACAACTGCACTTCGTCAGCAGCTGTTGGGACAACTGACCTCGTCGGCAGCTGTTGAGACAATCGTACTTCCTTAGCAGCTGTTGGGACAACTGTTCCTTGTCAACAGCTGTTTGGAAAACTGTACCTCGTCAGCATCTGCTCGAACAATTGTACCACATCAGAAGGCTGGGACAACTGTACAACGTCAACAACTTCTTAAAAAAAATTGTATCTTCTCAGCAGCCTCTACAACAACTGAGCCTCGTGAGCAGCTGCTGAGGGAGAGCTACAAAGACACACAAGAAAATCCTGTAGTCAGGTTTAGAAGTCAGGCCGGACGAGTGATACTTTATTCTGTTGTATCCGATGCGATCTGCCCTGACTCCAACGAGACGTATAATGCCCGAAGTGATAGATGTTTTAATTTCCAGGACTTCATAAAATGCATTCGAAGGTAGTCTGGTGTCCAGGGAAGAGGACAAGATGTAAGAGAAACGAGGTTCATATTTCTGGAGGTGACAATACAAGATGTATGTAGGCCCTTGTGAGCTGAAACAGTCGAGCTGATATCGTTGTAGTCATAGCCGGTTCGGTGTGATAGCCAACTGGAACCAGTCAGGTGTGGTGGTTCCTTTCCGCGAGAAGATACATATTTTACAGTTCACGACGACGTGTCTCGGAGGACGTGCCCAAAACTGTGAAGCATCCAAGGGACTTGTAGCGACATAAAGCAATTCCGCCTTTCCGTGTTTCCTGGCATCAATCTTCAAAGAGATCTTTCAAGCTAACAGAAGTATAGATGTTGATATTTGTCAAACATTTGTCAAAAATATTTCAAAGACTTATAGTTCATTATTTTCTATTTAGTTTATTGATATTTAAATGTCCTAATTCAGCATCAGTTAAGCTATTTCTAAGTAGTAATTTTAAGACATTTATTACATGCTACTATAATTTAATTATTTCACTAATAAGTATTATTCTATGTTACAATTTCTAATTTTTATTTTGCTAATAAAATTACTGTTTTTTGTTAGTTGGTGTGGAAGCTTAATAAGAAATTAAAGGATACTATGTTGAGAGTAAGAACAGAAACGATGTTATCTTAGTGATGATTATGATGATTGTTATGAAGATGATGTACTTTCGTATGATGATGAGACAACTGTGCGTATGACACCTCTGTTTTTTCCCTGAATTTCTTGTACACAGAGTGTATATTGAGAACTTAGTCTTTTATGGTATCCGGTAATTATATTTTCTACTTATGGCGTCGATTTGGTCCGACTTAAACCATTAACTAGTCACACAGAAGCGCGAAGGGAAGGAGCCAGAAAATTTATAAGGGGGGGGGGAGGCTTTGGACGGAAGTAGTGTAACGAGAGGAGGGAATAGTATAAAGTGATAGTAGCAATGGTGATGGTAGTAGTAGCAACAGTAGTAGTTGTAGTAGTAATGGAAGTAGAAAAAATAGTGCAACAGTGATAGCTGGATAACTGTGGCAATAAAAAGGTAGATAGCCGAGAAGAGAGCTCCAAAGGTGGTGACTAACGAAGCGATATTAATAGTATAATAGTGGAGAAAAATCTAAGAACAAGAGAAAAGAGGAGCACTGTAGGGAAGCTAATGGTCCACGAATGTAGGAGCAAATACTGTCGGGACATAACCCGCCTAGCCAGAAGACAGGAAAGTAAAGAAAATATAGGAAAGGAGAAGTCAGGAGAGGAAGAAATGAAAATCAGGTTAAAAAAAGGGAAGGCATCTACACAAACAAGCCAGGACTAAGATATATATTAGGAATATTGTGTATAAGGGATACTTCAACAAGACTGCATCTGTAAACGCTAGAAGACCAGTTAACAGGATGTCCGTCATCTCTAACATGACAGAAAAGGCACTGTTAATGGGCTACGCTAACACTTCTTTTGAGTTAGAGGATGATTGAAAGTTAAAAGTATGATATTATTACTTGTTTATTATGTTAAACCTAATTAAATGAAAAATAAAAGCTAAGTGGTTATAGAATACAAACTATGGACAACCTCTCCTGTATCAACACCCCACATGGTTGTGCTGCAAGAACTGTTGACCGAATACGTCGTGCGAACTATGTAAAACTGATCAATTAGCAAGAACTCTATTTTAAATTTAAGGTCCCTTCCTGAAATTTTTCTCTTGTTACGTTTAAAGATATATTTTTTTCATTAAAGTTAATGTAAAAAATTTTAGTGTTGCCCACAAAGAATCCGTAGAAAACTTACCTAACCTTATTATGAAAGAGAATTTATTTTAGCCCTAACCAAACTAAATATATTTTAAATACGGTTTACAATAATTTAGCTACTAAATCAAACACAGTCAAATATATTTTTATTCGTTAGGTTCAGAATGATTTTGCGAAATTTACTGCATACACAAATTTTTCACTTGGTCCTATAGGCAGATGAGCGTTGCTGTTTAAGCCAAGTCGCAAGTTCTGGCCTATTCGGCACGGGACATTATATATATATATATATATATATAATATATATATATATATATATATATTATATATATATATATATAGATATATATATAT
The DNA here is from genome assembly GCF_026875155.1 of Cherax quadricarinatus. NCBI lineage: Eukaryota > Metazoa > Arthropoda > Malacostraca > Decapoda > Parastacidae > Cherax > Cherax quadricarinatus. Next base: position 62,870,151 of record NC_069408.1, on the reverse strand, counting down.
ATATTTATGTGTGTGTGTTGTGTGTGTGGTGTGTGTGAGTGTGTGTGTGTGTGTGTGTGTGTGTGTGGTGTGTGTGAACAACAAGCCACTTGGGGATGAAAATCTTTTGTTCTGCATTGTTTAAATCGCCTGTTTGGTAGACTGTGTGGTGTTCAAGGTTGTGTAAGCAGCTGCCAATGCATGTGGATTATTGTCAAATGTCTTAGGAAATTTTCCATGCATATAAAAATAGCTGACTCATTTAAAGAGTGAACACATCAGTAGTTTATCCAAACGGAAAGCGGCTATGGTTTATCGTATCCCACAGATTTTGAGACTGATGCAGATGTAACCTTCAAAACCAGCAGTAAAAAACACCTAATTACTCGATGTGCACTTAAGGACACTCCATGGCGTTCATTTAGGGATCCCGGTTTTAGGACCACCCAGCCTAATAAATGTAATATATTCATTAAGCTGCCATGTTATTTTCGAATTGAATATGTGTCATGTTATAATTGTTAATTCTATATATATTCCGTTCCAATCCAAAGTGGATATCAAGGGACGATGACTCTGGCTTCCGACCAGTTGGCACAGACTTCTAAGACGCTGAAAATCGCATTTGATTCCTGGGAAGTCCGTAGTAATTTCCTACATCTAGAGATTTGCCAGGTTTGTCCAAACTAGAAAATAAGCTGCGCCCAATATGACAATTCTGTACACACCACCAACACATGTTGAGAAAGAATTCTTAATCGAGATGCTTTTAAAAGTGTGAATTCTTTAAAAACCACTGTATGTTAATTCTTTTAAAAACATTAGCAGGACAGGATGTATTCTCATTGTTTGGGCAGAGCCAAACCAGTCATGATTGAGGGGGTATCCTTGGTTCATACCTATGATAATTTTTTTCTAGCTACAGCATCGCTGATTCCACGAAAATCCCTCGGGTACCACAGGAATGTGGGAAAATATTAAATATTTTTCCTATTTTTTTTCATCGAGAAACTCAGGGTTGCATATTCGGTAGCTCTCAGAAAACTTGATGAGAAATGAAATTCTCTGTATTCTCGTCCCAATGGTTGGAATAATAGTGAATGTATATAACACACATTAGTGGTCCTCCAATATACTGAAACTGCAGACTTTCTATCAAGCGTGTAATCACATCTAAGTAAAAGAGTTTAGTTTCCACTTTTTTTTCCACGGTTAAATTAATAGAAGGACCAAAGCATTAAGTATCTCTAAAAGAAATTATCCAGGGCCTTATATTTCGGCCAAAGTAACAGGATGTCATCACATATCTAAAACATTAGCTTCACAGGTGAGGATGCTTTCGCAACAAGCGCAGCTTCAAAAACCTCTAAGTCCAGGTTGGTTCAATAAAGGGAACAATGGGTTTTGATAGCCATTTCCTGCCTTTGAGAGTAGTATTCCTCTTCAAAACTCATACTTGCAATTAACTGCACACAATACACTCACATTAGTTAGTTATATGTTTGTATATATATATACAGATATATATATATATATATTATATAGATATTTATATTTAGATATATATATATAGATATATATTTATTATATATAGCTTATTTAACAATTCGGAGTCTCACCACCGAGCAGGATGTCCCAAAAAGAAAGAAAATCCCCCCAAAAAAAATACTTTCATCATCATTCAATTACTTTCACCTATCACACACAATACTGTTTTTGCAGAGGTGCCAGAACACAAGTTTAGAAGCTTATTCGTTTACAGATAAACAACATATCTCCAAATTGCCAATATCCCGAAACCCCTCCTTTAGCGTGCAGGCATTGTTATGCCATTTCCAGGGACTCAAGTCCGGCTAATAAAAATACCCGGTTTCTCCTTAACCCCTTCACGTAAATAATACCCTGCTTCAACCTCCAACAGATCGTCAGGTTCCCAAATACATTCGTCCCATTCACTGCTATGGAAACACGCTCATGCACTCTTACGTCAGCGTGTTGAGGTCCTATGTCAGGTAATATCTCGTCTTATAGTCTTCTGTTGTTCTATTATTTTTTACGATACTTTGATTATGAAAAAAAATCATGTCAGCGCTTGGAATTTCATTATTTTCTCTGTGGTTAACGTTGGCACACGCAGCGTGTCGTACGCCAAACACACACACACACATATGCAGGACCTAACAATCAACTACAGTGGCAGTGAACAGCTGGGCAGGAGACAGTCACTGAGCATAGGGGCTGCAAGCAAGGGCAGGAGTTGAAGGCAGGAACGTTTCGATGGAAAGAGTTAAAACCCCTCAGAGGATGTTAAAGAGAGATCAGTGGGAGGAGGAGGGAGAGGTCAGTGATTGTCTAAGGGCTCCCAAAAAATCACGAAGGGCAAACCTTACGATGAGAAGAAACCAGGGGGAGAAGAAAGCGATAGAAGGTATCATGGAAAGCAATAGGTGAGGGGGGAGACTTGACCCAGGTGACATATTTTCGGAGAAGTGGCAGGGTTTGCGGGAGGATGGAAACGGTCTGTCAAAGTAATTTTTCAAGGCAGAATCACTTGATCCAGGGTCCTGCAGAGAAAGCACGATGAGGGACAAACCAGAGTACAGGAGAGTGTACCTAGATCGCGACTGAACACAGCAGGAAATGACAATACTGAGGAGAGAGGGTACAAAGACGAAAGGAGGAACGGGATGCATCGTGAAGACGAGTCAGAGTCTCAGACTCAGGTGGTAGGACAAATACACCTTACAGAGACCACGACAGACGGACCCAACCACAACACGCGAAACAAACTGAATCATCTCAACAAAAACTTGCCACAGGTTTCTCTGCCCCCATCCCCACATCACAAACCCACTGTACAGGGCAGCTCTATGGGCACTCTGCCCTCCCTCCCATCACAGACCCCACCCACAACTCAAACACCATAGCCCCAGGGCTCCAGCTCCCCCAACCCCAATATTCTCCCAGGTCCTCACCGTGATAACAAGAAGTGATGGTGTGGTACACAATCGCAGATGGAATAGCAAATTAAATAGAGGAGTGGCATGAACGATTCAACGAGAAGTCCACAGACTAATAGCAGTACAGAAACGAAACTCATGAGACAATAACAGATTGCAATCTTCCACGGGATATCAGATCCTGAGGAAAGATATTAGGCCCAGAGGGGGAGGAGGAGTTGCACTGCTTATAAAAAACGATGGAGTTTTGAGGAAATGGAAGGCATGGACGAGCTTGGAGAAAGGGACTACACAGTGTATCAATTCAATCTGGGAGCATAACGGTAGTCATTGCAGTGATGTATAACCATCCCAGAACTGCAGGAAGCAGGAGGCATATGATGAGAACACAGGAGCGAGGACACGGCGGAGGTGGACGAAGAGCTCAATCGTTCAGAGCAAAGTTATGGTTATAGGGTGACTTCAATCCGGGCGATCGATAGGAAAACCTGGAGCCTCGTGGGAGGGCCCCGCAACATGGAGAGCAGTGTGGGTAATATTGTGGCACCCGTCCGAGCCGGGGGGGGGGGGGGGGGTACTGAAAAACCTATGGATCAAACACATCAGGGACCACTACACGAGAGGGGAGGATGAAAGCAAGACTGGACCCTTGTGTCACCCTGAATATCCTCAGTCATGATGACATCACATACGAGGAGGCCCCTCGGAGCTAGTGACCACGTAGTCCTTGAGTTTTGATTTACATGTAGAGTTAAAAGTGGAGAGGGTAACAGGGTTTAAAGGGAAAAGCCAAAATTATAAAGGGGGGACAACAAAGGTATGTGGAAATTCCAGCGCGAGGTGCAGTGGGACAGAGAAATGGTTGGGAAGTCAGTAAATGAAATGATGGAATATGATAACAACAAAAAGCAAGGAGGCAGAGGAAAGATTTGTTCCCAAGGGTAACAAAAACAATGGAAAGACCAAAGCGAGTCCTTGGTTTACCGAAAGTGCAGGGTGAGGCAAAAAAAAGGGGGCATTTAGAGGAATGGAGAGGTTTTGAAGGCAAAGGACCCAGAGAAACAAGGAGATCAGTCGAAGAGCAGAACACGAATTATGCACGCAGATATGAGGGAGGCCCAGGCTACAGTATGATAATGGACATAGCATCGAAAGTCAGTCTGACCCAAAATCTGTTGCCCCCATTAGAGAGAAAGACTAAAACAGTCAAAGACCAGGTGATCAGGCTGAGGAAAGAAGGTGGAAAATTATACAAGAACGATCAAGAGGTATGCGAGGAGGTCAACGCGATATTTAAGGAAGTATTCACAGTGGAGACAGGAAGGGTCTCTGGGAAGCCTAGACGGAGGAGGGGACACCAAAGGAATAGCCCAATAAATGCTGGATGTATATGACACAATGAGGAGGATCCTCAGGGGGGAGACAGATATACTGTTTGTGCCATTGACCACACATCTTCAACACATCCCTTGAAATGAGCAACTCCCGGAGTATGAGACGCAAAGTAAGTTCCCAGTTTTTAAAAAAGGAGATAGAATATGAGGCACTAAATTACAGACCAGTGTCACTGTCGTGTATAGTATGCAGAGTCATGGTAGAGATTATCAGGTGGAGAGTGGTGGAGCACCTGGAACGAAACAAGTTTATAAACGACAACCAGCAGGATTCTGGAAGGCAAATCTGTGTCTCAAAACCTTCTGGAGTTTCTATGACAAAGTTACAGAAGTAAGACACCGAGAGGAAGGGGTAGGTTGATTGCATTTTCGTGGACTGCAAGAAGGGCCATCGACTACAGTTCCTCACAACGACTCGTGCAGAAATAGAGGATCGGGCACGATATAACTAGGAAGGGTACTGCAATCGGATCAGGAAAAATACTGACAGGGAGGCAACAAGAGTCATGGTTAGGATGAGGTCATCAAAGTGGGCACCTGTGACATGAGGGTCCCACAGGGGTCGGTCCTAGGATAAATGCTATTTTTGGTTTATGTGAAATGACATGAATGGAAGGGATTTAGATCAGAGGTGTTTCCTTGTTCGCAGTTGATGTAAAGTAATAACGAGAATAAATCAGAAGAGGGTCAGGTCAGGACTCAATGAGGGACCTGGTACAGGTGGACACGTGGTCCAAAAACTGCTTCTCGAATTTCAACCCTGCCAAATGCAAAGTCATGAAGATAGAGAAGGGCAAAGAAGATGCAGACAGAGTATAGCGCTAGGTGGCCAAAAATGCAAAACCTCCTCAAGGGGACAAGATCTTGGTGTGATCATAACACGAGCATGTCTCCGGGAAGCACACATCAATCAGATAATTGCTGCAGCCATGGGCACCTGGAAACCTGGGAACAGCGTTTCGATACTAGTAAGGAATCGCTAAGTATGTAACTGTGTACAATCATGCCATACTGGAGGTCTGCTGCGGCAGTTTGGAAACACACTGGTCAAGCACGTCAGAAATTAGAGAAAGTGCAGAGGTTTGCAACAAGGCTAGTTTCAGAGTCAGGGGTATGTCTCGAAGGTTGTGGGAAATCGGACTGACGGACATTGGAGGACAGGAGGGTCTAGGGTGAGAATGATAACTAATCCAAAAATTACTGTGTGAAAATAGATAAGGTGGACAGAGACAGGTTGGTCCAGGAGGGGAACATGAAAACATGGAGTCCAACAACTGGAGCAAAAAAATGAAGACTCAGACGAGTCAGAGGGTTGTGGGAAGTATTTCTTCAGTCATCCTCTCGTCAGGACGTGGAAACAGCCTAGCAAATGATGTCGGGGAGGAGGGAAACCATACATAGCTTTAAGGCGGAGTATGCCAAAGCTCAGAAGCTGAGAGTGGATAGTAGCGATCAGTGAATAAGGCGGGGCCAGGGAAGCTGCGTCTCGCCCCCTGAAATCACAATTAGGTGAGTATCACACACAGACAATCACACAAACAGAGGTATTAAGGGTCTGAAGCAAGTTACAGGGTAATTGCCCAGAGGAGACATAGCATCCTGAAGCAGTACACCCGCACTGAACGAGAGACCAACGGAAAGGAAGGAAACATATACTTTCGCTAAAAACCCTATTAGCTCACCACGCAGAGTCGAGGAATGAAGGGGGAGAGTGGCTGGGAGATGGATAGTGGTGGGAAAGGGGAGAAGGTGGAAAAGGGTAATAGGTCACATGCAGAGTCACCACCATACCACCAAGAGCTAGACGAAAAAATAAGGGAGATAAATGGCCAAGTACAAATGGGACCACGGACACACCAAGAGAAGGATATGGGAGGAGGAGAGGGAGAGGTCCAGTGTTTGTGATGGAATGGTTGAAAAAAACCGATACAAGTTGAAGTCAGTGTTATTTCATGGGCATTTCAGGAGAACGAGGAGAGGGACAAACATGAAAGACGGTAGAGAAAAACAGGAGATTGGAAAAAACATAGGCAAGAGAATGATTGGGAGATAGTAAAATTTCTTTTTTAGGAAATAGGGGGGTATTGAAGGGGAGAAATCGGCTGGTCAAGGCGATTTTCAAGGACAGAAAACAGTGCGAAACAGGATCCTGGCAAAAGAATCCCAAGGATGAAGGAATCGTTCAACATACAAGAGGGTGTTCCTAGACCTAGACCGAACAAAAAACAAAACGCAGAGCTGGGGAGAGGACCCAAAAACGAACGGTGATAGGAAGAGGAGACAAGACAGAATCACGGAGAGGACAACAGAGCCAGGGCAGAGCAAAAGCCAGACACACTCAGAACCCATCCCCGAAACCCCTCAACCTGACGACAATGGAAGACATGAGAGATAGGGATATGATACGAAATATATAATTTCTGAGAGGAATCGACAAGGTGACAGAGACAGGATGTTCCAAGGTGGAACACAGCAAAAACAAGGGTAACAGTTGGACGTTGAAGACTCAGATGATTTCACAGGGATGGTAAGGAAGTAATTCTTCAGCCATAGGGTTGGTCATGAAGTGGAATAGTCTGGGAAGTGTTGTTGTGCAGGCAGGATCCTTACACTCGCTTTAAGAAGAAGGTATGTTAAAATTCAGGTAGCAGGGAGTGACTAGTAGCGACCAGTGAGAGGCGGGGACAGGAGCTGTGATTCGACCCTGAAACCCCAACTAGCTTTTTACAATACGGTGAGCAACACACACACACACACACACACGCACTCACACCACTACACACAACACACACACACTCACCCACACACACACACACACAGCCACACACATACACACAGACAACACACCACACCACACAACACACACACTCACACACCACACACACACACACACCACACACACACACCACAGCACAACACACGGGGCCAGGAGCTCGGACTCGACCCCTGCAACCTCAACTAGGTGAGTACACACACACACACGGAAACCAAGCTCACGGGAATGATAATAGAAAGCAATCTTTCCAACGCATATCTGATTTGAGGAAGTAAAAGCATAAAGGTAGTGAAAATGTACTGCTCATCAAAAACAGTGGAGGTTTGAGGAATTTGAAGGTGGGGGGGGGGGGAAGCAGAAGGGCAGCAAGGGACTACATAGGAACACTTCAGACTTGGAGTCTCAAGGTGGTGATTGCTGTGATGAACATCCACCACAGAACAGTAGGACACCAATACATAATATGATGAAAGCAACCTAAGCATTTTGATATCTAGCCTGAGGTGCCAGACAGGACCTCATGGGCAGGGGCAAGGTTACCTAATTGTGGGCGATTTCAATCACAAGGCGACTGACTTGGAAAACCTGGAGCCACATAGGTGTCCATAAATGTGGAGGGCTAAGATGAAGGTGGTAGTAATGGAAAACGTCAGTCATGTTTGAGAGACTAACAGAAGACATCTCATTCTCAAAAGGCACTCGGAGCTAGTATTCAAGTGGTTCTGTGCCTCGAATGCACAGTAGAGTTACAAGTGGAGAGGGAAGTAGGATGATTATATCAGGTAAAGTCAAATTTCAAAAGAGGGACTACACAGACATGATGAAATTTTCCTATCATGAGATTCAGTGGAAAGAAAATAGTGGGAATAAATCAGTAATGGGAAAATTGCACAGTCAAAATGCAAGGAGGTAGAGGAAAAGTTCGTACCCAAGGTCATGTTATTGGCTTCCTCTGTAATTAATGTTTTGTAATATTAAACTACTCATTGTAAGGTTTGCAAAGAAATAACGACTTCACTAAAAAACAGTGACAATGGGAGACAGGGATACTAAAGCTCTTGGTCACTGAAAGTAGTAGAGAGGCCCAAAACTAAGTGCGATAGAGATGGAAAAAGTTATAGAAGATAAAGGACCTACGATTATAAAAGATTAACGGAAGAGGCAAGAAAACGAATTATGACTGGATAAAGTAGGGAGGCCCAGTGGCGATTACTGAATGCCATAGTATCGGAAAGCCAAATCTGACCAAATGTTGTTGTACAGCCACATCACAAGGAAAGCTGAGTCAAGAACCAGTAATGAGGCTGAGAGGAAGGAGGGGAGGAGGGGGGTCACAATAACCGACAATAAGTAAGTGAAGTGCATAGGTAACGAGATTTATAGGAAGCGAAAGGACTCAAGACAGCCGAAATAGTGGAAGTAAACTAAAAGGGGCTGTCCAAGGAAAACTGCTGTTTCTTGTATATATGGTCGTGACGGGAGGTATAGACTCAGATGTGCCCTGCTTTGCAGACACGTGATGTTTAATGAGAATACGCAGCGATCGGGATTGCTGCAGGCCTGGTGAAGCAACTGGCTCATAGATTTCAAACTCTCACCAAGTGCAAAGTTCATATTGGTAGGGGATAGGGCAAAGAAGACCACGAACAGAGTTCTAAGGGCCATAGACTACCAAACTCAATCAAGGACAAGGGATCTTGGAGCGTGTCTTAATTCGAGCACTCTCGTGAGGCTCACATAAACCAAACAAAACTGCTTCAACATATGGGAGCCTAGCGACCTAACATTAGCAGTTCAGTATCTCAGTAAGGAGAAGTTTGACTCTGTACACCTTGTATGGTCAGGTCATATTGGAGCATGCAGCTCCAGTTTGAACCCACACCAGGTCAAGCCACGTCAAGAATTTGGAGAAACCGCTAAGGTTTGCAACAATAGTAGTCCGACCTAAGGGCATAAGAACATAAGAAAGGAGGAAACAATGCAGGAGGCTGTTGCCAATTATAGGCAGGTCCTTTACAATTCATCCATAACAAACATTTGCCCAACCCACTTTCAATGCCACCCAAGAAATAGCTTGATGTGAAGTCCCAGTCAAATCCAACCCCTCCACTCATGTACTTATCCAACCTAAATTTTGAAAACTACCCTAAAGTCCCAGCCTTCCATAACCCAACTAGGTAAACTGTTCCACTCATCTACTACCCTATTTCCAAAACAATCTTTCCTATGTCCATTCTAAAATCTAAACTTATCATAATTTAAATCATTACTGAGGGTTCTCGTTGGAGAGGACATCCTCAGACCTTAGTAATATCCCCTTTATTAATACCTATCTTCACTTATACACTTAGATCAGGTCTCCCCCTCATTCTTCGTCTAACAAGTGAATGTAATTAAGAGTCTTCAATCTTTCTTCATAAGGAAGATTTTAATGCTAAGTAGTAATTTAGTCATCCTACGTGAATGTTTTCTAACGAATTATTGTCCATTCGGTAATATGGAGGACCAGAAACTGAGCTGCATAATCTAAGGTGAAGCTTACTAAGATGTATAAAGCTGCAGTATGACTTGGACTTCTGTTGCTTACAACTTTTTGAATATATAAATCCAGAATCTATTTGCCTTATGACGTGTAACGCTTTGGCATTGCTTGTTTGGTTTAAGGTTGTGTCACCATAACCCACCAAGTCCTTCGCAATCTGTATGGCTAAGTTCTACATCATTTACTTATAAGTACTCGGGGTTATGGCACTCCCAAGCTTTCAGAACCTTGCATTTATCTACATTGAACTGCATCTGCCACTTTTCTGACCAAGAATAGAGTTTGTTTAATCCTCCTGAAAGTTCCATAACATTACGTTTGATTCAATTATCTACATAACTTTGTGTATCGGCGAATTTTGCTATATCACTATTAGTTCCCTCATCAAGATCATTGATATATAGTATAAACAACAAACGGGCCAAGACTGATCCTGTGGAACGCCATTGTTACAGATCCCCACTCGGATTTAACCCATTTTAATGGACACCTCTCTGCCTTCTGTCGATTGAGCCATGACTAGATCCACGAGAGCACGTTTCCCCCATTGCCATGAGCTGGCCACTTTCTTTAAACAGTCGATGGTGCGGAAACTCTATCAAAAGCTTATCTAAAATCTAAGTATATAATATCAAATTCTTTAATCGTGGTCAACAGCCTCTAAAGTTTACTCTGAAGGAAAGAAAGTTATTAATTGTTTAGACAAGGACCGGCCTCTTGTGAAATCATGCTGATGTATCATTAATCTAGCTATGCCATATCGTGATGGCTTCTTATAATTCAGTTAATTGACTCTAGTAATTTGCCTACAGTGAGGTCAGGCCTTTATTGGGCGGTATTTTGACGTAGTAACGATTGTCCCCTGTTTAAAAATAGGAATTTACATTAGTCATCTTCCACATTTCAGAACTACACCCTTTTTGATGAGATAAAATTTAAAAAAATATCTAGTTAATGGATACAGAGTTCCATTTGGCATTCTTATTAGGAACCCTTGAAAAAAGACCTCATCAGGACCCGGCGACTTATTTTGCTTTCAGTCGGTCTATCCTGCTTCAAACATTTCACTAGTGACTGTGATGTTACATAATTTTTGTTTCTTTCTAGCCCACTATAAAAAATTAATTACTGGATTATTGTTAGTGTCTTCCTGTGTAAAAAACTGAGAGAAAATAATATTTAAAATCGAGCCCACTTTCATTCTCTTTGGTCAGTAAGGTGCCCATATGATATTTTTAAGGGGACACTATCTTATCTTCACTTTTGTTCTATAGACCTGGAAATTACTTTTTGGGTTTGTCGTTTGAATACCTAGCACTTTAATTTCATAGGTCCCTTTTAGCTTTTTATCCCTTTTTAATGTCCCCTCTTAATGTCAATATACTTGGATTCATAGATGACCTCACCTCTTTTGTATAGCCAATAATTCCTTGCTTATGCCCCAGTGATTAATTTGAGCTATTTATTCATCCCATTTTGGGTCATTTCTATTTGATCTAATTTATTATTGGGGATAAAACGTTCTTTGGAGCAGCATTGTATAGTGTTCAGAAAACTGTCATATTGATACCTCACTTCGTTACCCCAGTCAAAGAAGATAGTGTTCTCTAAGCCATCGTAATTGCTAAGCGAAAATCTGGGATGTTACTGAGTTATCGCTACTACCTCGTACTTCCATTCAAATGCTTATATGTAATTGATTTGTCGTCGCATAGCACCCCAGTTCCTCTGTAAATTTCTACATTTTAAACGGGATTCAATGTTTGCCTTAAACTAAGACGTCAAGCAGGTTATTCCCTTGTAGGGTGCTGTCACTATACTGCTTCAAAAAAAAAATCCTGGAACTACTTTAAGAAGTCGTTGATTCTTAATTTCCAGTCCAAGAAATTCCAATCAATATGACTAAAGTTAAAGTCTCCTAGAATTACTACATTATCGTGCCTTGTGCCTTAACAATTTCCTCCCATAGTAGTTTCCCTTGGTCCCTATCTAAGTTTGGGGGACGGTATATCACGTCCTAAAATCAGTTTTCATGCCCCTCTGATAAATTCTATCCAAACAGACACTGTATGTGTTATTCAGACTAATACCCGGTTTTTATGGAACTGTTTCAAGCGATCTCGGACATACAATGCCACCCACCCCCCTTCCCGATACTTCGTATCTACTTGGAACAATTTAATAACCCTGATATGACATTCCGCAGGCATGTCCCGACTTTTTGAATTAAACCACGTCTCAGTTAGGCAAATACATCAATGTTACCTGCATAGTCAATAATCTCAACTCGTCTTTTATTCTAGCAATACGGCAAATTAGCATAACAAACATTGAAAAGACTCTCCTTTTCTTTTACCCTTCAGCTCATTTCTGTTTTTCTGCTAAACCTATTACTGTCCTTATCACCCAAAGTGCCTGGCTTTTCAATATCTACCTCGTTTCTGCTTATTACTAGTGCCCCTAGAACTCGTAATATTACTACCACTGGGACTTTCACTGTTTTCCTGCAAAAACCCATACACTAACTATTCCTAGTTTAATGTCTTAAATGCTCCCTCACTGCAGTTGCCAGTGCTACCAACCCTGGCTTATAGACCTAGATAAGTGAAACCCCATCCTGGCCATAATGTCATTTCTGGCGTAGAAGATGTCCCAGTTGTCAATGAATGTTACCGGCATTTTCCTTACAGTATTTGTCCAGCCAGCATTTGACTCCAATTGCCTGGACAACCATGCATTTCCAATCCTCTCTGGCAAAATACCACATATGACAGGGTTCCACCCTTTACGAAGTAAGGCTAAGGAAATCGGCCTGACGACAACTGGAGTACAGCAGAAATTAGGGAAGACATGTTTTGCCATTAAATACTGCGAGAATTAACAAGGTGGACAACGACAGGCATGTTACAGAGATGGGAACCCAGAAACAAGGGGTCACAATTTTTAAAGTGAACCACTCCATGAGCTTTATCATACCTCATCCTTAAAGCCTATGTATGTTTCCTGCCTCCACTACCTCACCTTGCTAGGCTATTCCACTTCCTGACAACTCATGACTGGAAATTCTTCCTAACATCCCTTAGACTCATCTGGTCTTCAACTTTCAATTGTGTCCCCTTGTTTCTGTGTCCCCTCTCTGATCATCCTGTGTCTGTCCACCTTGTTATTCCACGAGTATTTTGTATGCCTTTATCATGTCTCCTATCCTCCTGTCCTCCAGTGTGTCTGGCCATTTTCCTTAGCTTTCTTTCGTAAGGGTGGGAACCCTGTCATAAGTGGTATTTGCCATGGAGCGGAGTTGGAAATGCATGGTTGTCCAGGGCATTGGAAGTCAATGCTGCTGGAACAAATACTGTAAGGGAAAATGCGGGTAACATTCATTGAAATGGGACTTCTCTCAGCCAGAAAATGGACATGTAGCCAGGGATGGGGTTCACTTATCTAGGTCTAGGGTGGTAGCACTGGCAAACTGCTGTGGAGGGGAAGCAGTTTAAAGACTTTAAACTAGGAAATAGTAGTGTATGGGTTTTGGGAGGGAAACAGTTGATAGTCCCAGTGTTAGTAATATACGAGTTCTAGGGGAAATAGTTATAAGCAGAACGGAGGTAGATATTGCAAAAGCCAAGGGACTTTGGGTGATAAGGCCAGTAATAGTTTAGCAGAAAATCAGAAAATGAGCTGGAACGGGTTAAGAGAAAGGAGGCGTCTTCTTACAATGTTTATTATGCTAATTGCCGTAGTGCTTAGAATAAGATGGACGAGTTGTGATTAGTTGTAGTGGCAGGTACATTTGTGTATTTGCCTTAATACTGAGACGTGGTTTTAATTCAAAAAGTTCGGGACATGCCTGCGGAATGTCTTATTCATGGTTTTAAATTGGTTCAAAGTAGATAGAAAGTGTCGGAAGGGGGGGGTGGGGGGTGGCATCTTGTATGTCCGAGATCGCTTGAACTGTTTGCATTAAATCGGGTATTAAGGTTGAAGTAAACACATTACAGAGTCCTGTTTGGTAGGAATTTCCAGAAGGGGCATGAAAATTAACTTTTGGTGTGATTACCGTCCCCTCAAATTTAGATTAGGGACCAGGGAAGACTACTATGGAGGAAATTGTTAGGGCCACAGGCACGATAATGTAGTAATTTAGTGAGACTTTAACTTAGTCATAATGATTGGAATTTTTCTTGACTGGGAATTTAGAATCATACGACTTCTTAGAGTTAGTTAAGGATTGTTTTTCTGAAGCAGTTTGTGACAGAACCTACAAGGGGATAATAACCTGCTTGACTTAGTTATGGAAACATTGAATCCTTGTTAATAATTTAGAAATTTCAGAGGAACTGGGTGCTAGCGACCACAAATCAAGTAAATTTGCTTTGAATGGAAGTACGGTAGAGCCGATAAACTCCGTAACAATAACAGTCCCAGATTTTCGCTTAGCAGAATTACGATGGGCCCCTTAGAGGAACACTTATCTTCTGTTGACTGGGTAACGAAGTGAGGTATCAAATAATGACAGTTTTCTGAAACACTATACTTGCTGCTCCAAAGAAACGTTTATCCATATAAAGAAATTAGATCAATAGAAAAGACCCAAAAGTGGATGGAATAATAGGCTCAAAAATCTACTCTAGGGCATAAGAAAGGAATATATCGGGCGTATTCAAAAGAGGGTGGGTCCTGGAGGTGGACAATACAAGATGTATGTAGGCCTTGTGGAGCCGAAACAGTTCGAGCTGATATCGTTGTAGTCATAGCCGTTCGGTGGATAGCCAATGGAAACCAGTCAGGTGTGAGTGGTTCCTTTCCGCGAGTAGATTCATATTTTACAGTTCACGGACGAGTGTCTCGAGGACGTGCCCAAAACTGTGAAGCATCCAAGGGACTTGTAGCGACATTAAAGCATTCCGCCTTCCGTGTTGCCTGAGCATCAATCTCAGAGAGATCTTTCAAGCTAACATGAAGTTTAGATATTGATATTGTCATACATTTTGTCAAAGAATATTTCAAAAGGACTTATAGTTCATTATTTTCTATTTTGTTTATTGTATTTTAAATTGTCTAATCAGCATCAGTTAAGGCTATTTCTATAGTAGTTAATTTTAAGACATTTATTAAATGTACTATATTTAATTATTTCACTAATAAGTTTATTCTTGTACAATTTCTAATTTTATTTTGCTAATAAAAATTACGTGTTTTGTTAGTTGTGTGGAAGCTTAATAAGAAATTAAAGGATACTATGTTGAGAGTAAGAACAGAAACGATGTTATCTTAGTGATGATTATGATGATTGTTATGAAGATGATGTACTTTCGTATGATGATGAGACAACTGTGCGTATGACACCTCTGTTTTTTCCCTGAATTTCTTGTACACAGAGTGTATATTGAGAACTTAGTCTTTTATGGTATCCGGTAATTATATTTTCTACTTATGGCGTCGATTTGGTCCGACTTAAACCATTAACTAGTCACACAGAAGCGCGAAGGGAAGGAGCCGAAATTTTTATAAGGGGGGGGGAAGGCTTTGGACGGAAGTAGTGTAACGAGAGGAGGGAATAGTATAAAGTGATAGTAGCAATGGTGATGGTAGTAGTAGCAACAGTAGTAGTTGTAGTAGTAATGGAAGTAGAAAAAATAGTGCAACAGTGATAGCTGGATAACTGTGGCAATAAAAAGGTAGATAGCCGAGAAGAGAGCTCCAAAGGTGGTGACTAACGAAGCGATATTAATAGTATAATAGTGGAGAAAAATCTAAGACAAGAGAAAAGAGGAGCACTGTAGGGAAGCTAATGGTCCACGAATGTAGGAGCAAATACTGTCGGGACATAACCCGCCTAGCCAGAAGACAGGAAAGTAAAGAAAATATAGGAAAGGAGAAGTCAGGAGAGGAAGAAATGAAAATCAGGTTAAAAAAAGGGAAGGCATCTACACAAACAAGCCAGGACTAAGATATATATTAGGAATATTGTGTATAAGGGATACTTCAACAAGACTGCATCTGTAAACGCTAGAAGACCAGTTAACAGGATGTCCGTCATCTCTAACATGACAGAAAAGGCACTGTTAATGGGCTACGCTAACACTTCTTTTGAGTTAGAGGATGATTGAAAGTTAAAAGTATGATATTATTACTTGTTTATTATGTTAAACCTAATTAAATGAAAAATAAAAGCTAAGTGGTTATAGAATACAAACTATGGACAACCTCTCCTGTATCAACACCCCACATGGTTGTGCTGCAAGAACTGTTGACCGAAAACGTCGTGCCGAATATGTAAAACTGATCAATTAGCAAGAACTCATTTAAAATTAAGTCCTTTCTGAAATTTTCTCTTGTACGTTTAAAGATATATTTTTTTCATTAATGTTAATGTAAAAAATTTTAGTTTTGCCCCACAAGAACCTTAGAAAACTTACCTAACCTTATTATAGCAAGAGCAATTTATTTTAGCCTAACCCAACTAAATATATTTTAAATACGTTTACAATAATTTAGCTACTAAATCAAACACAGTCAAATATATTTTTATTCGTTAGGTTCAGAATGATTTTGCGAAATTTACTGCATACACAAATTTTTCACTTGGTCCTATAGGCAGATGAGCGTTGCTGTTTAAGCCAAGTCGCAAGTTCTGGCCTATTCGGCACGGGACATTATATATATATATATATATATATAATATATATATATATATATATATATTATATATATATATATATAGATATATATATATATATTTATGTGTGTGTGTTGTGTGTGTGGTGTGTGTGAGTGTGTGTGTGTGTGTGTGTGTGTGTGTGGTGTGTGTGAACAACAAGCCACTTGGGGATGAAAATCTTTTGTTCTGCATTGTTTAAATCGCCTGTTTGGTAGACTGTGTGGTGTTCAAGGTTGTGTAAGCAGCTGCCAATGCATGTGGATTATTGTCAAATGTCTTAGGAAATTTTCCATGCATATAAAAATAGCTGACTCATTTAAAGAGTGAACACATCAGTAGTTTATCCAAACGGAAAGCGGCTATGGTTTATCGTATCCCACAGATTTTGAGACTGATGCAGATGTAACCTTCAAAACCAGCAGTAAAAAACACCTAATTACTCGATGTGCACTTAAGGACACTCCATGGCGTTCATTTAGGGATCCCGGTTTTAGGACCACCCAGCCTAATAAATGTAATATATTCATTAAGCTGCCATGTTATTTTCGAATTGAATATGTGTCATGTTATAATTGTTAATTCTATATATATTCCGTTCCAATCCAAAGTGGATATCAAGGGACGATGACTCTGGCTTCCGACCAGTTGGCACAGACTTCTAAGACGCTGAAAATCGCATTTGATTCCTGGGAAGTCCGTAGTAATTTCCTACATCTAGAGATTTGCCAGGTTTGTCCAAACTAGAAAATAAGCTGCGCCCAATATGACAATTCTGTACACACCACCAACACATGTTGAGAAAGAATTCTTAATCGAGATGCTTTTAAAAGTGTGAATTCTTTAAAAACCACTGTATGTTAATTCTTTTAAAAACATTAGCAGGACAGGATGTATTCTCATTGTTTGGGCAGAGCCAAACCAGTCATGATTGAGGGGGTATCCTTGGTTCATACCTATGATAATTTTTTTCTAGCTACAGCATCGCTGATTCCACGAAAATCCCTCGGGTACCACAGGAATGTGGGAAAATATTAAATATTTTTCCTATTTTTTTTCATCGAGAAACTCAGGGTTGCATATTCGGTAGCTCTCAGAAAACTTGATGAGAAATGAAATTCTCTGTATTCTCGTCCCAATGGTTGGAATAATAGTGAATGTATATAACACACATTAGTGGTCCTCCAATATACTGAAACTGCAGACTTTCTATCAAGCGTGTAATCACATCTAAGTAAAAGAGTTTAGTTTCCACTTTTTTTTCCACGGTTAAATTAATAGAAGGACCAAAGCATTAAGTATCTCTAAAAGAAATTATCCAGGGCCTTATATTTCGGCCAAAGTAACAGGATGTCATCACATATCTAAAACATTAGCTTCACAGGTGAGGATGCTTTCGCAACAAGCGCAGCTTCAAAAACCTCTAAGTCCAGGTTGGTTCAATAAAGGGAACAATGGGTTTTGATAGCCATTTCCTGCCTTTGAGAGTAGTATTCCTCTTCAAAACTCATACTTGCAATTAACTGCACACAATACACTCACATTAGTTAGTTATATGTTTGTATATATATATACAGATATATATATATATATATTATATAGATATTTATATTTAGATATATATATATAGATATATATTTATTATATATAGCTTATTTAACAATTCGGAGTCTCACCACCGAGCAGGATGTCCCAAAAAGAAAGAAAATCCCCCCAAAAAAAATACTTTCATCATCATTCAATTACTTTCACCTATCACACACAATACTGTTTTTGCAGAGGTGCCAGAACACAAGTTTAGAAGCTTATTCGTTTACAGATAAACAACATATCTCCAAATTGCCAATATCCCGAAACCCCTCCTTTAGCGTGCAGGCATTGTTATGCCATTTCCAGGGACTCAAGTCCGGCTAATAAAAATACCCGGTTTCTCCTTAACCCCTTCACGTAAATAATACCCTGCTTCAACCTCCAACAGATCGTCAGGTTCCCAAATACATTCGTCCCATTCACTGCTATGGAAACACGCTCATGCACTCTTACGTCAGCGTGTTGAGGTCCTATGTCAGGTAATATCTCGTCTTATAGTCTTCTGTTGTTCTATTATTTTTTACGATACTTTGATTATGAAAAAAAATCATGTCAGCGCTTGGAATTTCATTATTTTCTCTGTGGTTAACGTTGGCACACGCAGCGTGTCGTACGCCAAACACACACACACACATATGCAGGACCTAACAATCAACTACAGTGGCAGTGAACAGCTGGGCAGGAGACAGTCACTGAGCATAGGGGCTGCAAGCAAGGGCAGGAGTTGAAGGCAGGAACGTTTCGATGGAAAGAGTTAAAACCCCTCAGAGGATGTTAAAGAGAGATCAGTGGGAGGAGGAGGGAGAGGTCAGTGATTGTCTAAGGGCTCCCAAAAAATCACGAAGGGCAAACCTTACGATGAGAAGAAACCAGGGGGAGAAGAAAGCGATAGAAGGTATCATGGAAAGCAATAGGTGAGGGGGGAGACTTGACCCAGGTGACATATTTTCGGAGAAGTGGCAGGGTTTGCGGGAGGATGGAAACGGTCTGTCAAAGTAATTTTTCAAGGCAGAATCACTTGATCCAGGGTCCTGCAGAGAAAGCACGATGAGGGACAAACCAGAGTACAGGAGAGTGTACCTAGATCGCGACTGAACACAGCAGGAAATGACAATACTGAGGAGAGAGGGTACAAAGACGAAAGGAGGAACGGGATGCATCGTGAAGACGAGTCAGAGTCTCAGACTCAGGTGGTAGGACAAATACACCTTACAGAGACCACGACAGACGGACCCAACCACAACACGCGAAACAAACTGAATCATCTCAACAAAAACTTGCCACAGGTTTCTCTGCCCCCATCCCCACATCACAAACCCACTGTACAGGGCAGCTCTATGGGCACTCTGCCCTCCCTCCCATCACAGACCCCACCCACAACTCAAACACCATAGCCCCAGGGCTCCAGCTCCCCCAACCCCAATATTCTCCCAGGTCCTCACCGTGATAACAAGAAGTGATGGTGTGGTACACAATCGCAGATGGAATAGCAAATTAAATAGAGGAGTGGCATGAACGATTCAACGAGAAGTCCACAGACTAATAGCAGTACAGAAACGAAACTCATGAGACAATAACAGATTGCAATCTTCCACGGGATATCAGATCCTGAGGAAAGATATTAGGCCCAGAGGGGGAGGAGGAGTTGCACTGCTTATAAAAAACGATGGAGTTTTGAGGAAATGGAAGGCATGGACGAGCTTGGAGAAAGGGACTACACAGTGTATCAATTCAATCTGGGAGCATAACGGTAGTCATTGCAGTGATGTATAACCATCCCAGAACTGCAGGAAGCAGGAGGCATATGATGAGAACACAGGAGCGAGGACACGGCGGAGGTGGACGAAGAGCTCAATCGTTCAGAGCAAAGTTATGGTTATAGGGTGACTTCAATCCGGGCGATCGATAGGAAAACCTGGAGCCTCGTGGGAGGGCCCCGCAACATGGAGAGCAGTGTGGGTAATATTGTGGCACCCGTCCGAGCCGGGGGGGGGGGGGGGGGTACTGAAAAACCTATGGATCAAACACATCAGGGACCACTACACGAGAGGGGAGGATGAAAGCAAGACTGGACCCTTGTGTCACCCTGAATATCCTCAGTCATGATGACATCACATACGAGGAGGCCCCTCGGAGCTAGTGACCACGTAGTCCTTGAGTTTTGATTTACATGTAGAGTTAAAAGTGGAGAGGGTAACAGGGTTTAAAGGGAAAAGCCAAAATTATAAAGGGGGGACAACAAAGGTATGTGGAAATTCCAGCGCGAGGTGCAGTGGGACAGAGAAATGGTTGGGAAGTCAGTAAATGAAATGATGGAATATGATAACAACAAAAAGCAAGGAGGCAGAGGAAAGATTTGTTCCCAAGGGTAACAAAAACAATGGAAAGACCAAAGCGAGTCCTTGGTTTACCGAAAGTGCAGGGTGAGGCAAAAAAAAGGGGGCATTTAGAGGAATGGAGAGGTTTTGAAGGCAAAGGACCCAGAGAAACAAGGAGATCAGTCGAAGAGCAGAACACGAATTATGCACGCAGATATGAGGGAGGCCCAGGCTACAGTATGATAATGGACATAGCATTTTCTCCCTTATTTTTTCGTCTAGCTCTTGGTGGTATGGTGGTGACTCTGCATGTGACCTATTCCCCTTTCCACCTTCTCCCCTTTCCCTACCACTATCCATGCTCCCAGCCACTCTCCCCCTTCATTCCTCGACTCTGCGTGGTGAGCTAATAGGGTTTTAGCGAAAGTTATGTTTCCTTCCTTTCCGTTGGGCTCCTCGTTCAGTGCGGGTGTACGAGCTTCAGATGCTATGTCTCCTCTGGGCAATTACCCTGTAACTTGCTTCAGCCTTATTACCTCTGTGTGTGTGTTTGTCTGTGTGTGTACTCACCTAATTGTGGTTTCAGGGGTCGAGACGCAGCTCCTGGCCCCGCCTATTCACTGATCGCTACTATGTCCTCTCTCTGCTTCCTGAGCTTTGTCATACCTCGTCTTAAAGCTATGTATGGTTCCTGCCTCCACTACATCATTTGCTAGGCTGTTCCACTTCCTGACGAGAGTATGACTGAAGAAATACTTCCCAACAACCCTCTGACTCGTCTGAGTCTTCAGCTTCCAGTTGTGACTCCATGTTTATGTGTCCCCTCTCTGGAACAACCTGTCTCTGTCCACCTTATCTATTTCACACAGTATTTTGTATGTAGTTATCATGTCTCCCCTGACCCTCCTGTCCTCCAATGTCGTCAGTCCGATTTCCCTCAACCTTCGTAGGACATACCCCTGAGCTCTGGAACTAGCCTTGTTGCAAACCTTTGCACTTTCTCTAATTTCTTGACGTGCTTGACCAGGTGTGGGTTCCAAACTGGCGCTGCATACTCCAGTATGGGCATGATGTACACAGTGTACAGTGACTTGAGCGATTCCTTACTAAGGTATCGAAACGCTGTTCCCAGGTTTGCCAGGTGCCCATATGCTGCAGCAGTTATCTGATTGATGTGTGCTTCCGGAGACATGCTCGGTGTTATGGTCACCCCAAGATCTTTCTCCTTGAGCGAGGTTTGCAGTTTTTGGCCACCTAGCCTATACTCTGTCTGCAGTCTTCTTTGCCCTTCTCTGATCTTCATGACTTTGCATTTGGCAGGGTTGAAATCGAGAAGCCAGTTTCTGGACCACGTGTCCAGCCTGTCCAGGTCTCTTTGAAGTCCTGCCTGACCCTCTTCTGATTTATTCTCGTTATTAACTTTACATCATCTGCTAACAAGGACACCTCTGAGTCTATCCCTTCCATCATGTCATTCACATATACCAAAAATAGCATTTATCCTAGGACCGACCCCTGTGGGACCCTGCTTGTCACAGGTGCCCACTGTGATACCTCATCCTATACCATGACTCGTTGTTGCCTCCCTGTCAGGTATTTTCTGATCCATTGCAGTACCCTTCCTGTTATACGTGCCTGATCCTCTAGTTTCTGCACTAGTCGCTTGTGAGGAACTGTGTCGATGGCCTTCTTGCAATCCAAGAAAATGCAATCAACCTACCCCTCTCTCTCGTGTCTTACTTCTGTAACTTTGTCATAAAACTCCAGAAGGTTTGTGACACAGGATTTGCCTTCCATGAATCCGTGCTGGTTGTCGTTTATAAACTTGTTTCGTTCCAGGTGCTCCACCACTCTCCTCCTGATAATCTTCTCCATGACTCTGCATACTATACACGTCAGTGACACTGGTCTGTAATTTAGTGCCTCATTTCTATCTCCTTTTTTAAAAACTGGGAACTACATTTGCGGTCTTCCATACGTCAGGGAGTTGCTCAGTTTCAAGGGATGTGTTGAAGATTGTGGTCAATGGCACAAACAGTATATCTGCTCCCTCCCTGAGGATCCTCCTCAGTTGTGTGCATATCATCCAGCATTTATTGGGCTATTCCCTGTTGGTGTCCTCCTCCGTCCTGTCTTCCCAGAGTCCTTCCTGTCTCCACTGTGAATACTTCCTTAAATATCGCGTTGACCTCCTCGCATACCTCTTGATCGTTTCTTGTGAGTTTCCCACCTTCTTTCCTCAGCCTGATCACCTGGTCTTTGACTGTTGTCTTTCTCCTAATGTGGCTAAACAGTAGTTTTGGGTCAGACTTGACTTTCGATGCTATGTCATTATCATACTGTAGCTGGGCCTCCCTCCTTATCTGTGCATATTCGTTTCTGGCTCTTCGACTGATCTCCTTGTTTTCCTGGGTCCTTTGCCTTCAATACCTCTTCCATTCTCTAATGCACTTAGTTTTTGCCTCCCTGCACTTTCAGGTAAACCAAGGACTCGCTTTGGTCTTCCCATTGTTTTTGTTACCCTTGGGAACAAATCTTTCCTCTGCCTCCTTGCATTTTGTTGTTTCATATTCCATCATTTCATTTACTGACTTTCCAACCATTTCTCTGTCCCACTGCACCTCGCGCTGGAAGTTCCTCATACCTTTGTTGTCCCCCCTTTTATAATTTGGCTTTTCCCCTTTGACTCCTGTTACCCTCTCCACTTTTAACTCTACTATGTAATCAAAACTCAGGACTACGTGGTCACTAGCTCCGAGGGGCCTCTCGTATGTGATGTCATCAATGTCTGAGATATTCAGGGTGAACACAAGGTCCAGTCTTGCTGGTTCATCCTCCCCTCTCTGGTAGTGTCCCTGATGTGTTGATGCATGAGGTTTTTCAGTACCACATCCATCATCTTGGCTCTCCATGTTTCGGGGCCCCCACGAGGCTCCAGGTTTTCCCAATCGATCTCCCTGTGGTTGAAGTCACCCATAACCAGTAACTTTGCTCTGAACGATTGAGCTCTTCGTGCCACCTCAGCCAGTGTCCATCGCTCTGTTGTTCTCATCATATTCCTCTCTTGGCTTCCTGCAGTTCTGTGGTGGGTTATACATCACTGCAATGACTACCTTATGTTCCCCAGATTGAATTGTACCTACTGTGTAGTCCCTTTCTCCAATCTCGTCCATGCCTTCCATTTCCTCAAAACTCCATCGGTTTTTTATAAGCAGTGCAACCCCTCCTCCCCCTCTGGGCCTTTTATCTTTCCTCAGGATCTGATATCCCGGTGGAAAGATTGCATCTGTTATTGTCTCAGTGAGTTTCGTTTCTGTGACTGCTATTATGTCTGGGGACTTCTCGTTGATTCTTTCATGCCACTCCTCGTATTTATTTGCTATTCCATCTGCGTTTGTGTACCACACCTTCAGCTTCTTGTCTATCACGGTGGACCTGGGAGAATATTGGGGTTGGGGGAGCTGGAGCCCTGGGGGCTATGGGGGTTTGTGATGTGGGTGGGGTCTGTGATGGGGAGGTGAGGGCAGAGTGCCCATAGGGAGCTGCTGTAGCAGTGGGGTTTGTGATGTGGGGGGTGGGGGCAGAGGAAACAGTGTGCAAGTTTTGGTTGAGATTATTCAGTTGTTTCGCGGTTGTTGTGGTTGGGGTCCTTCTGCCGGTGTCTCTGTAAGGTGTATTTGTCCTTCCACCTGAGTCTGGACTCTGCTCGTCTTCATCGATGCATCCCGTTCCTCCTTTCGTCTTTGTACCCTCTCTCTCAGTATTGTCATTTCCTGCTGTGTTCTGTCGCGATCTAGGTACACTCTCCAGTACTCTGGTTTGTCCCTCAGTCGTGCTTTCTCCTGCAGGACCCTGGTTCAAGTTGATTCTGCCTTGAAAATTACTTTGACAGACCGTTTCCATCCACCCGCAAACCTGCCCAATTCTCCGAAAATTTGTCACCTGGGTCATGTCTCCCTCACCTATTGCTTTCATGATACCTTCTATCGCTTTCTTCTCCCCCTGGTTTCTTTCATCGTAGGTTTGCCCTTCGACTTTTTGGAGCCCTTAGACAAACACTGACCTCTCCCTCTCCTCCTCCCACTGTATCTCTCTTTACATCCTCTGAGGTGTTTTAACTCTTTCCATCGAAACGTTCCTGCCTTCAACTCCTGCCCTTGCTGCAGCCCCTATGCTCAGTGGACTGTCTTCCCTGCCCAGCTGTTCACTGCCACTGTAGTTGATTGTTAGTCTCTGCATATGTGTGTGTGTGTGTTTGCGTACGCACACGCTTGCGTGTGCGCAACTTAACCACAGAGAAAAATTAATGAAATTCCAAGCGCTGTCATGATTTTTTTTTCATTATCAAAGAATAGTAAAAATAATAGAACAACAGAAGACGTATAAGACTGAGATATTACCTGACATATGACCTCAACACGCTGAGCGTAGGAGTGCATGAGCGTGTTCCATAGCAGTGAATGGAGACGAATGGTATTTGGGACCTGACGATCTGTTGGAGTGTGAGCAGGGTAATATTTAGTGAAGGGGTTAAGGGAAACCGGTTATTTTTATTTAGCCGGACTTGAGTCCTGGAAATGGGAAGTACAATGCCTGCACTCTAAAGGAGGGGTTTCGGGATATTGGCAATTTGGAGGGATATGTTGTGTATCTTAATACGTATATGCTTCTAAACTTGTGTTCTGAGCACCTCTGCAAAAACAGTGATTGTGTGTGAGTGAGGTGAAAGTATTGAATGATGATGAAAGTATTTTTTTGGGGGGGATTTTCTTTCTTTTTGGGTCACCCTGCCTCGGTGGGAGACTGCCGAATTGTTTAATATTATATATATATATATATATATATATATATATATATATATATATATATATATATATATATATATATATATATATATATATATATATTATATATATACAAACATATAACTATATAATGTGTGTGTTTGTGTGCAGTTAATTGCAAGTTTGAGTTTGAAGAGGAATACTACTCTCAAAGGCAGGAAATGGCTATAGGAAACCCATTGTGTCCTTTATTGACCAACCTGGACTTAGAGGTTTTTGAAGCTGCGCTGTTGAAAGACATCCTCACCTGTGAAGCTAAATGTTTTAGATA
Source organism: Cherax quadricarinatus (assembly GCF_026875155.1). NCBI lineage: Eukaryota > Metazoa > Arthropoda > Malacostraca > Decapoda > Parastacidae > Cherax > Cherax quadricarinatus. The sequence continues at coordinate 62,844,819 of NC_069408.1, read as the reverse complement.
TGTGAATGACATCCTGTTTCTTTGGCCGAAATATAAGGCCCTGGATAATTTTTTTAGAGATACTTAATGCTTTGGTCCCTTCTATTAATTTAACCGTGGATAAAAAAGTGGAATCTAAACTCCGTTTCTTAGATGTGTTACACCGGCTTGATAGAAAGTTGCAGTTTTCAGTATATTGGAGGACCACTAATGTGTGTTTATACATTCACTATTATTCCAACCATGGGACGAGAATACAAAGAAATTTCATTCTCATCATGTTTCTGAGAGCTTACCGAATATGCAACCCTGAGTTTCTCGATGAAAAAAAATAGGAAAATATTTAATATTTCCACGATCCTGTGGTACCCGAGGGATTTCGTGGAATCAGCGTTGCTGGTAGCTAGAAAAAATTATCATAGGTATGAACCTAGGATAACCCCTCAGATCATGAATGGGTTGGCTCTGCCATACAATGAGAATACATCTGTCCTGCTAAATGTTTTTAAAAGATTTAACATACAAGTGGTTTTTAAGAATTCACACTTTTAAAAGCATCTTGATGAAGAATTCTTCTCAACAATGTGTTGGTGGTGTGTACAGAATTGGTCATAATGGGCGCAGCTTATTTTATTTGGGACAAACTGGCAAATCTCTAGATGTTAGGATATTACTACGGACTTCCCAGGAATCAAATGCGATTTTCAGCCGTCTTAGAGTCTGTGCCAACTGGTCGGAAGCCAGAGTCATCGTCCCTTGTTCCACTTGGATTGAACGGAATATTATAGAATTAACAATTATAACATGACACATATTCATTTCGAAATAACAGTGGCAGCTTATTGAAATTAGATTCGTTTATAGCTTGGGTGGTCTAAAACCGGGATCCTACATGAACGCCATGGAGTGTCTTAAGTGCCACATCGAGTAATTAGGGTGTTTTTTACTGCTGGTTTTGAAGGTTACATCTGCATCTGTCTCAAAATCTTGTGGGATAGATAAACCATAGCCGTCTTCCTTTTGGATAAACTACTGATGTTTCCTCTTTAAATGAGTCAGCTATTTTTTATATGCATGGAAAATTTCCTAAGACATTTGACAGATATATCCACATGCATGGGCAGCTGCTTCACAACCTTGAACACCAAAACAGTCTACCAACAGGCGATTTTAACAATGCAGAACAAAAGATTTTCATCCCCAAGTGGCTTGGTTGTTCTACACACACACACAACACCACACACCATCACCCACCACACACACAACACCACACACACACACACCACACAACACACACCACACACACACACACACACACCATCACCACACACACACACACACACACTCACACACACACCACAAACACACACACATATATATATATTATATATATATTTATATATAGATATATATGTATATTATTATATATATATAATATATATAATATTTATATATATGTCGGCCGCGATAGGCAGAACTTGCGATCTTGGCTTAAACAGCAACGCTCATCTTGCCATAGGACAAGTGAAAAATTTGTCCGCTATGGCAGTATTTTCGCCAAAAATCCATTTGAAATAACGAAAAAAAATATAATTTTGATTGTGTTTGGTTAGTACTAAAATTATTGTAACGTTAATTTAAACATATATTAGTTGGGTTAGGCTAATAATATTTGCTCTTGCTATAATAAGGTTAGGGTTAAGTTTTCTAGGTTCTTGTGGTGCCAAAACTAAAATTTTTTACATAACATTAATGAAAAAAATTTCAGAAGAAAGGGACTTAATTTTAAAATGAGTTTCTTGCTAATTGATCAGTTTTTTACATATTCGGACGACATATATATTATATATATATATATATATAGATAGATAATATATTTATATATATATATATATTTATTATATATTAATATAATATTATATATATATATTTTTATTATCACCAACTGGCCGATTCCCACCAAGGAAGGGATTTATGGCCCGCCGGAAAAAGGAAAAAAAACTTCAACATCATTCACTCCATCTCTGTCTTGCACAGCAGAAAAGGGTGGCTTTACACTACAAGATTTTAAAACTGCAAACATTAACACCCCTCCTTCGGAGTTGCGGCACTGTACTTTCCCATCTCCAGGTCCAGTCCGGCCTGGCGGTTTCCCTGAACCCTTCCATTAATGTTACTTTCTCACACTCCACAGACGTCAAGTATTTAAAAAACCATTTGTCTCCATTCACTCCTATCAAACACCGCTCCACGCATGCCATGCAGGGAAAGTCCAGCCACATCTACACCAAAGGCCTATCGCCTTTACCCCCTCCTCAACTTCCTAGGCCGACCCCACCCCGCCTTCTTCACTACAGGACTGATTACACTCTTGAAAGTCATTCTGTTTCGTCATTCTCTCTACATGTCCGACCACCTCAACAACCCTTCCTCAACCCTATATGGACAACAGGTTTTTGGTAATCCCGCACCTCCTCCTAACTTTTCAAACTACGAATTCTCTGCATTATATTCACACCACACATTGCCCTCAGACATGACATCTCCACTGCCTCCAGCCTTCTCCTCGCTGCAAACATTCATCACCCATACTTCACACCCATACAAGAGCGTTGGTAAAACTATACTCTCATACATTCCCCTCTTTGCCTCCAAGGACAAAGTTCTTTGTCTCCACAGACTCCTAAGTGCACCACTCACCCTTTTCCCCTCATCAATTCTATGATTCACCTCATCTTTCATAGACCCATCCGCTGGACACGTCCACTCCCAAATATCTGAATACATTCACCCTCCTCCATACTCTCTCCCTCCAATCTGATATCCAATCTTTCATCACCTAATCTTTTTGTTATCCTCATAATCTTACTCTTTCCTGTATTCACCTTTAATTTTCATCTTTTGCACACCCTACCAAATTCATCCACCAATCTCTGCAACTTCTCTTCAGAATCTCCCAAGAGCACAGTGCATCAGCAAAGAGCAGCTGTGACAACTCCCACTTTGTGTGTGATTCTTTATCTTTTAACTCCACGCCTCTTGCCAAGACCCTCGCATTTACTTCTCTTACAACCCCATCTATAAATATATTAAAAACAACCACGGTGACATCACACATCCTTGTCTAAGGCCTACTTTTACTGGGAAATAATTTCCCTCTTTTCCTACATACTCTAACTGAGCCTCACTATCCTCGTAAAAACTCTTCACTGCTTTCAGTAACCTACCTTCTACACCATACACCTGCAACATCTGCCACATTGCCCCCCTATCCACCCTGTCATACGCCTTTTCCAAATCCATAAATGCCACAAAGACCTCTTTAGCCTTATCTAAATACTGTTCACTTATATGTTTCACTGTAAACACCTGGTCCACACACCCCCTAACCTTTCTAAAGCCTCCTTATTCATCTGCTATCCTATTCTCCGTCTTACTCTTAATTCTTTCAATAATAACTCTACGATACACTTTACCAGGTATACTCAGCAGACTTATCCCCCTATAATTTTTGCTCTCTCTTTTATCCCCTTTGCCTTTTATACAAAGGAACTATGCATGCTCTCTCCCAATCCCTATACCTTACCCTCTTCCATACATTTATTAAATAATTGCACCAACCACTCCAAAACTATACCCCCACCTGCTTTTAACATTCCTATCTTTATCCCATAAATTTCCCGGCTGCCTTACCCCCCTTTCATGTACCTACTGCCTCACGAATTTCCCCCCACACTCACAACTGGCTCTTTTTTTCACTCCTACAAGATGTTATTCCTCCTTGCCCTATACACGAAATCACAGCTTCCTATCTTCATCAACATTTAACCAATTCCTCAAAATATTCCCTCTATCTTCCCAAAAACCTCTAACTCTCCATTTAATAACTCTCCTCTCCTTATTTTTAACTGACAAATCCTTTGTTCTCTAGGCCTTTCTTAACTTGTTAATCTCACTCCAAAACTTTTCTTATTTTCAACAAAATTTGTTGATAACATCTCACCCCACTCTCTCATTTTGCTCTCTTTTACATTGCTTCACCACTCTCTTAACTCTCTCCTTTTTCTCCCATATACTCTTCCCCCCTTGCATCACTTTTACTTTGAAAACTTCTCAATCTAACTTTTTCTCCAGCAACTTTTTTTTCTTTACATCATCATTCCACCAATCGCCTCCTCTTCCCTCCCGCACCCACTTTCCTGTAACCACAAACTTCTGCTGAACACTCTAACACTACAATTTTAAACCACCCCATACCTCTTCGACCCATTGCCTATGCTCTCATTAGCCCATCTATCCTCCAATAGCTGTTTTTTATCTTACCCTTAACTGCCTCCTCTTTTAGTTTATAAACCTTTACCTCTCTCTTCCCCTGATGCTTCTATTCTCCTTGTATCCCATCTACCTTTACTCTCAGTGTAGCTACAAAAGAAAGTGATCTGATATATCTGTGGCCCCTCTATAAACATGTACATCCTGAAGTCTACTCAACAGTCTTTTATCTACCAATACAAAATCCAACAAACTCCTGCCATTTCGCCCTCATCAATATCTTGTATAAATTATTTATCCTCTTTTTCTTAAAATATGTATTACCTATAACTAAACCCCCTTTTTATACAAAGTTCAATCAAAGGGGTCCCATTATTATTTACACCTGGCACCCCAAACTTACCTACCACCCACCCTCTCTAAAAGTTTCTCCACTTTAGCATTCAGGTCCCCTACCACAATTACTCTTTCACTTGGTTCAAGGGTCCTTACATTCACTTAACATCCCCAAAAACTCTCTCTCTCCCCTGTTCCCTCTTCTCCAGGTGCATCACCTTATTATGACCCCTTTTAGATCCAACCCTTTTCTTTAATCCCCATATTTTTTGAATTTAACATTCATTTTATCTTTTCTCCTTCCATAACTGGATCCATTCAAACATTACTGCTACCCCTTCCTTGCTCTAACTCTCCTCAGATACTCGATTTAATCCCATTTATTTCCCCTCACTGAAACTCCCCCCCGACCCCCTTCAGCTTTGTTTCGCTTAGGGCCAGGGACAATCCAAACTTTCTTTTCATTCCATAACATCAAGCAATCATCTGTTTTTTGTTCATCCCGCACTAATCCACGCACCTTCAAGCATCCCAGTATTATTAAAGTTTTCTGCTTCTCTTTTTAGGTAAATGTCTACTGGAGAGGAAGGGGTGTGGTGTGTTACTAGCCCATTGCTCCCGGCATTCATTTTAGTCGCCTCATACGACAGCAAGGTTACGGAGGAAAGTTTCTTTTCCACTTCCCCATGAACAATAGAAGAAATAAAAGAAAAACAAGAGCTATTTAGGAAAAAGGAGTGGAAAAATAGATGGTATGTATATATATATGCATGTGCGTGTCTTGTGAAAGTGGGTGACCAAAGTGAATAGGAAGTAGCGTAAGCAAGATATCCCTGTTCTAATCTAGCGTGTTTATTGAGACAGAAAAAGAAAACTAACGCAATCCTTAACACATGCAAAAAACAGTTACAGGTTTCTGTTTCACAATATCTGGCAGGACGGTTAGTACTTCCCTGGGTGGTTGCTGTCTACCAAACCTAAACCTATTTATATATATATAATTTTATAGATATATATATATATCTATATATTTATATATATATATTATTTATATAGATATATATATTATATATATATATATATATATATTATATATATATATATTTAATATATATAATCTTTCTTTACAACAAACAGGCCGGTATCCACCGAGGCGGGGTTGGCCCAAAAGGAAAAAAACGAAGTTTTCTCCTTTTCCATTTAGTAATATATTACAGGAAGAAGAGGTTACTAGCCCCCTTAGCTCCATATATATATATATTTATATATATATATATAGTATAATAATATATATTATTATATTTATAATTATGTTCGTGTCGAATATGTTAAAATAGTCCAATAGGCAAGAACATCATTTTAAAATTAAGTTCCTTTCTAAATTTTTCTCTTATAGACGTTAAAAGATATATTTTTTTCATTAATATTGACGTAAATAAAAATTTATATTTTTTGCACCAAAAGGTAACTTAGAAAGAAAACTTACCTAACCTTATTAAAACAAGCGCAATTTATTTTAGCCTAAACCAAAACTAACTATATTTTAGATTTGTTTACATAATTTTATACTAAAAACCACAGTGAAATATATTTTTTTTCGTTAGGTTTATCCATGATTTGGCGAAAATTATGTACACAAATTTTCACTGGTTCGTATATGGCAGAATGAGCGTTGACTATTTAAGCCAAGAATCGCAGTTATGCCTATTCGGCACGACGACATATATATACTATTATATTTATATATATATTTATATATATATATATATATATATTATTATATTTATATAGTATATATTATTATTGCTGAAAAGGTTGCTTGCAAAACATGCTTCAGGGCTGCAGACATCAGATCAGGGAGATTGCCTACTTCTCCAGCTGTGAGTGAACCTCATCCGCGGGTCTTCCTCCAAAACAGTTCCCATATCGGCAATGGGGACGCGGACTCGACCATAAGACCCTCCGTATTGCAGTGGCTCTTGCGCCTTGGCACCTGCCCCGTGCACACATAATAATGTGTATTTGCGGCGGAAGTGCAAAAGCAGACCAGTACGGTCTACTTGGTCTTAACTGTTCCAAAACCAAGGGCTGGATGCAAAGACACAATGGAGGTCATCGGAATCATTAAGAGGCCCCTTGCTACAGCTGGATTGCCCGGCGAGAGGGAGCCACGATCCACTTGCACAAAACAATTACCCACCAAACCCAGCTAACCCGCCACTGACGGGATCCACCTTCTATCCTTGGACGAATTGCAAGCTCTTAGCATGGGACTTACCTGTGTGTTCAAACTGGCTTGGACACTATATCCATCACAGTGTGGGGCGACAGGGAGGAGCTGCTGACCACAGGGAGGAAGTACAGATCAGGCAATTACAGGGGGGACATTAGCCTACAGTATCAAATGTGTCCAGTGGGATCTGAGACCTTGGGATCATGGGGTGAGGGGAAAAAAATGCCATCGTTTCTTTATAGAATTGGGTTCCTGACTCATCGACACCACCAGGGACCAAGGGCAGGCCACTTTCATGTTCCAACGCCTCAGTCGTCGCCATCAGAGGGGAAATGCTTGCTGCATACTTGGCTCACGGTCCCAGCCTCGGAGGAGCTGGTGGAGGATAATTCATCATCTTTGATTTACATTGTGGCCATTGTTATTCATGTTTATGTTTTTTTTTCTGTGAATGTATTTTGTTTGTTATAAATGTCACCATAGAATAAAAAATATAGGGGGGTGGTAGGAGAAGGAATAAATATTCAAACAGCTCCGGGGTGAAGGAGTACCTTGAGTTTTCTCTGAGCCGTTTTATTGTCTTTATGGGAGGTTGAGGGGTTCCCCATTCCAGCTATAGAGGTGTGACTTCCCCCTAATTTTTTCAATTTATAATATATATATATTTATATATATATATATTTATATTATATATATATATAATATTTATATTTTTATATAATGTTTATTGGAGAGAAAAACGTGATTTTTTCGTTATGGACTCCTCATAAACATTCTAATAGCAGGGAAGCCAAGGAGTTAGGTCAGGATGTGGCGTCGTACTATGGGAAAAATGGGAGCGAGGGGAGGCAGTTAGAAGCGTTTGCCGCAGGTGCCAGCTAGGTATGGCGGGACACATGGGAGAGGTTGAAAAATACACAATGAATAATTTCGTCAGGTAAAAAACAATTAAAGTGTTCGAATCTAAATATAAATTGCTTAAAAAGATTATTTTCCTCTTATAAAATATATAATTAAAATTTAGCAATAAGAAATGCAAATCGAGAAAGTTCATGTTTTATGAAAATTATATCTATACATTCGAATGTTTTATAGCCATGAGTGTGTTGAGCCTAAGACAGCCAGCTGGGCAACTTGGCATCCAAGTGCTGATCTCTCCACACTTGAGGACTCTACATTATAATCAGTATTTCAACAGTGCCAGTGTGGTGGTTAACAATTTCATGGGTGATGAAAAATTCACACGGTAAAACAGGTAAATTCATCTCCATGATGTTATAAACACTTATGTATATACATTGATGATCACTGTGTGGGCCACTCAAAAAATAGAAGAATATTAATATATACTAATAATAATCCCCATAATAATATAATGTAATGATATTAATAATGTCGGTTCTCTGAACCATTCATCTACAATAATTTTAATAAACAATTTCTCCAGTAAATGTATTTCAATTCACATATTTCATGCATTATTCTTCTTGATTTAGAAAATTTGCAGAAAACATCCGTTAGCTAAAGCGGCCTGCTGGATTTCAACATAGAGTAACGAGAGGCAAGACAATAGGAGGCTCTGGCAGTGTCTGGATCAATTTTGGAGCATATGAAGCTTCAGCATCATGTGCATTTCGATAAAAATCCTGAAGCTATTCAGTCTGGTTGAATCTTGTTTGAAGACGAAGGAGGGACGCCAGGAAAAAGTCCACACCAGCAGGAGAAAGGACTGAGGAAAGAAACCGCAATACATTTTTTCATTTCATTCTGTTACAGCTCTTGGCCACTGCCAGTTTCCAAATGACTTCGTGGAGTTGACTTTATTGAGAGGGAAAATTGAAAATCCTACGAAAACTCGAGGGAGGGACCTTCGAGTGGAGGTTTCGAAGCAATGAGAGAAATCCATGGAATGGTCGCCCAGTGACCCTTCATTCTACTAAAGCTTCGCTAAAATGACGAGTATGTTTAGAAAACATGTAGATTAGCTACTGGATTGCAAGCACGGTGGAACCCAAACCCCAAAGGTGTCTTATTTGAGGTTTCCTAGTAAGTCTGTCATGCTGGGGAAGAGAAAAGGACACGTCCTTGGGAGTATGGTTGAAAACTTGTCGTTGTCATAAAGAGTTGACTCCTTGTGTGTGTCTGGCGTGCCCAACACAACACAAAATTTTAGGAAACTATGAACTGCTGTGGATTAGGAATTAAGCATCCAATTAATCCATTTGATAGGAGAGTAGGCATATCATCCCAAAGAGAAACTAGAGCTGATATTAAAGGGACATAAAAGAATTTAATTTTTTAGACAGCACTTCTGATGGTTTCCTCCCTGATGTTGTATGTGATGAAGATTATTGATACGTCCATAATGAATGTGACAACTTGAAGCCTCTTCCCTGTTGCTGGAAAGGCCACTGCGCCATATCCCTGTCGTGGTCAGGGGATATGACAAAGCTGGAAACTATATCGGGGATTTAAAATGGTTATCATCAATGCTCAGAGAAATTAATCCAAAGTCTTCGTTTATTGCTTGTGTAGGATCATATCTAATACTTTTTTCGGAACACTCTTATCTGGAGGTTTTTACTTCAGAGGTCTTCAATATGAACCAATGAGGAATAAGTTTGTAAAGAGGACCTCATCCTTTCAGGTACTGAGGTAATCCCAGAAAAAATGGAAACAGGTATTAATAAGTCGATTTTGCTTATCTGATGTTGTGATTTCTCTTTCCTTTGAATTATCTTCTGGTCTGCCGAACAGTCATGAAAGAAATCTATCTTTCTGAAGATCAGCGCAGAGTGGATAATGTTGCAATGAAAGAGGTGTGAAGGAAATGCACACTTGTTTTGAGTGGAAAAAGCAAAGCTCTGAAAAGAAAGGAATGCCAGGAAGAAAGACTGTATATTAAAGGGATGCCGGCTGTGCATTGCAGGAGGAAGGTAAAAAACGGACTGCCCCGCCTGCTTGAATGTCTTGACGACTTCTTTCAAGGAATAAGTGATGCTTTCTGAAAGTACTAGTTCTAAATTGCCAATAATCGATGTTTTACAGCTAATCACTTTGGCAGGTTAAACCAAAAGAGATAGTTCGTAAGCAAATTCCAAATTTTATTTCCAGACATTCCATGCGTATTTCAATGGTAAAAATAAGAAACACAGCCAAAAAAGTTTCCTATTGGCCCCATACAAGGCAGGAGGTCCTTATTCAAACACGTCCTCTACCCAAAGCAACCCAAAAATTATCTCCAGTAACCCCCAAATGACCAACATCAATACCCAAGCCCCTCCCACTCATATATTTGTCCATCTGTCTGAAAGGACCAAAGGTTCCTTGCGTCTATCACCCTAATGAGAAGATTGTTTCACGGCATTCTAACTATGTTAGAAAAACGAGTACTTTGACCTAAGTTCTTTCTAACTCTAAATTTATCCATACCTTAAATCCATTATTTCTGCTTCTTACCTGGTTCGACACCTCAGTACTTATTATTCTCCTTTGTTTATGCCACGGTCATCAAACTTATTACACTTTAAGGTATCTACCCTCATTTACGTCTCTTCAGCGAGTGGTATTTAAGGATTATGTCTATCTTCATACGGAAGTATTCTTTACACAGTAGTTAAATCATTTTAGTCATTCTTCTCTGTATATTCTCTAATTGAGTCTAATCCATCCTGATGAGTCTATATGATGATGATATTAGTGCGGGAAATCGGAAACAACTACTTCGGAGGCTTCTGGAGGCTGCCACATTCAGTGTTGAAGGTCGGCTTTGAAACAGGAGGCATCGCAGCTTCTGGAAGTTTATTGGGGAAATTGATTTCTGTGATGAATCTCTGCCCGGCTTGTCAAGGTTTGAGATCTCTTTGACTGTACGTTTTTTTGTCTTTTTCTTCATGCGAGAGAAAAGTCTTTCTAAATTGAAAATTGCTAAATATATAATATTACATTCAACCTTGAGAAGATATAATTGAAAAGTATCTGGACGTTACTTTTAATTTAAAACACGAATATGCTAAAGATGGGTTTTGTTATGATTCATTGGATTAATTTGCAGAAAATATTTTCGATTTCTGAAGATAAGGCTCGAAAAAAACAGAAGCTTTTTAAATCCTCTTCTATTTTATTTACCTTTTGAAGACTAGGCTGGAATGTTGACATTAACATATCTTTTTTCTTGTTTTTTTTTTATAAATAAATGCAGCATTATCTATTCACTAAAGTTTTAACGATTACATGTGTTTTCTTATTTTCAGTTTGCTTATGACAGTAATATTTAAAAAATTACTAGAAACATATTACGTTTTTCTGTCTAAATTTGCTTGAAGACGGTGAAAAGTTTTCGAGGATAATGAGATCAGGTTCTAAGTAGTGGTTCTTAACCTTGTTAGAGTACTGAGCTCGCCAAGTTTCATCCGTGTAGTATTCACCCACCCTTGTAACGGATAAATGAATAGGATTTCAATTCGGAACTGCAAATCAGTGTGACCTTTTTGTTGTTTGCCCTTTCAGAGGGAAAAGTTTCAGAAAGGCGCGGCATCCACCTGTAAGTGTCACCTTCATATCATATGTCGCAACAAAGTTGGTCCTTTTCTTCGTTTTGGATGTCTCCTATCCTCGAAAAGGATTTTGTTCGCAATGATACGTTCTAACAAATGGCGTGGGAGTATCTGAAGGACTTTCTAGCAATAGGAGGGATCGCTACGAGTTGGTGACACCAAAAACGTTGAGAGCGCTGTTCTGAAGAGTCTTTGATATGGCTCTGCTGAAAGAGTTAATGATTTCGTCGGGGTATACATCATTGTCATCTGTGTGTTTGCAACATTGAACTTAGTGGAATCCGGCTGTCTCGCCCATGCTGGATATGACTCTGGTGGGGAAAGTATCGTCGAGAGGACTGGAGGCTCATCTAAGTGCATGGGCAATTGCTTGCTTTAGTCCCGGGTTACAGATATGTCTCCGATTCCAGGGGGACCACATCTTTCCATATTACTTACACAATCGTTTCCAGCAGGAAAACGCTCTTGCGAAGTTATCATTCTCTGTTCGTCGTTTCCATAACAGTAGCTATTTTGAATTGTCTTCAGGTTTTTTTCTTCCGCTTCGATGCGTAGGCTCCACCACACTGCATCTGTCTAGACTGAGTGATTGAGAGCATCGAAGATATTCGGGCCATGTAGCCAAATGAGAATGAACAAACAGGGCTTATTCCACACGCAAGGCAAAACACGGATTCAGCACGTTTCCGGGATACCACCGATTCGTTCGAATCTTACAGAAGTCGTCGAAATTCAGAGGCCCAATTCATTTACACGCTTTCTTTGAAGAGAGTTTGCGATGCTTCATAGGCACTATTTCGCAACGTTGAAACATTCCACTACAATTTTAAATTACTTTGCCAAATTTCGGAGGCAGGTTTTTGTTGCCTAACAACGCATACTTTTGCAGCAACCACAGTAGTGCGTGAACAATGACTTGAGGTATTGGCTGTCTATCCAGTGATAGTAAAGCAGTAACTTTATTGTGTTTTTTATATTGGTAGGAAATTAGAAAGGAAAACAATGCAAACAATGTGACATTTTATGTGGAAAACGCTTCGCTCTCCAGGTGCGGTATCGAAACCTTACGGCTTGATAAGCTCCTGGATGAGCGAAACGTATGCAACAAAAAATGTCACTTTAGTTGCATTTGTGCCCTTTTACTTAAGGTTATGTGTATAGATGTAAATTAAAAGTACTGATGTAGTTAAATCTTGAGCACAAAGCCTATAAATAAGCTGATGTTAATTTAATTATAATTTATGTTTTGTGTCGATTTCGGCTGGTGTGAATGCCAATTTGCCACGTATGATTGAAGAGAAAGAGAAAATTGTAAAAATTATTAGTTTTGGGGTGGATGTAAAACCATTAATTTTTTCATCTTAATAGATTTGTGGAAATTTTAAATAGAAAGAAAACATGTGGAAAAGGGAAAACTGAGAAAATGTTGCTATACGTCTACGACTCTATGACGTATTTATTAACGGGTGTAAATCGAACTCTATAATTTCCTATTTTCGGTGCATTCTCACCTTTCTGTCTGCTTTTCTTCCTGGTTAGTTTTCGTTAATATAGCTTGAAAAAACAAATTTTAACATTATAATGAGTGGCGTAATGTAACTAGTGCTCGTTTTTTTTAGACAACCTTTTTTTTTTTTCTTTTCCATGCATTGATCAATGGTTATAGCCCATTCCCAATATTTTGTTTCTGTGGCTAAGCTTAAGAAAACCTCTTCTAAATCAGTTATCAAAACAAACATCACTGGTTGAATCAAGAAGAGGGTTCGAAATGTTACGAGTGTTTGATGGTGCCAATTTGCTTATTTAATTTCTGTAATGATTTTGTATTACCTCCGGTGAAATGGCTGGGCTAGGCTTCTCTGTTGTTGTTTTTCAACGCAGATTTGCCAATAAACTGACAGCTTCCCACCATCAATAAGAGGCATTACCATTAGACCCCTGGTTGTCTCCAAGAACGGGCTGGACAGATACTTAAATTCGGTGCCGGATCAGCCGGGCTGTGGTTCGTATGTTGGACTACGTGCGGCCAGCAGTAACAGCCTCGTTGATCAGGCCGTGATCCACCGGGAGGTCTGGTCGTGGACCAGGCCACGGGGGTGTTGATCACCGGAATACCCTCCAGGTAGACTCCAGGTAGGTATTAAATAACTTGTATTCATTGCTTTCCATTGTATAACCGAAAAATACTTCATCTGGTCGCCTTCAAATATTTAGCATTAGAATGTTCTACTAAGAGGGATATTTATTGCTTCAGTGTCCTTCGAAAACTATAATTTGAAAATTTTATTATTATAAGTTTTAAAATATTATTCTTACATAAATAAATAACAAAAAGGCACAATACCGTGACTGGAACGATACACAAATAACCCGCACATAAAAGAGAGAAGCTTACGACGACGTTTCGGTCCGACTTGGACCATTGACAAAGTCACACTAACAGAGGTGGAGCAGGACGGCTATATATAGGCAGGAAGAGGTGGAGGTAGTAGTAGTAGTAGTAGTACAAGAAATGTATATAATACCGACAGGATGAAGTGACACATGCACAACACCCGGGCATCCCCACCGTAGACGTTTCGCCATCCAGCCAGCCACTGGATGGCGAAACGTCCACAACAAAGACAACCAGACGCCGCACATGTGTCTTAATTTCATCAGTAGTTGTAGTAGAAGAAGAAGAGGTAGTAGTAGTGGTAGTGGTAGAAGTGGGAAATAAGGAAAGACGAGCCAGTCAAATACAAAGGAAGGGGAGCACTGCAAGAGAGCTAGAAACCCACAGAGGAGAGCAAGCGCACGAGGTGCGTGACAAGGGGAAGTGTCATCTGTCCCTCTCTTCCCTATTTTCCC
>NC_069408.1:62826996-62830093 GCF_026875155.1 Cherax quadricarinatus | reverse complement strand
CCCTTGAGAGTCATACCAGTATGGGTGAGACAGCCGTTCACGTTCAATGTTGCGACAACAGATGTCAATGATGAATACCCCGACGAAATCATTGAACTTCAGCAGAGCCAGGATCAAAAGCAACTCTTCAGAACAGCGCTCTCAACGTTTTGGTGTCACCAAATAGTAGCGTTCCCTCTTATTGCTAAGAAAGTCCTTCAGATACTCACGCCATTTGTTAGAACGTATCTTTGCGAACAATCCTTTTCGAGGATGGTAGACATCAAAACGAAGAAAAGGAGCAGACTTTGTTGCGAAAATGATATGAGGGTGACACTTGGCAAGGTGATGCCGAGCATTTCTGAACTTGTCTCTGAAAGGCAACAACAAAAGTCACATTGATTTGCAGTTCCGATTGAAATCCTATTTCATTTATCCAATTACGAAGGGTGCGGTGAATACACGGGTGAAACTTGCGGGGCTCAGTACCTCTAACAAGGTTAAGAACCACTACTCGAACCTGAGCCTCATTATCCTCGTAAAAACTTTTCACCGTCTTCAGCAAATTTAGACAGAAAAACGTAATATGTTTGCTAGTTGATTTTTAAATATTACTGTCATAAGCAAACTGAAAATAAGAAAAAAATGTAGATCGTTAAAACTTTAGTGAATAGATAATGCTGCATTTTATTTTATTAAAAAAAAAAAAAAGAAAAAAGATATGTAATTTCAACATTCAGCCTAGTCTTCAAAGGTAAATAGAGAGGATTTAAAGCTTCTGTTTTCGAGCCTTATCTTCAGAAATCGAAACTTATTTTCTGCAAATTAATCAATGATCATATCAAAACCCATCTTTGCATATTCGTGTTAAATTAAAAGTAACGTCAGATACTTCAATCATATCTTCTCAAGGTTGAATGTAAGATATATATTTTTTAGCAATTTCAATTTAGAAAGACTTCTCTCGCATGAAGAAAAAGACAAAAAGAGTACAGTCAAGAGATTCTCAAACCTTGACAAGCCTGGCAGAGATTCACAGAAATCAGATTTCACAATAAACTCCAGAAGCTGCAATGCTGTCTGTTTCAATGCCTCTTCAACACTGATTGTGGCAGCCTTCCAGAAGCCTCCGAAGTAGTCCGATGTCCGCACTAATATCTTCATCATATAGACTCATCAGGATGGATATAGACTCATTAGAGAATATACAGAGAAGAATGACTAAAATGATTTACTGTGTAAGGAACCTCCCGTATGAAGATAGACTTAAAGCCTTAAATCTCCACTCTCTGGAGAGGCGTAGAATGAGGAGGAGATATCATTAAAGTGTATAAGTGGATGACAGGCATAAACAAAGGAGATATTAATAAAGTACTGAGGGTGTCGAACCAGGTAAGAACCAGAAATAATGGATTTAAGTTGGATAAATTTAGATTTAGAAAGGACATAGGTAAGTACTGTTTTTCTAACAGAGTTACGGATGCGTGAAACAATCTTCTCAGTAGGGTGATAGACGCTAGGACCTTGGGTAGCTTTAAGAAGAGATTGGACAAATATATGAGTGGGAGGGGCTGGGTTTGATTGTTGTCATTGGGTACGGGAGTTAATTTTTGGGTTGCTTTGGGTAGAGGTCGTTTTGATAAGGACCTGCCTTGTATGGGCCAATAGGCCTTCTGCTGTGTTCTTATGTTATCATTGAATTCATGGAATATCTGAATAAAATTTGGAATTTGCTTACGAATATCTTCTTTTGTTTTACCTGCCAAAGTGTTTAGCTGTATAACATAGAGTATTGGCTAAATTTGAACTAGTACTTCAGAAAGAATCACTTATTCTTGATGATGTCGTCAAGACATTCAAGCAGCCGTTTTTTACTTCCTCCTGCAATGCCAGACAGCATCCTTTACTGTCTTTCCTGGCATCCTTCTTTCAGAGCTTTGCTTTTTCACTCAATAAAAGTGTTCATTTCTTCACACTCTTCAGTTGCACAGTTTCACTGCGCTGATCTTCAGGAAGATGAGATTTCTTGCATGACTTCGCATCAGAAAGATAATTCAGAAAAGATAAATCACATACAGCAGATAGCAAAATCTGAGCTATTAATACCTGTGTCCACATTTTTCTGGGGATTACTCAGTACCTGAAAGGATGAGGCCATCTTTACAAACTTTTCCTTAATTGGGTTCATATTAGCTCTTCATATTGACTTATTCCTTCATTATCCTTCAGCATTTTCCATCGATGAGTTGAGACTGTAAGGAATGAATAGACTTTCCCTAAGGTTCCAAAAAAAAGTCACTCATGCAGTACCTCCAGATAAGGCATAAACAAAGACTTTGGATTAATTTCTTTGAGCTTTGATTGAACACTATTTTAAATCCCAGATATAGTTTCAGCGTTGTCATATCCCTGACCACGACAGGGATATGAGCAGTGGCCTTTCCAGCAACAGGGAAGAGGCTTCAAGTTTGTCACATTCATTATGGACGTATCTAATAGCTTCACATATATCATCAGGGTGGGAATCCATCAGAAGTGCTGTCTAAAAAATTAAATGCTTTTCTGTCTTTACATCAGCCTCTATTTTCTCTTTGGTGATGATATGCTACTCTCCTATCAAATGGATTAGGATGATTAATCCTAATCCACAGCAGCTCATAGTTTCCTTTGTTGATGACATCTACTCTTTATGATTCTCCTCCACCACGATGCTGTGAACACTAACTCCAAGGCCGAGGGACTGATTACCTCATCTTTTGTATATAGTTATACTGTCTTCCTATTATGTCCTAGAATCTGTATTGATAAAGCCACTGGATGGCGAAACGTCTACTACAATAAAGATATCCAGATGTTGCACATGTGTCTTAACTTTCACTCTTTATGACAACGACAAGTTCCAACCATACTCCTAAGGACGTCCATTTTCCCAGGCATGACAGACGCTACTAGGAAACCTCATAATAAGACACCTTTGGGTTTGGGTTCCACCGTGCTTGCAATCCAGTAGCTAATCTACATGTCGCAACTCCTTTCTCAAGAGAAAACATTCTGCAGCGAGAAAACGTTTGACTGAGCTTAAACCATTTATGTTCTCTAAACATACTCGTCATTTAGC
>NC_069408.1:62821996-62824496 GCF_026875155.1 Cherax quadricarinatus | reverse complement strand
TTATTGTAAACTTATCTAAAATATATTTAACTGAATTGGGCCTAAACTAAATTGTGCTTCTTATAATAAGGTAAGGTAAGTTTACTAAGGTACTTTAGGTACAAAATTATTAGTTTTTACATTAACATAAATGAAAAAAATATATGATTAAAGGTATAAGAGAAAATTTTAGAATGGACTTAATTTTAAATGAACTCTTGCCAATTGACCATTTTACCTAATAGGCACAACATTTATATATATATATAAATATATATATATATATATAAATATATATATATATATATATATGTATATTATATATAATATTAAAATATATATATATATATATATATATATATATATATATATATATATATATATATATATATATATATTTACTTATTTATATATATTATAGGGAGGTACCACCTCAGAACTATCCTCAGAGAAAAGAAATAAACTTGCTTCAGGGAAAACTCAAGGTTCTCCCTGAAGCTATTTGAGAATTTTCTCCTACCACCCCCTATATTTCAAGTATGTTTTATTTAAAGACAAAATACATTGGCCAAACATTCACAAAAATACAACAGAAAGTAAAACAACATATATATATATATATATATATATATAATATATAATATATATATATATAATATAAATATATATATATATGTATATAAAATATATATATATATATTATATAAAATATATATATATATATATATATATATATATATATATATATATATATATATATATATATATATATGACGTAGGTTTAAAAATGTAGTGTTAGTGTTCAGCAGAAGTTTGTGGTTAGCGGAAAGTGGATGCGGGAGGGAAGAGGAGCGATTGGTGGAATGATGATGTAAAGAGAGTAGTAAGGGAGAAAAAGTTAGCATATGAGTAGTTTTTACAAAGTAGAAGTGATGCAAGGAGGGAAGAGTATATGGAGAAAAAGAGAGAGGTTAAGAGAGTGGTGAAGCAATGTAAAAAGAGAGCAAATGAGAGAGTGGGTGAGATGTTATCAACAAATTTTGTTGAAAATAAGAAAAAGTTTTGAGTGAGATTAACAAGTTAAGAAAGCCTAGAGAACAAATGGATTTGTAAGTTAAAAATAGGAAAGGAGAGTTATTAAATGGAGAGTTAGAGGTATTGGGAAGATTGAGGGAATATTTTGAGGAATTGTTAAATGTTGATGAAGATAAGGAAGCTGTGATTTCGTGTATAGGGCAAGGAGGAATAACATCTTGTAGGAGTGAGGAAGAGCCAGTTGTGAGTGTGGGGGAAGTTCGTGAGGCAGTAGGTAAATTGAAAGGGGGTAAGGCAGCTGGGATTGATGGGATCAAGATAGAAATGTTAAAAGCAGGTGGAGATATAGTTTTGGAGTGGTTAGTGCTATTATTTAATAAATGTATGGAAGAGGGTAAGGTACCTAGGGATTTTCAGAGAGCATGCATAGTTCCTTTGTATTACAACCTAGGAATCCACATGGCCTGTTATCCTGGGCGTAAAGGGAGCAAAATAAACACAGCAGAAAAAGTTTAGACTTATATTATCCTTCACTAATTTAGAACAGCAATATGTACACTATGTACAGTGATAAGTATTAGTGCACTCCACGGTAAGCAAGGCAGAAATAGAAGCCACAAGAGAGCAGACCGTGCTTCAACCAGCTCTAGAATGGGAATGACAAGGGCAGACAGGAGAGTGATACCCACATAACCTCTGCGATTGCCAAAACCATCTTCTTATTGGCTGGAACCTGGTCACTAGTTGAACGACGGGGCCCCATCATCAACTTTCAGCAACCTGGTTCGCTGGTTGGGGGAGATAGCCTTTAAATGAGGGTGTGTACATGCGCCGAATAAAGGTTACGTACTCTTTGCATGCCACACTTTGTATAAAGGCAAAGGGGACAAAAGAGAGTGCAAAAATTATAGGGGGATAAGTCTGTTGAGTATACCTGGTAAAGTGTATGGTAGTTATTATTGAAAGAATTAAGAGTAAGACGGAGAATAGGATAGCAGTTGAACAAGGAGGCTTGGGAAAAGGTAGGGGGTTTTGTGGACCAGGTGTTTACAGTGAAACATATTAGTGAACAGTATTTAGATAAGGCAAAAAGAGGTTTTTGGGGCATTTATAGATTTGGAAAAGGCGTATGACAGGGTGGATAAGGGGGCAATGTGGCAGATGTTGCAGGTGTATGGTATAGGAGGTAAGTTACTGAAAGCAGTGAAGAGTTTTTACGAGGATAGTGAGGCTCAAGTTAAGGAATGTAGGAAAGAGGGAGATTATTTTCCAGTAAAAATAGGCTCTTAGACTAGGATGTGTGATGTCATTATGGTTGTTAATATATTTTATAGATGGGGTTGTTAGAGAAGTAAATGCGAGGGTCTTGGCAAGAGGCGTGGAGTTAAAGATAAAGAATCACACATAAAGTGGGAGTTGTCACAGTTGCTCTTTGCTGATGACACTGTGCTCTTGGGAGATTCTGAAGAGAAGTTTCAGAGGTTGG
>NC_069408.1:62811996-62816996 GCF_026875155.1 Cherax quadricarinatus | reverse complement strand
TATTTAAGGACTTATTGGCTTTTGTCTTTCACTCTCTGTGCTGCACACTACATTCACTCACAGTACTTATTCTAGTGCTTCTGAGTACAAAGCACAATAAACTACCAGAGGGTACATTTAATAGATTTTATGTAATGTTTTGTGTATACTAAACTATTTCAAGAATCATTCATTTTGACTGAATAAATTAATCCTAGACATCATTTTTGGTTGAGTAAAGTTCTAAAACTTTTTATAGCTAGCATTATTTCCCCCATTCGTCATCCTATTAAGAAAGCCTTAGATAAAAACGTCTTTCTATGGATAATTAGAGCTGCTCCACTGAGTTCTAGGGATAATAATGGTAAATGTATTACCTGCCAGAAACTGGCTAGATGCAAGAAGGTTATCAACACGTTATCCTTCCAGTATTCTCTGATAGATGTCTTTGATAACAGATGTCACTTACAACAAATACCTTCCAGTCTTGATTATTATTATTATAATCAAAAAGAAGCGCTAAACCACAAGGACTATACAGCTTCCAGTCTTGATTCTTAATTAATTGTAATGTGTGAAATTTAATTAACTTACAAAATTTCCTGTAGATCATTAAGTCAATATCATTTTCATTACTTGACATATCAGATAACACATTTGTAACCTGCAACAATTCACTACAGAATTTCTTCTAAATTTTGTTCAGCTTCTACGAGCAGTTTCCTTGTTTAGATTGTAGTGAGTGAAAAATATTAGTGTTTTATATCTAACACAGTAAAGTTCATTATGTGAAACGGATCTTGTTTAGTTAACTGTATTCTTGTTAAGTCTTTGGCTGATTCAATATAACAAATATTATACACATGTTATTTATTTGGCTCTAAGTGAAAATGTAATTAATGGTATCTTAGGCACTGTTCAAGTAGTTATTTTTAAATACAAAACATTAAATAATTTTTTTGGGTATTCGAACATTTAACAATTTTGTCAAAATTAGTAAAATTTGAAGTAATTGAGAATAATACAAAATATTAAGGAATTTTAAATGCAATTTGTTATTTTTCTGATTAACTGCGTAAATGAAATCGAGTATCTGGAAGGATTATTGAAATTGTAATTGACTTTGAATTATATATCACGAAGTCGTAATACCACGATTCCAAACAAGCCCCACTGGTTTGTATTGGTAGGCATGTTGTTGTTAGTAGAGGGAAGGTAGTGGTGGTAGTGGTAGTGGTGGTAGTGGTAGTGGTGGTAGTGGTGGTAGTGGTGGTGGTGGTGGTGGTGGTGGTGAGAGTGGCGAGGGTGAGGGCTGTGTATGGTCAGGGTAGGGTCGATGGTTTATATGAGCACTGGTGGTGGCGAAGGTTGTGTTGGTGATCATGGGGGCAAGAGTAGTGGTGTCGGGAATGGTATTAAATACAGTTGTAATACTGATAATGATTGTCGCTAGTAATATATACCTGTACATCCTGCCGTCAACCACAAATCCCACTATACAAAGTCTGATTAAGGAGTTCACCTTTAAGATTGACATAAGGAGTTTTCCTTTAAGAGTGAAACGTGGGGATTCACACAAAGGAGTAAACTCCAGGAATAGAATTGGTTATGCGCTTCAGAAGTTAAACCTGTTGCAACTGTTAATCATTGGCAAAAGCAATATAGTCGTAATATATGAATTATGTCACTTTCCGAGGAAGGAGAAGATTTGCATGAGTGTGAGAAAGACCACAGAAACATAAAACTTGACAGACACAGACCAAAAAGAGAATAAACTCTTTACCCACAACTGCGCAAAAGATTCCATTACTTAGACAAACTATCTAACACGAACCACTGCTGATATCAACGAAAAATAAAGGGATGGAACTCAGTTTTCCGGCTCATCTTTTTAACAAATTTGAATAACTCATGAGTGTTTGTCAAATTACTCTGTATGATACCTACATAACGATAATAAAAAGTGGCTGTTTCTCTGTCATTTTTCCATCACAAAAATTGGATTTCACTTTATAAGGCTGAAACCTGTCACCTTGAGCTAGAATAGATCAGTAGGACAATGTGGATATTATCATAAAATCCTTTGAAGGGGATTTAATTTTTGATATCCTTTAAAGGGTCTTTCAGCCACTTGAGCTTCGAGATTTTAATAGAACTGGAGTTGCTGTTACATGAATATTGCCATTTTTCAAGGTATTATATATCTCATACAAAAAAAATATATAGGAGAAATAGGAAAAAACTTCTGTGTTCCCAGATTATTATAATTCGGGAAAAATATATGGTGTAAACTGATGATATACCAGGGTTTTAATGATTCATAGCTGGTATCTTATACTCAAAGGGGTCCTCTCCCTGTGATTCAACCCAGTTTTTTTACACCCGGCACCGAAACCTGTTGACACTGTCAGCAGATATTCGACCCTAATTAGGAGGGCAGAGGTTTGGGTTTCACTGAAATTGCATGTTTAAAATTTTTGACAAGTGAATTATGTACGAAACGTTGCCCGGTGCTACTAGGGCATCCAGGCCACATTGCATTGAAACGTAGAAACATTCGTGGCCAGTTTCGTGTGCGTGTTTTCCCCTGTCGTACACTGACAATCTCCAGGAAAGAGAGACATCCTTCCTGCCGTGAATAGTTACAGATATATCAGCGAGTTTTAGCAAGTGTCATGGGAGTACTATTTTCCTCGTGAATCATTTTTTGATAGTATTCAGGAGACGAGGATATTAGTGATAGTCCCTCAGGAGAAGTGGTGCCAAGCAGATGACAAAATGGAGGCGTCCAGCATCATCTCTTCATCCAAGCCAACGATTTCAGTCTCAGTGACGTCAAAAACGTCACAATCTCCCATTACAATGAGCCAGGTATTTTACTTACATCCGCTTATTTACTACCGCAGTGCCTAGGGTCGATATTGAGTGAATAGGCCTCACCATTTCGAGGTCGTTGAGGCATAGGCCAAGCCCAAAACACGATTTCCAGGTCATACCTGCAATAACCCGGAGGTATATCATCCTCAAGGTGAGTATTTACCCTTGCTTATCTTCTAAACGGGCCCTGGTGGGTTCTGTAAAAGCAAATTACGTTAGTAAATCCCCTGGGGGTAGTTACTGGGATCTCGAGATGTCAACAACAAAGATGAGAATTAATCCATTAAGTGATTCCTTTATTATACTAATAGTTTTTTATATAATCATCTTATCCAAAAATCTCATACAAGAAATTTATTTTGATCAAAATTGGTTATTTCCGCGGTGCACTACTGCTCTTTGTTTCATAAAGAGAATAAAAATTAAATATTCGCAGAATTGGTGGAGATTGAACTCACGGCAGATGACTCCTAAAACTCAAAGGACAGTGGGAGTTCAAACTCAAAGGACAGAGGGGGTTCATACCCCACCTCTTCGATTTTTTTTTTTTTTGCACTCGTGTCATTACGATCTCGTGAGTACGGAAAACTAAATATGTTTCCCCTCTCATCTTCCATTACACAGGATGGGGATCATACAAGGTCTTCAGATCTGTCAGCATGAGCTGGGAGACTTCACTAAGATAATGGAGATACGTCAAGTCTTCCTCAAAAGATTCTTCAGCTACCGGAGCTTCAGAAGTTTCCTTCCAGCACAGCTGGAATTGGTAGGAAAGACACATAGGCAACAGTTAGGCAACTTTATTCCGAAACGTTTCGCCTACACAGTAGGCTTCTTCAGTCGAATACAGAAAGTAGGCAGGAACAGTAGAGATGTGAAGACGATGTAATCAGTCCATCACCCTTGAAGTCCATCACCCTCAAATTCTACGACTTCAAGGGTGATGGACTGATTACATCGTCTTCACATCTCTACTGTTCCTGCCTACTTTCTGTATTCGACTGAAGAAGCCTACTGTGTAGGCGAAACGTTTCGGAATAAAGTTGCCTAACTGTTGCCTATGTGTCTTTCCTACCAACCTGTCGGTATTGTATACCATTTTGATGTCCACAGCTGGAATTACTAACACTTGGAAATTGCCATCTCTCAGGATAGCTTATCACATGCACAGGAGAAATAATATATCTCCATCATCCCCAGACCGAGGCATGAGAAAATTCACATAGGATTGAAGAGAGGGGGATGGGAAGAGAAATTTGTATGTCATATTATATTTAAATGTAGACAGAGAAAAGAAATGGACAGTGGAAGAGAAATTCTGATGGCTGCATATCATTATAAGATAACAACGCGGAGTCATTATATGCCTATGAGTAGTGTAATTTGGTCGATCTAGGAACACTGCCGGATAATGACCATGGAAAATGAGATAATGATGGGGTCTGTATGACCTTAGGGCTAACAGGGTAATTGTTTAATATGATTAATCATGCCCCAAGGGGATAGAGAGACTTATTCCTATACATTAATAAGTAGGTACATAAAGTAGAACAAAGGATTCGGGTGTGCAGGTGGCAGATTCCAGGATAATGAGTGTGGAAAAGAATGTGAAAAATGGGTGGTCTGCATAAGCACAAAGGTGCTGTCAGGGGGTACAAGTTTAATTTTGTTTAATCATCCCCCCAGGGGATAGGGGGAATTTATTTCTGTGTAATTACTAAGTATAGGAAGGGTAAAGGGAATGATCACTTCTGACTCCCCAAACTCAATCACTCTGTAGATGGGAAAAGGCAGTACAAAAAAGGATTCAGGGTGTGCAGGTGGGCAGATTCCCAGGATAATGAGTGTGGAAAAAGAATGTGATAATGGGTGGGGCTGCATAAGCTCAGGTGCTGTCAGGGGTAAAGATTTAATATGTTTTTAAACATCCCCAAGGGGATAGAGAGAGAGACTTATTTCTGTTTTAATTACTTAAGTATAAGAAGGTAGGTAATGATCAAATTTTGACTCCCAAACTCAATCACTCTGATAGATGGGAGAGGCAGTACAAAGGATTCAGGTGACTGGGTACAAGCTTACCATCTCCGAGGGAGTCCCCCCCCCCCTTCCCGGGGGGCTGCGACTCACTGACGCGACTGTTGCTA
>NC_069408.1:62704373-62811496 GCF_026875155.1 Cherax quadricarinatus | reverse complement strand
AAATTTTATACACTCTGTGTACAAGAAATTCAGGGAAAAAAACAGAGGTGTCATACGCACAGTTGTCTCATCATACGAAAGTACATCATCTTCATAACAATCATCATAATCATCACTAAGATAACATCGTTTCTGTTCTTACTCTCAACATAGTATCCTCTAATTTCTTATTAAGCTTCCAGACCAACTAACAAAAAATTTTATTAGCAAAAAAAAAATTAGAAATTGTAACATAGAATAATACTTATTAGTGAAATAATTAAATTATAGTAGCATGTAATAAATGTCTTAAAATTACTACTTAGAAATATCTTAACTGATGCTGAATTAGGACATTTAAATATCAATAAACTAAATAAAAAATAATGAACTATAACTCTTCGAAATATTTTTGACAAATGTTTGACAAATATCAACATCTATACTTCTGTTAGCTTGAAAGATCTCTCTGAAGATTGATGCCAGGAAACACGGAAAGGCGGAATTGCTTTTATGTCGCTACAAGTCCCTTGGATGCTTGACAGTTCTGGGCACGTCCTCCGAGACATGTCGTCGTGAACTATAAAATATATATCTTCTCGCGGAAAGGAACCACCACACCTGACTGGTTCCAGTTGGCTATCACACCGAACCGGCTATGACTACAACGACTTTTTCGGCTCACAAGGGCCTACATACATCTTGTATTGTCACCTCCAGAAATATGAACCTCGTTTCTCTTACATCTTGTCCTCTTCCCTGGACACCAGACTACCTTCGAATGCATTTTATGAAGTCCTGGAAATTAAAACATCTATCACTTCGGGCATTATACGTCTCGTTGGAGTCAGGGCAGATCGCATCGGACACAACAGAATAAAGTATCACTCGTCCGGCCTGACTTCTAAACCTGACTACGGGATTTTCTTGTGTGTCTTTGTAGCTCTCCCTCAGCAGCTGCTGACGAAGCTCAGTTGTTGTAGAGGCTGCTGAGAAGATACATTTTTTTTAAGCAGTTGTTGACGTGGTACAGTTGTCCCAGCCTTCTGATGTGGTACAATTGTTCGAGCAGATGCTGACGAGGTACAGTTTTCCAAACAGCTGTTGACAAGGAACAGTTGTCCCAACAGCTGCTAAGGAAGTACGATTGTCCCAACAGCTGCTGACGAAGTGCAGTTGTCCCAATAACTTCTCTGGTAGTATTAGTGTTCCAGCAGTTGTTAAGGAGGCAAAATTGTTTCAACAGCTGCTGACCAGGAACAGCTGTACCAAACGTTTATGGCAATGTACAATTGATGAGTTATGAGTTATTTTACATGACTCAAATATTAGTTACTCACATATCCGTGATGGTTTAGTTAATGCTTAATTGCCGGTGTCAGAACTAATTGTTTGCACTCCTTGTAATAATGCCGAGTCAGTCCCGGGAGCCAGCAGATCACTCTCCAAGGAAACTCGTTGATGACGCATTTTACCATGTGCATCAATAACTGACCACTACGTAGAAAGAGTGCTCATGAGATACACAGTAAACAGAGTACCAAGTTGATCAAGGGTACCCTTAAGGAAAGTAACCCTCCATGCTGCACTGCAAAGTACCATGTCGCCCGTGGAAGTTGATTTGTCATGCAATATTGTTCATGGAACCTTGAAAACGCCTCAGAGTAATGATGATCAAACGACAGTCAGAGAACCAATTATGAAGTGCTCATTCCAACACTAAGGGCGATATCGAAAGGAAGTGTCGATAACGAGTGTTCAAACTCGTTCAAAGAACTCTCCCAAAGAGGAACTGATTAAAAAATATTAGCTATATCCAATTACTATCTCTCTCCCTCCCTCCGTCCTTCCTTCTCTCCTTCCCTCCAACCACCCTTCCTCTTTACCTTCAAAATATTCACCTACCCTCATTGCTTCCCACTCTTACTACCTTCCTCTCAATTTCCCACCCTCACTATCTCCATCCCAATTTCCCACCTTCCCTACCTCGCTCTATGCTTTCAACGCTCTCTTCCAATTTCCTCCCTTCCATATCTTCCTCCCAACTTCTAATAACTTGCCACCCTCGTGACTTCCCTTCCTCCCAAACTCCATCCTTTTCAACTTCCAATCCTCCCTGCCATCCTCCCAATTTTAATTTCCCACCCTTTCATGTCTCCTTTGCATTGTCCCACTCACTGCCTTTCATCATCCTACCCTCCTTATCTGCCTTCCTCTCAGTTGTGTCCTTCCCTGTTAACTTCTCTTCCTCTCAACATTCAACTCGATCTCCTTCATTCACAACTTCCAGCTCACCTTCCCTCCAAACTCCAAGCTTTCCCTCCTATGTGCCTACCTTCCTTTTTTCTCCTCTCCCACCTTTCTCCCCTTAAACTTTCCCGCTCTCCTTCTTGTAATCTGACTCATCTCCATCCTCCCTTCCTTCTTCTTGAACTCCATCCCTTCCTGTTTCACGCCCTTCCTAGTTCCTCCTTACACTGATGTATTTCAGTCAATAAACACATCGCAGTGTATGTTCATGTGTCGTTTTAATCTATCTGGAGATAAGTAACTCAGGGGCAAAGCCAGCCAACCTGGGCTCCGGGACTAGGCTCATTGTCGGTCTGCCTTCATTAAGCCCAGGCCTCACAAAGGCTATATTACGTTGAAACATAACCTGAGGTTGCTATCATTTATAACTAGTGTATATGTATGTCTGCGAAAACGCATGTTCCCAAGCAAACCATACCACGGGCGGGGTTAGAACCCGCGATCTGAGTATCAAAAAACTCCAGACCGACGCGTTAGCCACTGGGCCAGCTAGCCACAATAAAAATTCACCCAACTCGGTATATTTATACACCATAGGAAGGTTAGCATAGGCACCACTGTGACCAAAAATGCAAGTTTTTACAGAAGAATCTCCAGGTAGCGTGGTATGACGATGCTAGGTGAAAGATTTCCCTCGAGTTGTATTGAACTCACACTGATCAGTGATATTGTTAAAAAAAATATATGTATTTTTCTTTTATCGAAGTTTGCTCTCCCGTTTACTTCATAAAAACAGATGGACTGATGTTACTGAAATTCCTAAGAGTTCTTTTCCTGCGTAAAGACATAAGGAATAAAGCCTTATAAAAAAATAATAATTTTTTGTAAATTCAGCTTAGCATTTAATATTTATTTTGGGTTCAGTATAAAAATAAAATCTGGGCAGCTAAATGGAATTATGTAAATGGTAAGGAAATTTGATGTTTAAAGGTCTGTTATTTTTTCAGTTTGATAATCGAATTTCTGACTGGTCCAGAAATGTAAGAATAATATTTTCAAACTTGTAATAATAAAATTGTGAAATTATAGTTTTCGAAGGACACTGAAGCAATAAATATTCCTCTTAGTTGAACATTCTAATGCTAAATATTTGAAGGCGACCAGATGAAGCATTTTCCAGTTATATAATGGAAAGCAATGAATACAAGTTATTTAATACCTACCTGGAGTCTACCTGGAGGGTATTCCGGTGATCAACGCCCCCGCGGCCTGGTCCACGACCAGGCCTCCCGGTGGATCAGGGCCTTATCAACGAGGCTGTTACTGCTGGCCGCACGCAGTCCAACATACTAACCACAGCCCGGCTGATCCGGCACCGACTTTAGGTATCTGTCCAGCCCCTTCTTGGAGACAACCAGGGGTCTAATGGTAATGCCTCTTATTGATGGTGGGAAGCTGTCAGTTTATTAGCAAATCTGCACTGAAAAAGACAACAGAGAAGCCTAGCCAAGCCATTTCACAGGAGGTAAGACAAAATCATTACAGAAATTAAATAAGCAAATTGGCACCTTCAAACACTAGTAACATTTCGAACCCTCTTCTATGATTCACCACTGATGTATGTTTGATACCTTTGTGATGAATGGTTTGAAAAACCGACAAGTTGAAGATTGAGACACTTATGCAGCATATGGGAATCTTTATGCTGCATAAGTGTCTCAATCTTCATCATGTTTGATACCGATTAGAAGAGGTTTTCTTAAGCTTATGCACAGAAACAAAATTTTGGGAATGGGCTATAGACCATTGATCATGCATGGAAGGAAAGAAAAAAAAAGGTGTCTAAAACGTGCCCTAGTTACATTACGCCAGTCATGATAATTTTAAACTAGTTTTTCAAGCTATAGACGAAAACTAACCAGGAAGAAAAGCAGACTGAATGCACCGAAAATAGTATACTATAGAGTTCGTTAAACCCGGTAAATTAGTACGTCATAGAGTCGAGACGTAGCAACATTTCTCAGATTTCTTTTCAAAGTTTCTTTCTATTTAAAATTTTCCACAAATCAATAAGATGAAAAATTACGGGTTACATTCACAAAACTAATATTTTTACAATTTCTTCAATAATGCTTGCAAATTGGCATTCACACAGCCGAAAATCGACAAAAACCAAATTCTAATTAAGTTACATCAGCTTATGAGGCTTGTGCTCAAGATTTTAACTACATCAGTACTTTTAAATTTACATCTATACACAATAAACTTAAGTAAAAGGGCACAAATGCAACTAATGTGACATTTTATTGTTGCAACGTTTCGCTCTCCAGGAGCTTATCAAGCCGTTAGGTCTTGATAAAGCTCCTGGAGAGCGAAGCGTTGCCACAATAAAATGCCACATTAGTTGCATTTGTTTCCTTTCTACCAATATTAATACACAATAAAGTTACTGCTTACTATCGCTGGTGAAAGTCAATGTACCTCAAGTCATTGTTACGCGCGGTGTGCTGCACAAGTAAGCGTTGGCAACAAAAACCTTGCCTCCGAAATTGGCAGAAGTAATTAAAATTGTAGTGGAATGCTTCAACGTGCGAAATAGTGCTATGAAGCATCGCATCTTCAAAGAGCTGTGTAATGAATTGGGCTCTGAATTTGACGTACTTCTGTAATATTCTAACGTTCGGTGGTTATCCCGGGAAACGTGCTGAATCGTGTTTTTGCCTTGCTTGTGGAATAAGCCCTGTTTGTTCATTCTCATTTTGGCGTACATGGCCGATATCTTCGATGCTCTCAGTCATCTCAGTAGACAGATGCAGGGAGCCTACAGCATCGAAGCGGAAGAAAACCTGAAGGCCTTTCAAAAAAGCTACCGTTATGGAAACGACGAACAGAGAATGATAACTTCGCAAGCTTTTCCCTGCTGGACGACTGTGTAAGTAATATGGAAGATGTGTCTGGAATCGGAGACAAATCTGTACCCGGGGAACTAAAGCAAGCAATTTCCATGCACTTAGATGAGCTCGCAGTCTCTCGACGGATACTTCCCCACCAGAGAGTCATATCCAGTATGGGTGAGACAGCCGTTCACGTTCAATGTTGCGACAACAGATGTCAATGATGAATACCCCGACGAAATCATTGAACTTCAGCAGAGCCAGGATCAAACGCAACTCTTCAGAACAGCGCTCTCAACGTTTTTGTGTCACCAAATCGTAGCGTTCCCTCTTATTGCTAAGAAAGTCCTTCAGATACTCACGCCATTTGTTAGAACGTATCTTTGCGAACAATCCTTTTCGAGGATGGTAGACATCAAAACGAAGAAAAGGAGCAGACTTTGTTGCGAAAATGATATGAGGGTGACACTTGGCAAGGTGATGCCGAGCATTTCTGAACTTGTCTCTGAAAAGCAACAACAAAAGTCACATTGATTTGGAGTTCCGATTGAAATCCTATTTCATTTACCCAATTACGAAGGGTGCGGTGAATACACGGGTGAAACTTGCGGGGCTCAGTACCTCTAACAAGGTTAAGAACCACTACTCGAACCTGAGCCTCATTATCCTCGTAAAAACTTTTCACCGTCTTCAGCAAATTTAGACAGAAAAACGTAATATGTTTGCTAGTTGATTTTTAAATATTACTGTCGTAAGCAAACTGAAAATAAGAAAAAAATGTAGATCGTTAAAACTTTAGTGAATAGATAATGCTGCATTTTATTTTATTAAAAAAAAAGAAAAAAGATATGTAATTTCAACATTCAGCCTAGTCTTCAAAGGTAAATAGAGAGGATTTAAAGCTTCTGTTTTCGAGCCTTATCTTCAGAAATCGAAACTTATTTTCTGCAAATTAATCAATGATCATATCAAAACCCATCTTTGCATATTCGTGTTAAATTAAAAGTAACGTCAGATACTTCAATCATATCTTCTCAAGGTTGAATGTAAGATATATATTTTTTAGCAATTTCAATTTTGAAAGACTTCTCTCGCATGAAGAAAAAGACAAAAAGAGTACAGTCAAGAGATTCTCAAACCTTGACAAGCCTGGCAGAGATTCACAGAATTCAGATTTCACAATAAACTCCAGAAGCTGCAATGCTGTCTGTTTCAATGCCTCTTCAACACTGATTGTGGCAGCCTTCCAGAAGCCTCCGAAGTAGTCCGATGTCCGCACTAATATCTTCATCATATAGACTCATCAGGATGGATATAGACTCAGAGAATATACAGAGAAGAATGACTAAAATGATTTACTGTGTAAAGGGAAACCCCCCGTTATTTAAGATAGCCTTAAATCTCCACTCTCTGGAGAGGCGTTTGAATGAGGAGGAGATACATTAAAGTGTATAAGTGGATGACAGGCATAAACAAAGGAATATTAATAAAGTACTGAGGGTTTTCGACCAGGTAAGAACAGAAATAATGGATTTAAGTTGGATAAAAAATTTTGATTTAGAAAGGACATAGGTAAGTACTGTTTTTCTAACAGAGTCGGATGCGTGAAACAATCTTCTCAGTAGGGTGATAGACGCTAGGACCTTGGGTAGCTTTAAAAAGAGATTGGACAAATATATGAGTGGGAGGGGCTGGGGTTTGATTGTTTTCATTGGGTACGGGAGTTAATTTTTGGGTTGCTTTTGGGGAGAGGTCGTTTTGATAAGGACCTGCCTTGTATGGGCCAATAGGCCTTCTGCTGTGTTCTTATGTTATCATTGAATTCATGGAATATCTGAATAAAATTTGGAATTTGCTTACGAATATCTTCTTTTGTTTAACCTGCCAAAGTGTTTAGCTGTATAACATAGAGTATTGGCTAAATTTGAACTAGTACTTCAGAAAGAATCACTTATTCTTGATGAAGTCGTCAAGACATTCAAGCAGCCGTTTTTTACTTCCTCCTGCAGTGCCAGACAGCATCCTTTACTGTCTTTCCTGGCATCCTTCTTTCAGAGCTTTGCTTTTTCACTCAATAAAAGTGTTCATTTCTTCACACTCTTCAGTTGCACAGTTTCACTGCGCTGATCTTCAGGAAGATGAAATTTCTTGCATGACTTCGCACCAGAAAGATAATTCAGAAAAGAGAAATCACATACAGCAGATAGCAAAATCTGAGCTATTAATACCTGTGTCCCCATTTTTCTGGGGATTACTCAGTACCTGAAAGGATGAGGCCATCTTTACAAACTTTTCCTTAATTGGGTTCATATTAGCACTTCATATTAACTTATTCCTTCATTATCCTTCAGCATTTTCCATCGATGAGTTGAGACTGTAAAGAATGAATAGACTCTCCCTAAGGTTCCAAAAAAAAGTCACTCATGCAGTACCTCCAGATAAGGCATAAACAAAGACTTTGGATTAATTTCTCTGAGCTTTGATTGAACACCATTTTAAATCCCAGATATAGTTTCAGCGTTGTCATATCCCTGACCACGACAGGGATATGAGCAGTGGCCTTTCCAGCAACAGGGAAGAGGCTTCAAGTTTGTCACATTCATTATGGACGTATCTAATAGCTTCACATATATCATCAAGGTGGGAATCCATCAGAAGTGCTGTCTAAAAAATTAAATGCTTTTCTGTCTTTACATCAGCCTCTATTTTCTCTTTGGTGATGATATGCTACTCTCCTATCAAATGGATTAGGATGATTAATCCTAATGCACAGCAGCTCATAGTTTCCTTTGTTGATGACATCTACTCTTTATGACAAAGACAAGTTCCAACCATACTCCCAAGGACGTCCATTTTCCCAGGCATGACAGACGCTACTAGGGAAAAACCCCATAATAAGACACCTTTGGGTTTGGGTTCCACCGTGCTTGCAATCCAGTAGCTAATCTACATGTCGCAACTCCTTTCTCAAGAGAAAACATTCTGCAGCGAGAAAACGTTTGACTGAGCTTAAACCATTTATGTTCTCTAAGCATACTCGTCATTTAGCGAAGCCTTATAGTAATGCAATGGCAGCTGTCGACCATTCCCGATGGATTTCTCTCCTTGTCTTCGAAACTCCACTGGAAGGTCCTCCTCAGTTTTCGTAGGATTTCGCTTTCCCCCTCAATAAGATCAACTCTCAAGTCATTTGGAACTGGGAGTGGCCAAGAGGAGGTATCAGATTGAAATGAAAATGTATTCGTTTCTTCATCAGTCTTTCTCCTGCTGGTGCGGACTTTTCCTGGCGTCTCCTTGGACTTCACAAGATTCACCAGACTGAATAGCTTCAGGATTTTATCGAAATGCACTTGATGCTGAAGGCGTCATATGCTTCAAAATTGATCCAGACACTGCCAGAGCCTCCTATTGTCTTGCCTCTTCGTTACTCTATGTTGAAATCCAGCTGGCCGATTTTGCAACGGATGTTTTCTTGCAAAATTTCAAAATCAAGAAGTATAATGCATGAAATATTGTGAATTGAAATACATTTACTGGAGAAATTGTTTATTAAAATTATTATTAATATTATTACTATTATAATTATGATTATTATTATTATTTAGTGTGCCCACACAGTGATCATGTATATATATAAGTGTATATATAACATCATGAAGATGCATTTACTGTTTACTGGGTATTTTATCATCACCATGATATTGTTAACACCAGCACTTGAGATACTGTTATAATTATCTAATGATGCATATCTTATGTACACTATGTAGAGTCTCAGTGTGGAGAGAACAGCACTTGGAATGCCAGTTGCAGCTGGCTGTCTAAGCTCAACACACTCATGGCTATAAAACATTCGAATGTGGTGGATGTAATTTTCATAAAACATGAACTTTCTCGTTTGTGCATTTCTTATTGCTAAATTTAATTATATATTTTATAGAGGAAATAATCTTTAAGTATTTATATTAGTTCAAACACTATTGCATTTTACCTGACGAATTTTTCATTTGGTATTTCAACTCTCCCAGTGGTGTCCCCATTCTAGCTGTCACCTGCGGCAAACTGCTCCCTCGCTTCCCTTTTCCCATAGTACGCCACAGCCTGGCCTAACTCTTGGCTTCCCTGGTAGTGGAGAATGTTTTTGAGGAGCCCATTTAAAGAAAAAATCACGTTTTTCTCCAAATTTTATATATATATATATATATATATAATATATATATATATATATATATACCTGGATTTACATGGAGAGAGTTTTTGGGGTCAACACCCCGCGGCCCGGTCTGTGACCAGGCCTCCTGGTGGATCAGCGCCTGATCAACCAGGCTGTTGCTGCTGGCTGCACCGCAAACCAACGTACGAGCCACCAGCCCGGCTGATCAGGAACTGACTTTAGGTGCTTGTCCAGTGCCAGCTTGAAAACTGCCAGGGGTCTGTTTGGGAATCCCCCTTATGTGTGCTGGGAGGCAGTTGAACAGTCTCGGGGCCCCCGACACTTATTTTTATGGTCTCATTAACGTGCTAGTTGACACCCTGCTTTTCATTGGGGGGATGGTGCATCGTCTGCCAAGTCTTTTTCTTTCGTAGTGAGTGATTTTCGTGTGCAAGTTCGGTTACTAGTCCCTCTAGGATTTTCCAGGGGTATATAATCATGTATCTCTCCCTCCTGCGTTCCAGGGAATACAGGTTTTTGAAACCCCAAGCGCTCCAGTAACTGAGGTGTTTTTTTTCCGTTATGCGCGCCGTGAAAGTTCTCTGTACATTTTCTAGGTCGGCAATTTAACCTGCCTTGAAAGGTGCTGTTAGAGTGCAGCAATATTTCCAGCCTAGATAGAAACAAGTGACCTGAAGAGTGTCATCATGGGCTTGGCCTCCCTAGTTTTGAAGGTTCTCATTATCCATCCTGTCATTTTTCTAGCAGATGTGATTGATACAATGTTATGGTCCTTGAAGGTGAGATCCTCCGACATAATCACTCCCAGGTCTTTGACGTTGGTGTTTCGCTCTATTTTGTGGCCAGAATTTGTTTTGTACTCTGATGAAGATTTAATTTCCTCATGTTTACCATATCTGAGTAATTGAAATTTCTCATCGTTGAACTTCATATTGTTTTCTGCAGCCCACTGAAAGATTTGGTTGATGTCCGCCTGGAGCCTTGCAGTGTCTGCAATGGAAGACACTGTCATGCAGATTCGGGTGTCATCTGCAAAGGAAGACACGGTGCTGTGGCTGACATCCTTGTCTATGTCGGATATGAGGATGAGGAACAAGATGGGAGCTAGTACTGTGCCTTGTGGAACAGAGCTTTTCACCGTAGCTGCCTCGGACTTTACTCTGTTGACGACTACTCTCTGTGTTCTGTTAGTGAGGAAATTATAGATCCATCGACCGACTTTTCCTGTTATTCCTTTAGCGCGCATTTTGTGCGCTATTACGCCATGGTCACACTTGTCGAAGGCTTTTGCAAAGTCTGTATATATTACATCTGCATTCTTTTTGTCTTCTAGTGCATTTAGGACCTTGTCGTAGTGATCCAGTAGTTGAGACAGACAGGAGCGACCTGTTCTAAACCCATGTTGCCCTGGGTTGTGTAACTGATGGGTTTCTAGATGGGTGGTGATCTTGCTTCTTAGGACCCTTTCAAAGATTTTTATGATATGGGATGTTAGTGCTATTGGTCTGTAGTTCTTTGCTGTTGCTTTACTGCCCCCTTTGTGGAGTGGGGCTATGTCTGTTGTTTTTAGTAACTGAGGACGACCCCCGTGTCCATGCTCCCTCTCCATAGGATGGAAAAGACTCGTGATAGGGGCTTCTTGCAGTTCTTGATGAACACAGAGTTCCATGAGTCTGGCCCTGGGGCAGAGTGCATGGGCATGTCATTTATCGCCTGTTCGAAGTCATTTGGCGTCAGGATAACATCGGATAGGCTTGTGTTAATCAAATTTTGTGGCTCTCTCATAAAAAATTCATTTTGATCTTCGACTCTCAGTCTGGTTAGCGGCTTGCTAAAAACTGAGTCATATTGGGACTTGAGTAGCTCACTCATTTCCTTGCTGTCATCTGTGTAGGACCCATCTTGTTTAAGTAGGGGCCCAATACTGGGCGTTGTTCTCGATTTTGATTTGGCATAGGAGAAGAAATACTTTGGGTTTCTTTCGATTTCATTTATAGCTTTTAGTTCTTCCGCGATTCCTGACTCCTAAAAGATTCTTTTAGCTTAAGTTCGATGCTTGCTATTTCTCTGACCAGTGTCTCCCTGCGCATTTCAGATATATTGACCTCTTTTAGCCGCTCTGTTATTCTTTTCCGTCGCCTGTAAAGGGAGCGCCTGTCTCTTTCTATTTTACATCTACTCCCCCTTTTTCTTAGAGGAATAAGCCTTGTGCATACATCGAGTGCCACCGAGTTAATCTGTTCTAGGCATAAGTTTGGGTCTGTGTTGCTTAGTATATCTTCCCAGCTATATCGGTTAGGACTTGGTTTTTTACTTGGTCCCACTTTATGTTTTTGTTATTGAAGTTGAATTGGTGAATGCTCCCTCGTGACAGTCTCATTTTGTCGGTCTGGGGCTCCTCGCATACCTGTCTGAACCTCAATTATGTTGGGTGATCTGAGTATATTGTTTTTTGATTGGTGACATTTCTTATCAGATCATCATTGTTAGTGAATATGAGGTCTAGTGTATTCTCCAGTCTAGTGGGCTCATTATTTGCTGGTTTAAATTGAATTTTGGGTGCAGAGATTTAAAAGCTCGTGTGAGTGTGATTTTTCATCAGAGCTGCCTCCTGGTGTTATTACTGCAACAATATTATTTGCTATATTCTCCATTTTAGGTGCCTTAATTGAAATCCCCAGGAGCAAGATGTTGGGTGCAGGAGCTGGAAGATTTTCCAGACAGTGGTCAATTTTTAACAGCTGTTCCTGGAATTGCGGGATTTTTGCATCCGGAGGCTTTTTAGACTACCACAATGACTAGGTTTTGGTTCTCGACCTTTACTGCAAAAACTTCCACTACGTCATTTGAGGCATTAAGCAGTTCTGTGCAAACAAGGTGACTCTGCAATGTACAGGGCCAACCCCCCCCTTTGTCCTGTTCACTCTGTACATCTGTTAGTTGTAACTGGGATCCATTTTCATTGTCCAAGTGATCTTTATGTGGGTCTCAGTGAAAGCCGGAACTTT
Organism: Cherax quadricarinatus; assembly: GCF_026875155.1. Taxonomy (NCBI): domain Eukaryota; kingdom Metazoa; phylum Arthropoda; class Malacostraca; order Decapoda; family Parastacidae; genus Cherax; species Cherax quadricarinatus. The sequence goes on along the minus strand of NC_069408.1, from coordinate 62,799,191 downwards.
GCCTTTGCTTCAAGCATTCCCGGATGAAAGTATTTTGTTGTTTGTTGCTGGCTTTGACCTGTTATTTGCAAAGAAAAATTTGTTATCGACTGGTGGTATTGTTGGTTACTGGGGGGGGGATTTTTTTTTCCGGGCATTAGTATCTGTATCTGTTGGTTTGGAGTGGAGGCCACGACTGTGGTTCCACTCCAGGAAGGGACGGGATTTGGTGTACGATTTCTGCCATTTCCTGCCAGTTTTTTTTCCTTCCTGGCACTAAAAAACCTCTCCCTCTTGAGTGGCTGTGGTTACCCAGGTTTTCCCATGGCCTGGGAAATTTTGTATCTTTTTGTCCCCTTTAGATGGTATTCCTGGCAATTTAAGTTATAGCACAGTCCCTTTTCCCGTACTGAAGAGGTACACATTTTCAAAGGGTGAAAAAGCTTACAGGAAGGGAGTTTGCATTTTCCTGTTGTCATATGGGCATGGCATTTTCTAGGGTGGTCATAGTTGCACGTCCCATCTGTTTTTCCAGATTTCCCATGCCAGCAGATACCAAGTGCATTGTATGTGCACAGGGTTGGTTTGCTTGCCTTGGGTTTCTGTGACTGTATTCCCTGTTGGTGCATGTTTCCCTGTCTTACTTCTATCCTCCCTAGCACCAACAATGGAGCTCCCACCATTTTTTTGGTAATTATCCCCACTATTGCTATTGAGTCCTCTTTTTTGCTATTTCCTGCGGTATTTCTAGTTTGCAATATTGGTTTTATCTTATCTTTGACTACACTTGTTTCCCTACTATGGGTCCTGTCCCCTATGAGGTCATTTATATGTATTCCTTCCTGCGTATAATTCCCGACTACCTGGACAAAATCTCCAGCTTCACCATTACTGTCTCCCAGGACAGTATCTCCAGCTTCACCATTTCTGTCTCCCAGGACAGCACCTCCAGCTTCACCATTACTGTCTCCCAGGACAGCACCTCCAGCTTTACTATTACTGTCTCCCAGGACATCACCTCCAGCCTTACAGTTTGTGACTACATGGCCAGTATCAAGGGCAGTACCATTCAGCCCAGACTTTTTATGTTCCCATCTGTTGTAGAAAAGCTTCCAGGTTTTCTATGAAAGCAGCTTTGATGTTGTCCTCTTTTAATACCCTTGTGATTTTAGTCCACAGATTTTCCTCATTTGGGCATACCCAGAAACACTTCTCTGTTTTAATACTGCTTGTAGCTAGTTTTGGGATATCTGCACAAGGGGCATGACACCAATTTCCACAAAAATGACAATTTATACCATGTGGAAGCCCGTTTGTTTGACTGACCACAGACTACACACAGCTTCATAATGATTTGAATGGTTGATTTACTGCAATTCTACTAGCAACCTCTTGAATATTATATTAACCTTAAATGAAGCTCTAGCTATTTGTATTTCTGTTTCTAACTCTTTTTGTATATTGGACAGCTTACCGTCACGTTCCTGATTTTTAATGTTTGTGTTTATAAGGGCGCCTACAACCCAATCCGTTTACAGTCTGCTTTATTGTCCAACGAAACTGTTTGAAACCAGTCCCGGGTTCGGACCAGTCAAGGGTCCGGACCAGTCGATCTGCTCTGATCAGTGGGTCACTTATTTAAAACATACTGGTCGGTGATTTGAGCTAACACATGAAGGATCTACTGGAAATTATCTACCCGAGTAATATATATACATAATATATATACATAATGCCGTGCCGAATAGGCAGAACTTGCGATCTTGGCTTAAATAGCAACGCTCATCTTGCCATATAGGACAAGTGAAAATTTGTGTATGCAATAATTACGCTAAAATCATTCTGAACCTAACGAAAAAATATATTTCACTGTGTTTGTTTAGTAATAAACTATTGTAAACAAATCTAAAATATATTTAGTTGGGTTAGGCTAAAATAAATTGTTCTTGTTATAATAAGGTTAGGTAAGTTTTCTAAGATTCTTTTGGTACAAAAATTATAAATTTTTACATCAACATTAATGAAAAAAATATATCTTTAAACGTATAAGAGAAAATTTCACAAAGAACTTAATTTTAAATGACTTCTTGCTAATTGACCAGTTTTACATATTCGGCACGACATATTATATATATATATATATATATATATATATATATATATATATATATATATATGTAGTGCCGAATAGCTACAAATTGCGATTTTGGCATAAATAGCAACGCACTTCTTGCCGAATAAAGCAAGCGAAAATCATTCTGTACCTAACGAAAAAATATATATTTCATTGTGTTCATTATTAAATTATTGTAAACTTATCTAAAATATATTTAACTGAATTGGGCTAAACTAAATTGTGCTTCTTATAATAAGGTAAGGTAAGTTTACTAAGGTACTTTAGGTACAAAATTATTAGTTTTTACATTAAGATAAATGAAAAAAATATATGATTAAAGGTATAAGAGAAAATTTTAGAATGGACTTAATTTTAAATGAACTCCTACCAATTGACCAGTTTTACCTATTAGGCACAACATTTATATATATATATATATATATATATATATATATATATATATATATATATATATATATATATATACATATATATATATATATATATGTATTTATATATATTATAGGGAGGTACCACCTCTAGAACTATCCTCAGAGAAAAGAATAAACTTGCTTCAGGGAAAACTCAAGGTTCTTCCTGAAGCTATTTGAGAATTTTCTCCTACCACCCCCTATATTTCAAGTATGTTTTATTTAAAGACAAAATACATTGGCCAAACATTCACAAAAATACAACAGAAAGTAAAACAACATACATATATATATATATATATATATATATATATATATATATATATATATATATATATATATATATATATATATATATATATATGACGTAGGTTTAAAAATGTAGTGCTAGAGTGTTCAGCAGAAGTTTGTGGTTAGCGGAAAGTGGGTGCGGGAGGGAAGAGGAGCGATTGGTGGAATGATGATGTAAAGAGAGTAGTAAGGGAGAAAAAGTTAGCATATGAGTAGTTTTTACAAAGTAGAAGTGATGCAAGGAGGGAAGAGTATATGGAGAAAAAGAGAGAGGTTAAGAGAGTGGTGAAGCAATGTAAAAATAAAGCAAATGAGAGAGTGGGTGAGATGTTATCAACAAATTTTGTTGAAAATATGAAAAAGTTTTGAAGTGAGATTAACAAGTTAAGAAAGCCTAGAGAACAAATGGATTTGTCAGTTAAAAATAGGAGAGGATAGTTATTAAATGGAGAGTTAGAGGTATTGGGAAGATGGAGGGAATATTTTGAGGAATTGTTAAATGTTGATGAAGATAGGGAAGCTGTGATTTCGTGTATAGGGCAAGGAGGAATAACATCTTGTAGGAGTGAGGAAGAGCCAGTTGTGAGTGTGGGGGAAGTTCGTGAGGCAGTAGGTAAATTGAAAGGGGGTAAGGCAGCCGGGATTGATGGGATAAAGATAGAAATGTTAAAAGCATGTGGGGATATAGTTTTGGAGCGGTTAGTGCTATTATTTAATAAATGTATGGAAGAGGGTAAGGTACCTAGGGATTTTCAGAGAGCATGCATAGTTCCTTTGTATTACAACCCAGGAATCCATATGGCCTGTTATCCTGGGCGTAAAGGGAGCAAAATAAACACAGCAGAAAAAGTTTAGACTTATATTATCCTTCAGCAATTTAGAACAGCAATATGTACACTATGTACAGTGATAAGTATTAGTGCACTCCACGGTAAGCAAGGCAGAAATAGAAGCCACAAGAGAGCAGATCGTGCTTCAACCAGCTCTAGAATGGGAATGACAAGGGCAGACAGGAGAGTGGTACCCACATAACCTCTGAGATTGCCAAAACCATCTTCTTGTTGGCTGGAACCTGGTCACTAGTTGAACGACGGGGCCCCATCATCAACTTTCAGCAACCTGGTTCGCTGGTTGGGGGAGATAGCCTGTAAATGAGGGTGTGTACATGCGCCGAATAAAGGTTACGTACTCATTGCATGCCACACTTTGTATAAAGGCAAAGGGGACAAAAGAGAGTGCAAAAATTATAGGGGGATAAGTCTGTTGAGTATACCTGGTAAAGTGTATGGTAGAGTTATTATTGAAAGCATTAAGAGTAAGACGGAGAATAGGATAGCAGATGAACAAGGAGGCTTTAGGAAAGGTAGGGGGTGTGTGGACCAGGTGTTTACAGTGAAACATATTAGTGAACAGTATTTAGATAAGGCTAAAGAGGTTTTTGTGGCATTTATAGATTTGGAAAAGGCGTATGACATGGTGGATAAGGGGGCAATGTGGCAGATGTTGCAGGTGTATGGTGTAGGAGGTAAGTTACTGAAAGCAGTGAAGAGTTTTTACGAGGATAGTGAGGCTCAAGTTAGAGAATGTAGGAAAGAGGGAGATTATTTTCCAGTAAAAATAGGTCTTAGACAAGGATGTGTGATGTCATTATGGTTGTTTAATATATTTATAGATGGGGTTGTTAGAGAAGTAAATGCGAGGGTCTTGGCAAGAGGCGTGGAGTTAAAAGATAAAGAATCACACATAAAGTGGGAGTTGTCACAGTTGCTCTTTGCTGATGACACTGTGCTCTTGGGAGATTCTGAAGAGAAGTTTCAGAGGTTGGTGGATTAATTTGGTAGGGTATGTAAAAGAAGAAAATTAAAAGTGAATACAGGAAAGAGTGAGGTTATGAGGATAACAAAAAGATTAGGTGATGAAAGATTGGATATCAGATTGGAGGGAGAGAGTATGGAGGAGGTGAATGTATTCAGATATTTGGGAGTGGACGTGTCAGCAGATGGGTCTATGAAAGATGAGGTGAATCATAGAAATGATGAGGGGAAAAGGGTGAGCGGTGCACTTAGGAGTCTGTGGAGACAAAGAACTTTGTCCTTGGAGGCAAAGAGGGGAATGTATGAGAGTATAGTTTTACCAACGCTCTTACATGGGTGTGAAGCAAATTAGAAAAGACCTCTTTAAAACACTTGAGATGACTACAAGAGTGGTGTCTCCAGCATAATAAGATGCTGGAGGTCACGAGAAGACACATTTCGGTACACAAAAATTATCACCACCACTAGCACCATCAACACCCTTACAGCAATAACATTCAGTACCACTACCACCACTACGTTCATCATTATCGTGTTCGATTTTTTAAATTTACATTTAAATGTACCCGCGGTACCAGATATACCTTCAAACACACTTGCAAAAGTAAATTGTCCCAGGATCCCACTCTGCCTTTCGCTGATTTCACTTTTCCCCTCTCCTACCCCTTGTATCTCCTCTCCCCTCTTCTTTTTACTCCCTCTTTCCCTCCAATCTTCCCATTCTCCCCATGCACCTTAACAGCGTGGCACTGAAGCATAAAAACGAGGACATGTATATAAATTTTTTCGTTGTATCACATGTCATAATTTATGCAGCTTCCTGCAGCCTTCAATCTTTAGAGGAAACTGTGAAGACAGGTTGGTAAGGTAGGGTTTGGAACTTGGAGTTATATTAGAGAAAAAGGGAGATGAATGATGATTAAGATGGACAGAGGAGATAGGAGAAGAGAGGTGATTGTTGGTGGATGAGGAAGGGATAAACAAAAAGGGAAAATGGAAGAGAAAGAGGTGATGGGAGAGGAATCAATGGGGAGATGGGATGGGATAAGGGGTTAACGATGGAAGTTAGGGAAAAGATGATAAAAACGAAGGGCGGAAATGGAAGATGACGCATGTGTCAGGATAGGAGAGATGGCGTAGGATCAGGGTAAGTGGGAAGTGGATGAAATGAGATGCTGATGGAAGAAGTGGATGAAGTGAACGATGGAGAAATGGTGGATGAAGAGGAGAGTGATGGAAGAAATGTAGTTTATCCATGTATGTCAATTTTGGTCTTGCCTGTACATCCTTAGGTAAGCCACAGGCTATTATTACTATTCCATTCTTCAGGGTTGGATTTCTTCCTCTGACTCTCTGCACTTTCCCGTTAGATAAAACATCCATTTACTGTATGTAAGACACCCAGTGTCTTACTTACATTCCAGTACAGAAAAGGGTAGCAAGCCATATATATATATATAATATATATATATATATATATATATATATTATATATATATATATATATATATGTATATATATATATATATAATATATATATATATATATATATATATATATATATATATATATATATATATGTATTTATATATATGTCGTGCCGAATAGGCAGAACTTGCGATCTTGGCTTAAATAGCAACGTTCATCTTGCCATATAGGACAAGCGAAAATTGGTGTATGCAATAATTTTGCCAAAATCATTCTGAACCTAACGAAAAAAATATATTTCACTGTGTTTGTTTAGTATTAAATTATAGTAAACAAATCTAAAATATATTTAGTTGGGTTAGGCTAAAATAAATTGTTCTTGTTATAATAAGGTTAGGTAAGTTTTCTAAGATTCTTTTGGTGCAAAATTATAAATTTTTGCATCAAGATTAATGAAAAAAATATATCTTTAAACGTATAAGAGAAAATTTCAGAAAGGACTTAATTTTAAATGAGTTCTTGCTAATTGACCAGTTTTGCATATTCAGCACGACATATATATATATATATATATATATATATATATATATATATATATATATATATATATATATATATATATTATATATATATATATATATACCTATTCCTTCAGCTTCTTCTCCTAACTCATATTCCTTAACTCTAGGACTAGTCTTGGTGTAAACACTTCGCAAATTAACATGCCAAATTAGGTATGAAGGCGAAAAATGTTATCCATGAAGCATGGGCGTAAAGCATCGATTGTGTATGCTGCAGTAAGGAGGCCGCTGGAGGAAGTAGAAATGGCGTGTCTGAGGACAACGTGCTGTGTGAATATCATGCAAAGAATCCGTAGCTTAGAGATTAGACAGAAGTAAAAGGGTTACTAAAAGTATTATTCACCTATTTGAGGAGTGGTTGCTGAGGTGGTTCTGACATTTAGAGAGGTTGGAACAAAACAGGAGTGGAGGTAAGTGGTGTTTTATTACTTGATGTATTGTTGAAGTGTGAGCAAGGAAACATCCATGAATTGATTCACGGAGACAGGTTAGCCGGACTTGAAGGAGGGGCAGAGATATATTGCAGTTTTTGAACGGTAGTGTCGGCACGACTTTGGTAAGACAGTGATAGGTGATGGAGTCACCCTGTCTCGGTAGGAAATGCCCAATGTGTTTATATATATATATATATATATATATATATATATATATATATATATATATTATATATATATATATATATGTCGTGCCGAATAGGCAGAACTTGCGATCTTGGCTTAAATAGCAAGGCTCATCTTGCCATATAGGACAAGCGAAAATTTGTTTATGCAATAATTTCGCCAAAATCATTCTGAACCTAACGAAAAAAATATATTTCACTGTGTTTGTTTAGTATTAAATTATTGTAAACAAATCTAAAATATATTTAGTTGGGTTAGGCTAAAATAAATTGCTCTTGTTATAATAAGGTTAGGTAAGTTTTCTAAGATTCTTTTGGTGCAAAATTATAAATTTTTACATTAACATTAATGAAAAAAATGTATCTTTAAACGTATAAGAGAAAATTTCAGAAAGGACTTAATTTTAAATGAGTTCTTGCTAATTGGCCAGTTTTACATATTCGGCACGACATATACATATATATATATATATATATATATATATATATATATATATATATATATATATATATATAATATATATATATATATTATAACGCAATAATATGTATGTAGGATTTCCTGCTTTGATAGTATTATAAGGGACATAGCCTCTTGGCCCCAATTTGATTATTTTTAACATTTATATTTTTAATTGAGGACATGTTTCTGAGAAGTAAAGGAGGTTTTCCTTAAAAAAAAATCATGATTATGTGGCTTGCTGGCTGTGAAAATATTTCCAAGTTTGATTTACGTGGGTAAACACCCTCAGTCGGATTTTATTTTCTTCTCTGAAACACAGGAAAAACATTCTGGCGCTCAAGGAAATGAATGGACGCCGCAGTAAATTATAAAACTTTTGCTTTCATGGTCGCTGTTGACAGTTGTTGTGGTGTTGGTGGTGGTGGTTATCGTGATGGCTGTAGGTGGTGGTAGTGGTGGTTGTGGCACGTGTGGTGGTTTTGGAGTTGTTGTTTAGGGTGTTGGTGGTGATGACAGTGGAGTTAGTGTTAGTGATGATGATGTTTATGGTAGTGGTGGTGGGGGTGATGGTGGTGGTTTTGGTGCTAGTGGCGATGATGATGGATATAATTGTGGCAGAAATGATTGGTGGTAGTGGAGGTGATGCCTGTGGTCTTGTTGGTTGTGACGACTATGGTTGCGGTGGTGGTCGTCATTGTGATGGAAGTAGTACTTCTGGTGGTAGTGATTTTAGTGAGATTGTAGTAAGAGTGGAAGTAATGACGGGTGTGAGAGTAGTGGTTGTAGAGGCGTTGGTCACAGTGTTGGTGGCAACTGTGGTCGAGGTACTCATTTAGGTGGTGTTATATGATTGTAAAAGTGGTAATGGTGATAGTGACATAATGGCTGGAAATCAGCCTTGGAGTAATTGTATATGTAATTTTAGATAAATGCAATTAATTATATAAAAAATGTAATTTATGTTAGAATATTGGATTAAAAAGTAATTTTAATTGTAACTGTGTGTTGTCAAGTTTATCGCAGCTTAAATTACAACAGAAAACTGGGCCTCATCGTTTCTCGTTGAGTCCCTCTTCAGCTGGACGTAAAGAGAAAGGACCCACTGATGAACTAGAACAAGTTATGAAGAAGTTATGAAAGAGGATTGTGGCATGCTACGAGTATGTTACAGTTTATGCCACGTATGTCACACTCCCATATAGGCTGCCTCCCAACCTGGGGTGCTAAGGATTTAACGATGAATAGGGGTCCCGTCGTTATATGAGTACCTTGGTTCATCGGCCAATCACAGACAAGCCCGCCAAAGCTGCGAAGCAAAGTCGTTCACTTGTGGAGCTTCCATTGGCACACTTGAATGGGCTGCTGATCTAGCACGATACATTCTGTGTCTCTTGGATCTTGATTCCTTTGTTTACTGTGTTGTACACTTTTGCATGGCTTAAGTCGATGGGAGACTTGGACCTGCCTCGCATGGGCCAGTAGGCCTGCTGCAGTGTTTCTTCTTTCTTATGTTCTTATATACCGTAAGCAGGTGAGGTGCAGCAGTCGTAGGCTGTATCACATTTGACAAATCTAAATGTGGAAGTAGGTGATGCCTAAAGGTTCGGCAAAGTGACGAAATCCCTGTATTAAGATCCCAAGATGTTGCTGTGTCTGACAGGAATTTACATGAATAGTTCAAAGATTCGACAAGTTGATAAATTAGACACATGTGCAACACTTGGGTATCTTTAATGAGGCAACGTTTCGCCACACAGTGGCTTCATCAGTCTATGCAAAGGAGAATGGTGAAGAACAGAAGTTGCTTGAGGTAATCAGGCCTTCAGCCTTGAGTCTATGTAATCAGTCCATCAGAAGTGGCTTATATACTGTTGGCAGGTGAGGCAGGTTCTCTGAATCATTCATCTACACTCACAATGATTCAGTGCCTAAGTTTAACTCTCGCTGACATGTTCTGACAGGCATCTAAGAATTATCGTAGTTGGAATTTGGAGTTGCTGAACTCACATTTAGTAAATTTGAAGTATTTGATTTTACCCTTTGTGGAGGATAAGAGGATAGTCCCCAGTTAGGTCGTGGAAATATAAACACATATGCAGTATAATGTGATCCTTTATTGACTACGTTTCGCCCACACAGTGGGCTTTTTCAAGTCACAAACAGAACTCTGTTTGTGACTTGAAAAAGCCCACTGTGTGGGCGAAACGTAGTCAATAAAGGATCACATTATACTGCATATGTGTTTATATTTCCATTGTGTCGGTATTTTATACCATTTATTTCCAGTTAGGTCGTGGTTGTCTCTCTATTTTCTTTTCTCTCTCTCTCTCTCTCTCTCTCTCTCTCTCTCTCTCTTTACATGATGGTGTACTGCTCACAGCTGCTTTGTGTAAATTGCTGTCTGGCAAGCTCGTCGCTGCATTGTTCAACCAAGTTGTCATTATTGCCTCTCTGTTGTCAAAGGCTATAGTTTATTTAAGGACTTATTGGCTTTTGTCTTTCACTCTCTGTGCTGCACACTACATTCACTCACAGTACTTATTCTAGTGCTTCTGAGTACAAAGCACAATAAACTACCAGAGGGTACATTTAATAATGTTATGTAATGTTTTGTGTATACTAAACTATTTCAAGAATCATTCATTTAGACTGAATAAATTAATCCTAGACATCTTTTTTGGTTCAATAAAGTTCTAAAACTTTTTATAGCTAGCATTATTTCCCCCATTCGTGATCCTATTAAGAAAGCCTTAGATAAAAACGTCTTTCTATGGATAATTAGAGCTGCTCCACTGAGTTCTAGGGATAATAATGGTAAATATATTACCTGCCAGAAACTGGCTAGATGCAAGAAGGTTATCAACACGTTATCCTTCCAGTATTCTCTGATAGATGTCTTTGATAACAGATGTCACTTACAACAAATACCTTCCAGTCTTGATTATTATTATAATCAAAAAGAAGCGCTAAACCACAAGGACTATACAGCTTCCAGTCTTGATTCTTAATTAATTGAAATGTGTGAAATTGAATTAACTTACAAAATTTCCTGTAGATCATTAAGTCAATATAATTTTCATTACTTGACATATCAGATAACACATTTGTAACCTGCAACAATTCACTACAGAATTTCTTCTAAATTTTGTTCAGCTTCTACAAGCAGTTTCCTTGTTTAGATTGTAGTGAGTGAAAAATATTAGTGTTTTATATCTAACACAGTAAAGTTCATTATGTGAAACGGATCTTGTTTAGTTAACTGTATTCTTGTTAAGTCTTTGGCTGATTCAATATAACAAATATTATACACAGGTTATCTGTTTGGCTCTGAGTGAAAATGTAATTAATGGTATCTTAGGCACTGTTCAGGTAGTTATATTTAAATACAAAACATTAAATAATTTTTTGGGGTATTCGAACATTTTACAATTTTGTCAAAATTAGTAAAATTTGGAGTAATTGAGGATAATAAAAAATATTAAGGAATTTTAAATGGAATTTGTTATTTTTCTGATTAACTGCGTAAATGAAATCGAGTATCTGGAAGGATTATTGAAATTGTAATTGACTTTGAATTATATATTACGAAGTCGTAATACCACGATTGCAAACAAGCCCCACTGGTTTGTATTGGTAGGCATGTTGTTGTTAGTAGAGGGAAGGTAGTGGTGGTAGTGGTAGTGGTGGTGGTAGTGGTGGTAGTGGTGGTAGTGCTGGTGGTGGTGGTGGTGGTTGTGGTGGTGGTTGTGGTGGTGGTTGTGGTGGTGGTTGTGGTGGTGTGGTGGTGGTGGTGGTGGTGGTGGTGGTGGTGGTGGTGGTAGTGGTGGTGGTGGTGGTGGTAGTGGTGGTGGTGGTGGTGGTGAGGGTGGCGAGGGTGAGGGCTGCATGGTCAGGGAAAGGGTCGATGGTTATATGAGCACTGGTGGTGGCGAAGGTTGTGTTGGTGATCATGGGGGCAAGAGTAGTGGTGTCGGGAATGGTATTAAATACAGTTGTAATACTGATAATGATTGTCGCTAGTAATATATACCTGTACATCCTGCTGTCAACCACAAATCCCACTATACAAAGTCTGATAAGGGAGTTCACCTTTAAGATTGACATATAGGAGTTTTCCTTTAAGAGTGAAACGTGGGGATTCCCACAAAGGAGTAAACTCCAGGAATAGAATTGGTTATGCACTTCAGAAGTTAAACCTGTTGCAACTGTTAATCATTGGCAAAAGCAATATAGTCGTATATATGAATTATGTCACGTCCGAGGAAGGAGAGAGAGTGCATGAGTGTGAGAAAGACCACAGAAACATAAAACTTGACAGACACAGACCAAAACAGAGAATAAACTCTTTAGCACAACTGCGCAAAAGATTCCATTACTTAGACAAACTACCTAACACGAACCACTGCTGATATCAACGAAAAATCAAGGATGGAACTCAGTTTTCCAGGCTCATCTTTTTAACAAATTTGGATAACTCATGAGTGTTTGTCAAATTACTCTGTATGATACCTACATAAGGATAATAAAAGCTGGCTGTTTCTCTGTCATTTTTCCATCACAAAAAAATGGATTTCACGTATAAGGCTGAAACCTGTCACCTTGAGGAAGAATAGATCAGTAGGACAATGTGGATATTATCATAGAGTCCTTTGAAGAACTAATTTGATATCCTTTAAAGGGTCTTCAGCCACTTGAGCTTCAGAGATTTTAATAGAACTGGAGTTGCTGTTACATGAATATTGCCATTTTTCAAGGTATTATATATCTCATACAAAAAAAAATATATAGGAAAAATATGGAGAAACTTCTGTGTTCCCATATTATAAATCAGAAAATATATGCGTGTAAACTGTTGATTTACCCAGGGTTTTAATGATTCATAGCTGGTATCTTATACTCAAAGGGGTCCTCTCCCTGTGATTCAACTGAGTTGTTACACCCGGCACCGATGCCTGTTGACACTGTCAGCAGATATTCGACCATAAAAGGAGGGCAGAAGTGGTTACACTGAAATTGCATGTTCAATTTTTGACAAGTGAATATGTGACGAAACGTTGCCTGGTGCTCCTAGGGCATCCGGGCCACATTGCATTGAAACGTAGAAACATTCGTGGCCAGTTTCGTGTGCGTGTTTCCCGTGTCGTACACTGACAATCTCCAGGGAAGAGAGACATCCTTCCTGCCGTGAATAGTTACAGATATATCAGCGAGTGTAGCAAGTGTCATGGGAGTACTATTTTCCTCGTGAATCATTTATGATAGTCATCAGGAGACGAGGATCATTCGTGATAGTCATCAGGAGACGTGTGCCAAGCAGATGACAAAATGGAGGCGTCCAGCATCATCTCTTCAGCCAAGCCAACGATTTCAGTCTCAGTGACGTCAAAACGTCACAATCTCCCATTACAATGAGCCAGGTATTTTACTTACATCCGCTTATTTACTACCGTAGTGCCTAGGGTCGATATTGAGTGAATAGGCCTCACCATTTCGAGGTCGTGAGGCATAGGCCAAGCCCAAAACCACGATTTCCAGGTGTCATACCTGCAATACCCGGAGGATATACATCCTCAAGGTGAGTATTTACCCTTGCTTATCTTCTAAACAGACCTGGTGGGTCTGTAGACAGCAAATTACGTTAGTAAATCCCCTGGGGGTAGTTACTGGGGTCTCGAGATGTCAACAACAAAGATGAGAATTAATCCATTAAGTGATTCCTTTATTATAATAGTTTTTTATATACTCATCTTATCCAAAAATCTCATACAAGAAATTTATTTTGATCAAAATTGGTTATTTCCGCGGTGCACTACTGCTCTTTGTTTCACAAAGAGAATAAAAATTAAATATTCGCAGAATTGGTGGAGATTGAACTCACGGCAGATGACTCCTAAAACTCAAAGGACAGTGGGAGTTCAAACTCAAAGGACAGAGGGGGTTCATACCCCACCTCTTCGATTTTTTTTTTTTTTGCAATCGTGTCATTACGATTTCGTGAGTACTAAAAACTAAATATGTTTCCCCTCTCATCTTCCATTACACAGGATGGGGATCATACAAGGTCTTCAGATCTGTCAGCATGAGCTGGGAGACTTCACTAAGATAATGGAGATACGTCAAGTCTTTCTCAAAAGATTCTTCAGCTACCGGAGCTTCAGAAGTTTCCTTCCAGCACAGCTGGAATTACTAACACTTGGAAATTGCCATCTCTCAGGATAGCTTATCACATGCACAGGAGAAATAAAATATCTCCATCATCCCCAGACCGAGGCATGAGAAAATTCACATAGGATTGAAGAGAGCGGGATGGGAAGAGAAATTTGTATGTCATATTATATTTAAATGTAGACAGAGAAAAGAAACGGACAGTGGAAGAGAAATTCTGATGGCTGCATATCATTATAAGATAACAACGCGGAGTCAATATATGCCTATGAATATATAATAGAACTAGCCTCAGGACATTTTTGAGTTTTTTTTTTAGTATTTATAAAGCATACATCATATTAACAGTGGCCTCCTATTATGTTTTAAATGATAAGTACACAAGTCCATACATGATTAATATTGCGTATGTATACATTTACTCACTTATGAACACATACATATATACATACATACACATGCACACTCATGTATGTATATATATACATACACATATCTACGTATACAATATATATTTGCATTCCATAGAGGCATCACTAGGCATCTAATGACGTCTTGCCAACCCAGAGTGGACAATGAGGATAGTGTCCATCACCCAAGAATAGATAGCGTATTTACACAGCTCCAAGCACCCTATTTCACCAGTCCTACAGCTACTACATATTAGTAAAGGTCTTGTGTCTCCTCTTATTCACACAGCTTATCTAACATTTAGAGTAAGCATAGATGGGGTGTCCACGAGGGGTTGCACATATCTCTCCCAGGAGACGATATCCAAAACAGCTCCTGGCAGTTTAATTTTACCCATAAACAGAACTTTTTGACCCGAATAGATCATTGTACCAATTTAAATAGACACGATCATAACAGTGTTTACAGATGTTTAAGTGGTGTCTTCCATCTCCATAAATAACCGCAATCTTATAACCGGTACAGCAATAGGGAAAATGAGTGATGAACTATAGGAAACTGCGGCATGAGAGAGATAAAGGAGGATAAAAACAAATCCAGATAAAATTCAGTGCAAAAGGATACTTGGCAACCATCAATGAGGATAACAGAGTAGTTATGGTATGAGGTGCCAAGTAGTTATGGTATGAGGTGCCAAGTAGTTATGGTATGATTATTGTCAAGAACTGTAATAGAATTCGAAAATAACTGACTTTATCTTCCACTATATTTATTACACAGAAAGTAAACTTAGCCAAGGCATTTATTCACCAACTATTCCAGCCATGGTACTGAGGCTTTTTATTCTTTCTTTCTGTAGCTATAACCAAGTTCGGCCTCATATTAAGAAGGACTTTTGTAAAATGTTCATACTTCCTCTACTCTTCCATAAATATCATTATCTCTCACAAATAAATATAATAAGCTAAAATTACCAAGAGTTCAAAATAAAATTAGCAGATTTGTTTCAGGTGTTGTTTTGCGTGACAGAAGCTGGAAGATCAGGATGTAGGATTTACCCTGGATTCATGATACAAATGCCGTTAATGTTCCTTTGGATAAAATTAAGATAAACTTAAAATATAGAGGACCTATACATGCCGCCACTCGTAGTAAACACCATTCACTATACAATCCAAGGTCCTCCTCATAGAACCCAGAGAAAGACTGTCCAACAACGAGTTAAAGGTTACATCCATAAAGATGGCTTCACAAGATCAATGATTCTCAGTAGTAGTTTCCTAAATAATCTAATAATCTGATATTTTCAGGTCGAACACCACCCCTCTATGTCGCCAACACCATTCTTAAATCTTATTCACCTCAAGTACCTGACAGCCGACTACAACCAAGCTTTCTGTGTTACTAACTATATTTTCAATCCTTGGTAACCTAGTCACCTCGTACATACTCCCCAAAGATTGCATGGTAAGAAAAAATGTCTGTGTACACAAATTCTAGTATATTCAATTCAGATACGTTCGTGTGTGTGTGTGTGTGTTTTTGTATATATATATATATATATATATATATATATATATATATATATATATATATATATATATATATATATATATATATATTATTAACATATCGGCCGTTTCCCACCAAGGTACGGTGGCCCGAAAAAGAAAAACCTTCATCATTCACTCCATCACTGTCTTGCCAGAGGCGTGCTTACACGCCTCTGCAACATTAACACCCCTCCTTCAGAGTGCAGACGCTGTAATTCCCATGTCCTGGACTCAAGTCCGGCCTGCCGGTTTCCCGGAACCCCTTCATAAATGTTACCTTGCTCACACTCCAACAGCACGTCAAATCCTAAAAATCATTGATCTCCATTCGCTAACACACACATGCTTGCTGGAAGTCCAAGCCCCTCACACGCCAAACTTCCTTTTCCCTCTCCTTCCAACCTTTTCTAGGCCGACCCCTACCCCACCTTCCCTGCCCTACAGATTTATACACTCTCGAAGTCATTCTATTTCGTTCCACCTCTCTACACGTCTGAACCACCTCAACAACCCCTCCTCAGCTTCCTGAAAATATTTCACATTCACCTTCTACCAGTTGGTGTAAAGACCATGTTATCAACACTATCTCTCTTGATGAAGGTATGAAACAGCCTATCCGTCAGCCATGCTGCCGAAGTTGGTTTCTTCATGATCTCACCACAGATTGTATTTAACCGTACTATTCTTTAATATGCAGTAGGATGCATCAATACGTCCCTCCTGTTTATGATTCTAATGCCCATTGGAGAACTATGAATTATCTTCATGGCTTTGTCCGGGATTATTGCAGATTTCTTAAGCAAATTGTGTTGAAAGTTAATCAAGTGTAGGATAAAGTAATCAGTGAGCCACCAGATGAGAATTATGAACAATAACTGAAATACACGATGATGATATCTGTATAATGTCCTGCAATTGTTCTATGAAGTCTCACTTGAAGTCTGCAGTGTAGGTTACTTACAATGTAGCTGTCGATTTCAACTCCTAATTATCTGTATTGCTCACAGAACTTAATGTCATTGTTATTAATTTGAAAGGGTTGCAGGATTGTTAGTGCAGACACTGGGTCATAAGGTTGAGGCTTTTTCTGTGCATATGTCAGTACTACAATCAATGCTACTACCCGTCGAAGCTTCGAGGACAACTTGAAGTCTCTTCATGTTTCCGAAGATGCAGATGTGATCCTCATAAAAAATGACAGCCTCTTCATCTTTTGGAAGATTACATCATACTAGCATGTGTATGTTGATATTAAAGAGCGAGGATGACTGGTGATATTCTTGACGCCCTTGTATTTGTCCGAGGTACTTCTGGCACTCACGTATCGTCGGATCTTAGTAATGTTTCCTCTCACACCCAAACTTGTTGATTGTTCTTGGATACTTTCGGTGTTGGCTGTGTCAAAAGAAGCCTCTTCCTGGTAGAACCCACTGAGAATGTGGGAGAGTTGATGTTGTATTAATGGGTAATGTATTGAAAGATTTAGATTTTGGAATGGTCACAATGAGAGACTGTGTCCAAAGGTCAGGTAAGACACCATCCCATGAGCTGAACATACACAGATCAAGGAATGAGTTGTTGAGTATTTCGTACACAGGTGTAGACTATTGGCCTGCACACCTTGCCGCAACACGATAACCAATTAGGAACGACCAAAAAGTCTGGTATTTACAGTGTATATAGGCTATGTACAGTATTTACAGCTATGTACAATGAGGCAAGTGAAGGTAAATCTGGCAAAACTGTTTCACGAGCGCCCCATGTAGCTTCACAGTTTTGGTGGGATTCCTTGTAACAGGCTGAGTGAACCAAGGTACTGGTAGAACGACGGGGCCCTTGATCGTTAAGCCCTTATCACCTGATTCGCTGGTCGGAAGGCATGACTATATAGGTGTGACATACGCCGAATAAGTTGTAACATACTATTATCATGCCACACTGAGCAACTCTCTGAGTATTTGAGTAGTCTAAAGGTATTGTAGGTTATGCAGTCTTTCCCAAGTGAGGTGACTTTTCCCTTTTTCTAATGCAGTTTGAGGTTGAGAAATGTTGTATATGCCTATCTTCTCACGAGCAGTAATTATGAGAGTCCTGCTTGTTCTATTGGTTGTATTTGCTAAGCTAAGTTGAATGTTCTAGGCCAAGCTTTGCAGACCGGAGACTTCTAATTGTTGGTCAAGTAAAATGTCTGCCTACGTCGAGGATGAGTAATGGAAGATCAGATGTGAGTTTGGTTTTGAGATCATTTAAACCAATTTTGATGAGTAGACGTTGCATAGTTGATGCTTTACAAGAACTTTTTCTAGGACTGACTATATACATTTTTTTTAATCTTCTGAACTTAAGGTATGCTTTGAGAAATTAATAAAATCATCTGCTCTGCAGTGTCTTAAATTTTTCTGTTAGTTTAAATACATTCTGACGTTGAGATCGAAGCGACGATTCAGTGGTCCACTTTGCTAGTTCTTCCTACCTAAATTAAACCTTTATTGTTTTATCGAAGCGTTTTATCGAAGGTCTTCATATTGCGTATTCACTGTAGAAAAGGAGTTTTGTTTTAAAACAAATATTTACCTTGCGTTTGAAGCGTAAAATATGCTCAGATTCCCATGAATGTTCATTTTATCTCTGGCAAAGTTGTAAATAAATAAGACCCTTGTATTTGTGTTAGTTTTGGTAAATCTTAAAAGAAAAAAAAAGTGTATGTTCTGGGAAGGAAATATAGTGTGATGGGACAGGGCAGGTATAGTAATAAGAGGGAGAGAACGAGAGGGACAGATGTGGAAGTTTAAAATCTCGGGAGAAATTTTGAGATAAAATTTCAGACAGATAAACACTTTAACAGATACATGAAACCTGACAGAAACAGTCCAAAACAGAGAATAAACTTCAGCAGAATCTGAAGGTCCAGCATGAAGGATTCCGTTACTACTTTTATATAATAAATGTTTTTCCTGTCGAACAAGAAGCGATGCTTATAAAAACAAAAGGCCAAGAACCAGGTTCGGATTCCCAGGCTCATCACTTTAACAAAATTAGATAACTCACTAGTTTACTGTTAGAGAATTTAGTATGATACTTGCATAATAAAAATAAACTACCAGCATTTTTATGATAGTTTGCAGAGGTAAGGTTGAAACCTGTCAGCTTATGCTTGAATACACCAGCAAGGCAATGAGAACTTCGGAAGCTTTTTTTCTAGAGAGCTGTAGTTACTAAAACTTGCATGGTAGCAAATCCCATTCACAAGAGAAATGGAAATTTTAAGGGGATGTTTCCATCACATAGAAGGGAAACAAAAAAATATAGTAATACAAAAAAGAGGAGGGAAGAAAGGGTAGGGCAGTTCAAAAGTGTGTTCTCTGGGGAGGGGAGGATCTGGAGGTAAGGTAAGAAGAGCGAGCGGAGGACGAGTGGGGCAGATGTGGAAGTTTGAAATCACGTCAGAAAAGTTGAGGTAAAATTTCAGACGTAGTTATGAGAGCACCTGAGGTGGCTGAGGGAGGCGGGGGTTGTTTGATAAATGGACTGGAGGGCTGGGAGACCGGGGTGGGGGGTTAAGGATGCTACTATATTTATGGGGTGAAGGTGTGTGTGTGTGTGTGTGCACTCACCTAATTGTACTCGCCTAATTGTGGTTGCAGGCGTCGAGATTCAGCTCCTGGCCCCGCCTCTTCACTGATCGCTACAAGGTCCTCTCTGCTCCCTGAGCTTTGTCATACCTCGTCTTAAAGCTATGTATGGTTCCTGCCTCCACATCACTTGCTAGACTATTCCACTTCCTGACAACTGTGTGACTGAAGAAATACTTCCTAACGTCCCTGTGACTCGTCTGAATCTTCAGCTTCCAATTGCGACCCCTTGTTTCTGTGTCCCATCTTTGGAACATCCTGTCTCTGTCCACCTTATCTATTCCACGTAGTATTTTGTATGTCGTTATCATGTCTTCCCTGACCCTCCTGTCCTTCAGTGTCCCCAGCCTGATTTCCCTCAACCTTTCTTCGTAGAACATTCCCCTGAGCTCGGGAACTAACCTTGTTGCAAACCTTTGCACTTTCTCCAATTTCTTGACGTGCTTGACCAGGTGTGGGTTCCAAAGTGGTGCTGCATACTCCAGTATGGGCCTGACGTACACAGTGTTCAGAGTCTTGAACGATTCCATACTAAGGTATAGGAATGCTATTCTCAGGTTTGCCAGGCGCCCATATGCTGCAGCAGTTATCTGGTTGATGTGTGCTTCCGGAGACATGCTCAGTGATATACTCACCTCAAGATTTTTCTCCTTGAGTGAGGTTTGCAGTCTTTGTCCACCTAGCCTATACTCTGCGGTCTTCTTTGCCCTTCCCCAATCTTCATGACTTTGCATTTGGCGGGGTTGAATTCGAGAAACCAGTTGCTGGACCACATGTCCAGCCTGTCCAGGTCTCTTTGTAGTCCTGCCTGATCCTCTTCTGATTTAATTCTCCTCATTAACTTCATATCATCCGCAAACAGGGACACTTCTGAGTCTAAGCCTTCCATCATGTCATTCACATATACCAAATATAGCACTGGTCCTGGGACTGACCCCTGTGGGACCCCGCTAGTCACAGGAGCCCAATGTGACACCTCATCACGTAACATGACTCGTTGTTGCCTCCCCGTCAGGTATTCTCTGATCCACTGCAGTGCCTTTCCTGTTATATGCGCCTCATCCTCCAGCTTCTGCACTAATCTCTTGTGAGAAACTGTGTCGACGGCCTTCCTGCAGTCCAGGAAAATGCAATCAACCCACCCCTCTCTCTTGTGCCTTACATTTGTTACTTTGTCATAAAACTGAAGGTTTTAGACACAGGATTTGCCTTCTATGAATCCGTGCTTGTTGTCGTTTATTATCTTGTTCCGTTTCAGATGCTCCACCACTCTTCTCCTGATAATCTTCTCCGTGACTTTGCATACTATACACGTCAGTGGCACTGGTCTGTAGTTTAGTGCCTCGTTTCTGTCTCCTTTCTTAAAAATGGGGACTACATTTGCCGTCTTCCATACCTCAGGTAGTTGCCCAGTTTCAAGAGATGTGTTAAGTAAAAGGACACAAGTGCAACTAATGTGACATTTTATTGTGGCAACGTTTCGCTCTCCAGGAGCTTTATAAAGCTCCTGGAGAGCGAAACGTTGCCACAATAAAATGTCACATTAGTTGCACTTGTGTCCTTTTACTTTACATATTGTCGGTAATTCTACCAACTTTATTACAAGAGATGTGTTGATTGTGGTTAATGGCACACACAGTATCTCTGCTCCTTCTCTAAGGACCAACGGGGAGATGTCCGGTCCCATCGCCTTTGAGGTATCATGGTTACTTGGCAACTTCTGCACCTCCTTCCCAGTTGTGTGTCTGTCATCTAACACTTGTTGGTATATTGGTATATTGGTGTTTCCCTCTATGCTGTCTTCCCAGAGCTCTTCCTATCTCTACTGCAAATACTTCCTTGAATCTCGTGTAGAACACCTCACATACCTCTTCATCGTTTCTTGTGAGTGCCCCACTTTCTTTCCTCAGCCTGATCACCTGGGCTTTGACTGTTGTCTTCCTCCTAATATTGGCTATACAGCAGTTTCGGGTCAGACTTGACTTTCGATGCTATGTTGTTTTCTTACTGTCGCTGGTCCCCTCTCCTAATCTGTGCATACTCGTTTCTGGCTCTTCTGGGTTATTTGCCTCCTGTAATTTTTCCATTCTCTAGTGCACTTAGTTTTTGCCTCCCTACAACTTTGTGTAAACCAGGGGATCGTTCTGGTCTTCCCATTATTTCTGTTGCCCTTGGGAACAAACCTTTCCTCTGTCTCCTAGCATTTTGTTGTTACGTATTCCATCATTTCGTTTACTGACTTTCCTACCAATTCTCTATCCAACTGAACCTCCTGCAGGAAGCTCCTCATACCTGTGTAGTCTCCCCTTTTATAGTTTGTCTTTTCCCATTCAACTCCTTTTACTTTCTCCACTTGTAAATCTACTATGTATTCAAAGCACAGAACCACGCGATCACTAGCTCCAAGGGGCCTCTCATCTGTGATGTCCTCAATGTCTGAACTACTCAGGGTGAACACGAGGTCCAGTCTTGCTGGTTCATCCTCCCCCTTTCTTTCTGTTAGTGTCCTTAACATGTTAATGCATGAAGTTTTCCAGTACCACATCCATCATCTTGGCTCTTTATGTTTCGGGACCCCCTCGTGGCTCCTGTTTTCCCAGTTGATCTCCCTGTGGTTGAAATCACTCATAACCAGTAACTTTGCTCTTCTCGAGTGAGCTCTTCTTGCCACCTCAATGTGTCCACCATTGTCCAGCACGTGTATGTGTATGTGTGTGTGTGTGTGTGTGTGTGTGTGTGTGTGTGTGTGTGTGTGTATGTGTGTATGTGTGTGTGTGTGTGTGTATGTGTGTGTATGTGTGTGTGTGTATGTGTGTGTGTGTGTGTACATATATTTTTTTCTTCTTCTTTCAACGTACCAGCCGTATCCCACCGAGGTGGGGTGGCCCAAAAGGAAAAACGAAAGTTTCTCCTCTTACATTTAGTAATATATACAGGAGAAGGGGTTAGTAGCCCCTTGCTCCTGGCATTTTAGTCGCCTCTTACAACACGCATGGCTTACGGAGGAAGAATTCTGTTCCACTTTCCCATGGAGATAAGAGGAAATAAACAAGAACAAGAACTAGAAAGAAAATAGATGAAAACCCAGAGAGGTGTGTATATATATGCTTGTACATGTGTGTGTAGTGTGACCTAAGTGTAAGTAGAAGTAGCAAGACGTACCTGAAATCTTGCATGTTTATGAGACAGAAAAAAGACACCAGCAATCCTACCATCATGTAAAACTATATATATATATATATATATATATATATATATATATATATATATATATATATATATATATATATATATATATATATATATATATATTGTTGTGGCGAATAGGTAAAGCTGGTCAATTAACAAGAACTCATTTAGAATTAAGTGTTTTTTTTTAAATATTCTCTTATACGTTTAAAGATATTTATTTTTAATTTACGTTAATGTAAAAATTAATAATTTTGTACCAATAGAACCTTAGAAAACTTATCTAACCTTATTATAACAAGCGCAATTTAATTTAGCCTAATCCAACTAAATATATTTTAGATACGTTTACAATTTAATAATAAACAAACACAATCAAACATATTTTTTTCGTTAGTTTCAGAATGTTTTTTGCGAAATTATTGCATACACAAACTTTCGCTTCCCTTATTCGGCAAGAAGAGCGTTGCTATATAAGCCAAAGTCGCAAGTTTTACTTATTCGTCACTACATATGAGGAGGGGTCACAAGGGACACAAAAGTGGTAATTGCATTGAGAAGCATCGATTATCTGGAACTAAGGAATTTATACATTGATTCTCTATCTTTGTAAATAAAACTGTCTTTGGTAGAGATGAGCTGCATACTTTTATTCTTACTATTATTCACAAATAATTGATAAATGAATATGAAGACGATCCTTTCTGTCATTCCTAATAAACAACAGAGAGACTTGGCAGGAAAGCACGTCAGGTGAGATGTCTCTGTAACATGCTGAATGTTGGGAACCAGAACTCCACCAGAGAAATAGGAGAAAGTGTGATTCTAGTTCTCTAGTGTCTGTCAGTAGCTACGACTCCAGTAGAGAAGGTAGCGGAAAGTGGGATCCCTGTTCCTCAGTATCTGCTAGTAACCAGCTGAGAAGGTATTTAAATGAAATGCAATTAGATATAATACTTGGACTGATGAAGCCACTGTGTGGTGTAACGTTTCCTCAATAAAGATTCCCATACATTGCATAAGTGTCTAAATCTTCAACTTGTCGGTTCTTTAAACTATTTGTCACACAGATATAATACTGTTTATCGAAACAAGTGTGTGTACAAGTATAAATTTTTTAACGACACTTTATACACGAAGAAATCTTTTATCAAAAACATTTAGTAATAGAAATGGAGAAGAAGGTATTCTGATATTCTGACAGGGGATATAAATAAGGTCTAAGGGATATCTCTCCAAAAGAGAACCCGCAATAATGGATTCAAATTAGATAAGTTTAGGTTTCGAAAGGATACAGGAAAGTACTGGTTTGGTAATAGGGTAGTTGATGAGTGGAACGGTCTACCTAGTAGGGTTATCGAAGGTAAAACCTTGGGTAGTTTCATATTTAGGTTGGATAAATTTATAGGTTAGAAGGGTTGGAGTTGAGTGGGATTTGCACATGAGTAATTAGAATTATCAAAGCTTATTTCTTGGGTGGCATTGAAAATTGGAGTGGGAAAATATTTTATTAGTGAGATGGATTGTGAAGGACCTGCCTTGTATGGGTCAACAGGCCTGCTGCAGTGTTCCTCCTTTATGTTTTAATGTTCTTATAAGAATAATAAACTAATACATATATAACGTTAGAAATTCCCTGAGGTCTTCCTTGTATCCCACCCTCTAGTCAGGAGGAAGTTGAATTATTCTCACCTTCTTCAGTACTGAGGACGCAGTTTCCTGCTACACAGGATAACAAAATTATTTTGAATTTAACAATTTCTCGTGATCTTTAGGCAACGCTTATGAATATGGTCTGTAATTATAAAGTTATTTACATCCAGTTACTTTGATCTGCATTACGTGTACAATTACGTCCAATATCCAGCGTGAAAAATTATTTAATATTTTAAAATTAAAACACAAAATACCAAAATTATGCGAGAAAAACAAACCCTTTATCTTTATTTATTATCACCTGGCATATATTTATATCTGCAAGGTCCTTACTAATCTGTGAGGTTAAGAACCGCTGCCGCAGACCATTACCACGTTCAACCATGAAAGACAGATTAAAGAGACAAACGTAGTTTATTTAGATAAACTGCCAGAAAATCTTTTTCGTTGGTGCTCGATGTTGTCTTAATGTGTCATCTTCCCTTACACCCTTTAACACACCCTTGTCTCTTTCACCCTTAACACGCAAAGGTTAATCAAGTGACTACTTAGTGAGCACAATCGAGACTGGGAAAACTAACACAGTAATAGCAACAATATACAACCCATCACCGAATAGCAGGATACAAAGATTGGAATATGAAAATAACAGTAAACAATAATTAGCACCACAGTGAAAGCGGCAGGAGGCGCTCACAAGACCAAAATAAAACTAGAAACCACAGAGAAATGCAATGGAAGACCTGGAATTAATACTGGGAATCCGAGGCGTGAAGGGCAAGGATAACTGAGGTGATAGCTTACAACTTGTTAGCTTGTTAGGGCCAAAAGAGAGGAGCGATGACTCAGCGAGACTGCATCTGGTATTCTCCATAAATGCAGCTCATATTTTCAAAATAAAATGAAAGAGGCTTACATGGATTAGCTACCATGCAATACTCAGATTCGAATACCGAGTGAAAGAAAATACTGATGAATGTATTGCAAGTGGCCAAAGGGATGAACCACATTTCAATAATATTTCATTAATGGACGAGTAGTGAACCCGTTGGGGTCATTATTATTATTATTATAATCAAGGGGGAAGCGCTAAACCCGGAGGATTATACAGCGCCTGGGGGGGGGGATGTGGAAGGCATTCAGGCTTAATTTGGGGAACTGGAGCACAGATCCAATTCCCTAAATCAAGAGCCCCTCACCAACATCAAGGAACCTTCCTTGAGGGGCCCGTTGGGGTCATACAAAGCATGCTGATTAGGACGCAATGATACTCTATCGAATGAATTGGAAATTGGCTTCATTACTCTGAATTAGGAACTCATAGCTGGCATTAAAGCACCTTAGATGAAATGACTAAATTTCAGCAGAGGAGACTATACAGGGCTCAGAATTTCCTGAGAACAGTAATGAGAAAGAGAATTTGAAGGAAACTAAGTGACTAAAATGGAGAATCCAGCTGAATAGGACTGGAAAACAGACTAAAAATTAAGGAGGAAGAAAGAGACACTATTTAAATCATAATTACAGACAGGAAATATTAAGAGTAAATTAATAGAGAGCACTTGTTACGGATCTGGACGACAGAATGTTCCTAATATTTAATAAAGGAGTTAACGCTAAACTACAGGCCAGTATAACTGACGTAGATACAGATGAACGTAGTCGTGAAGGCCTTGGAAAAAAAGTAGTAAATCTCCTTCTCACAAATCCGCAAATGGCCTTTAATAAAGTAAATAAAGAGAAGCATATTTCTGAATTGTAAGAAGGCATTTTACGTTGCACCATTTAAAAGACTCAGATAAAGGCGAAAGTAATAAGGCATTCGCTGAAGTGGATGGAGAAGTACCCAACGGGAATCAAAAGCAAAAGTAAAGGATGACCAGAAATGTATTATAGATTTTGGGGACAAAGCTACGTACCTTATTCATCGA
This sequence comes from Cherax quadricarinatus, assembly GCF_026875155.1. Classification (NCBI taxonomy): domain Eukaryota; kingdom Metazoa; phylum Arthropoda; class Malacostraca; order Decapoda; family Parastacidae; genus Cherax; species Cherax quadricarinatus. Next base: position 62,772,932 of record NC_069408.1, on the reverse strand, counting down.
TAAATTAGGTAAGAGTATAATGCCAATGTTATTTCCAAGAGAGATAATGTCTGCAGCAAATGCACGTTCGATAAAACTACGATTAGCTCCTGAGAATCCCATCACCGATTCATCCTGGCCAGACATGCAGTATGTAGCGGCAACATGGAACCTACACTTGGTAAAGCAAGCCAAGAAAATAAAAAAAATAGCAGTTTTACAACGAGATTAACCCCAGATTATAAAGATACATCTGTTAGAATAATATGAAGGACTAAAATATGACATTAGAAGAGATATGAGCCAAGGGAGAAACGCAAACGAATTAAAAAATATTAAGTAGTCTTTAAAGGGCGAGGAAAGATAGACAGAGAGGCTGGAGATCAAGGGACATAGTGGGAAGCATTTACTATTCAGCTTTTATTATTCACCTTTGAAACTGTGCTGGGAACCCTCATCCTCAGAGAAAAGAATAAAATTTCTTCAGAGAAAACTCAAGGTTCTCCCCGGCCCCTCAAGGAAGGTTCCTTGATGTTGGTGAGGGGCTCTTGATTTAGGGAATTGGATCTGTGCTCCAGTTCCCTGAATTAAGCCTGAATGCCTTCCACATCCCTTCCCAGGCGCTGTATAATCCTCCGGGTTTAGCGCTTCCCCCTTGTTAATAATAATAATAATAAAAATAAAAATCAAGGTTCTCCCCGAAGCTGTTTGAATATTGTTTTCTCCTTCCACCTCCATTATTCTATGTAGACTTTATTTAAAGACAAAATACATTGACAAAAATATAATAGGGAGTAAAACAACATAGATAACATCTCCGAGCTACATCTCAAATACTCCGTCCAGCTCCCGGCAGTGGGCCGCGTGCCCAGAATGCTACAGGTATTTCCCCTCTGGATAGCAGCACTGAGTCTCTGAAAAAAGGAAGCTGACTGCCCAGTGATCCTTGGTTTCTATGATTAGTTTTTCACCCAGCTTTTTGAGGAACTTTAGAAAACACTTGTCCCATGCTCCATGGGTCTCAGTCCCTATTTCCGGGACTTCTGGCTCACTCTGTAGCTGGCAGCTCCACTCCCTTCACCTTCGGAGTATAGCAAATAGGTGTCTGGCAACGTGACGGTGCAGGTGTAGCACTTGATCAATTTGTGCTCTTTGGGAGGAGCTGGTCTACTGGAGGAGTCTGAAAGGGTGTCCCACCACACGGCTGCTTCAATGAACTTGGAGTCTTGAACTCCTACCACACCTCTCAAGTGTTCGGGGACAATCTTCCTGATCAGTCTAGTGGAAGCCAAACTCGAAGATAGAAATGCAGGTAAAGCTACCTGCATTGCTTTGCAGGTAGATTCAAGGGAACGACGCTAGCTAGAATGACATGGCATCAAACAGGCTAGTGCCAGGTGCCAGGAAAATGAAGGCATAATATTAAATCATTAGCAGCAGAAAGCATATAAAAGCCCATCAACATATACATTTATTAGCAACCTAGCGACAACAACATATCAAAGGCCTAGAGTTATCATTCAACTCCCCTCCATGGTTGCTTTGTATCCTGTATCTCTTGTTAGCGATTATTGCATAATGAATACCACTAGCCAACTCTTAACCCGGATCTCTAGACTTTTTCTTTCTCCTTCTTAGCTGTTTCCTCATACAAATCCGTTCTTCTTACGGTCCATACAGCGTCATTAAAATTAGTGACTTTACGAAAGTGCCTCAGTGAACACGTATTACCGAAATCGCAGGTTAATCAACTTGTAGCAGACAGGTTGATTAACCTGTGACCCCTCTTGATCAACTTCACTAATTAGTAATTACTAAGAATATTAATCAGCTAAAACACGAAAGGAAAAGGTTATTTATTAAAGTGAGAAAGACCTAACAGAAGTTCTTCACCATGGTACCACTCGAGTGGCAAAATCATCTATTTATTACATTTATAAGGGATTGAGAATAATGAAATGGAAAACTAAATGTTTATATGCTAGAAAATTAAAGAACCTCACTGAACAAAGTAGTTGATCCCAACATACTAACTCGGATTTCGCAATTAACCTGTCTAGTGTTGAACTTATCCGGGACCAACAGTCAGCGTTATAATATTGGTTATGTTTCGCGCTTGGTAGTGGGGCAGTAATTATGTTGATTTTGCCGAGTCTTTTTTTGCAGTCTGGAAAAACAACGGAAAATGTCCCCGGAAACGTTCAACATTTGCAAGGGTATGGTATATGAGGCTTTCCTCAGACTTGTGGAATTGAACTGCCCTGAAAGAATTGTTAGTCATACCATGAATTAAGGAAAGATTCTAGACTTCACCTAACGAAAGCAAAGCTAAGGCAATAGTAATTATAGACAGGATAGATTATAGTGGAAAATGAACATGTTATTAGAAGACATGGAAAGTTACAAACCTTTTAATAAGAACCCGTTTGACCAGGTTAATAGTATGTCTAATAAACAATTTAGAACCTTACTGAGAGGTAATGAGGAATTGATAAACAGTTAACAGCTATGTCAGCGGCACTTCCTTATAGGTACGGTTTGGTTAAAGCCAGTAAGGCCGAGACCTATTATTAACTCGGTGGGATTGGCGACATATGTTCTGTCAGAATGGTTGCCAAAAAAACCATACCCCGGCCGGGATTGAACCCGCGGTCATAGAGTCTCAAAACTCCAGCCCGTCGCGTTAGCCACTAGACCAGCTAGCCACAATAAGATTCATCCAACTAGGTATATTTCTACACCATAGGAAGGTTAGCACAGGCACCACTGTGACCACAAATGCAAGTTTTTACAGACGAATCTCCAGCTAGCGTGGCCGTGACGAACTCTAGCTCTAGTCCGGGGTATGGTTTGTTTGCAATCGTGTCATTACGATTTCTTGAGTCATGTTGCCAAAAATATTAACTCCATTGCTTTGCAACATCTCCGAAGCCCATGTAAAAAACTTAGACCCCACTGACAAATTGCAAAATGTTAATATGTCTAATAGTTTTATACTAGTAAGTTTTGATGTCACTACGCTGTTCACCAGAATTCCTGTTCTCGATCTGTTATCTATTCTGGAAGATTTAGACGAGTTCTCCATGCCATTTGACAGGAACACCATTACTGAGCTCATTAAATTGTATGTATCAGGTATGTGGATGATATCTTTCGTCTTTGGCCAAATGATTTGGGCCTGGATACATTTTTGCCGAGATTTAATGCTCTGGTTCCGTCTATTAAATTCACCGTGAAGAAAGAAATGGAATCTGAACTTTCATTCTTGGATGTTTTGGTGCACCGGGTTGATAGAAAGTTCAAGTTTGCTGATACATTCACTATTCCAACCATGAGACAAGAGAAAAAAGGAGTGTCTTCCTTTTTTTTTTTTTTTCTGAGAACTTACCGACGAAATTAGGAAAATATTTGATATTGCCGTGAAACTGTGGTACCCTAAGGGGTTTGTAGAATCAGCATCGAAGGCAGCTAGGAAAACTTATCCTAGGACTGAACCTAGGATAATAGCTCAGATTAAGAATATGTTGGTTCTCCCATATAATGAGAATTGATCTGTACCGCTCAATGCCCTAAAACGATTAAACATTCAAACAGTTTTTAAGAATTCATAGATTGCTAAAAACATTTTGATAACGAATTCCCCTCAAAACTTCAGATAAGGTTGCCAATGCTGCAAATTATCTTATATGGAACAGACTGGCAAACTTCAAGATGTCAGGATAGGACAACATCGAACTGCATAGGAATCAAATACGAATTTCAGTCACTCTAGGGCCTGTAATAACTCTGCAAATTAGTTAGCAGCCAGACTCGTGGTAACTTCCACCTTCTAGCTGTAAAGAAATATTTTAGAATTGGCATTTATAAAACATGATAAACATTCATTATATAAAAATAATTTCGGCTTATTCCAACTCGATAACTTTACAGTTGAAGGCATTATATACGCTGCGAAATCGGATTCCTACCTAAACTCATTGGACTCTCGTAAATGAAATTCTACATTGTCAAACTGAGTAGCACTCATGTTCTGCTGCTCCACCCCACCCTTATGGCTCAACCAGCATTTACCTAACTCTATTTTGTCTAGAGTACTTCTTTCACGCCTGGAAATACTCCTCTATAAAATTTCGCAATAAATCGTCTCATCACTGTATCAGACCACACAAAGTCTCTTTCTCTCTTCTACCAAAATTTTCATGAATCTTCTGTGCAGTGGGTGATATGTGTTGTTATTAACAACAAAAATGGAATTCTCTACTCCTTCCATTTAAAAGTAACTAACTGGAACTCCACCTTTCTGATTCCAATGTTATTCAGTCCTTCAAGGGACTTATTTAAGTAGTAATCTTCTTCCTTACACTCACTGATCTTCTTTATGATAGATATTCTCTTACCAACAAATTCAATTTCCGAACTTACCTGACTTCTCCATCCTTCCTTACTTTATAGTCTCTCCCTTACTCCACCTCTCTCTTTCTTCTCGCCGATACAGCAGTGTGTATAAAATGAGACAGTGTTGTGGTGGGAAATCTGAGCATAAGTTAGGTTACCAGACGGCGGGGAACGCGCTACCTCCTCAACTGTCTTAACCAGCATGACGACACTCTTCAACGTAATTACTCGAAGTTCCTGAAGGCCATTCAGTTAATGAATGTCCGTTCATACCAGCGTTTTTACAAATACATTTAGACATGTAAAAATCATACTTATTTACCTTAATATGTAAAAGGATCTGTTTATTTTATTCATTCAGTCATTCATTTATTCTAAGTTAACGCTCTTACGATTATTTACATAAGAAAACTTATCTACCGTACCTCATTTGAAAGCCTTTTTGTTATATGATATTCAAATAAGGAACAGGAGGATGTTGGAGCCAGCTGTGAGTGTAGACAGCCTGTACTGTCTACACAGACAGTCTGTGCTGTCTGCCAGCTTAATCCATATTTCTCGCCACTAAGGTGCTGCCCTCTGGGCCTGCCCAGCTCTGTGGGACGCTGGTCCCACATTCTCTCAGCGGCATAGCAGCAAGACACAAGGCCTACTAGTTCTCTCCCTCTCGTGGGCATGACCCTACCGGGCCATAGGCACAACACACAAGCCTGTGCACCCACCACTACATTACAAATAAAGTAAGAAGCCTCCGAAGACGTATCATTTACTCTCCGCTACCAGCTTTACCAAATAATCTCGTTATATGAGCCAACGATTTCATTTGGTCAGTTGAATATATTTCATAGATATTTTTATGCTGTACGAACGTCATACAGATCCGAGTCATACTAGGAATAAATGATTTCAAATGAATTGCTGTACTTAAGAAGGGTACAGCCAGGGTGCGGACGCTGTTTGCCGACCGTCTTGTGGTACAGAAGTTTTCTTCTCAGTGTCTGCAGAGTGAAGCCAAGTGTATTACCTTGACAGTATTTGCTTTGTACATAACAGTAAGGCCACCAACACCTCTCCGGTGTTGAAGGCTCTGCAAGCTCAGGCGAGAAATAGGTTGTCTTGCTCGGTCTTTATTCTGAACAGACGTGGTGGATGAGACAGGGGACAGTCTTTTCGGGAAAATGCATATTCAAGGTGTGAGCGCATTTGTACCTCCTGGAGATTTTTTGAAGCTTCACCTGTCAAACAGGAACGAGATAACCTTTAACTTCTTTAGTTTCATGGCTGCCTTGCATGCAAGATGTAACATGTGATTCTTCACAGAAATTTTGGAAACCTTACCTTATCCCCTGGTTCTAATACTGTTCCATTTATTCTTACCAGTGATCCACCACTAACTTCATTTGTTTTCTAAGAAGCAAATACATGTATATCCTGCTATCGTTTTCTACAGGCTGAAATTCCTGAAGGTTAAAGCTGGTGATTGATGTACCTAAGAGCAGCTGGTATTTCCTCTGCGCAGAAATGTCAATAACGTTACCTGGAAAGAACTGCCAAATGCTGATAAAGTAGAACAAATGTGGATCAGATTTAACAAAATATAATTTCAAAGATAGTTAAAAATAAGGTTAAATATAGGCAGGTTCGATGACTAGACATTTAGTTGAGATAATAGACAATAAATGTAATGTGCTTAAGATATTTATACGGACTACATACAGATGAAAAAAATACAAGATAAAATATTAGTAACGATAATGAAGGTTTCGGGAAACGATTTACACGAAACTAAAGGATAATCCAAAAGAATTCTTCAAATACCTTTAAAAAAGGGCAGAGACAAGGATCTGTCCATTAACTAGAGATAACTGTAGTAAAAACAACACTAGAGATATGGCGTCTATACTAAAAACAGCAAGCAAGAGACACCTGTTATCCCTGACAAACTACGTCAGCTTAGACAAAGTAAGATACTTGAAGCTAAACGTCACTAAATCAAGCATGCCAGATGAACTACGTGCTCGCTCATGATTTTTCACAAGTCTTTCGAAGGTGCCAAAACACTTGAAAATAGTATATGTCACCACAGTATTTAAGAACAACAAGATTTGTGCTCTCAAACTTTCGTCAATTTAATAACTGGTAAGCTGATTGGGAAAAAACATTTAATTACCTGGAATTTAATAACTTAATAAGTGACAACAAGCTTGGATTCTGCAGTTTATGAGTATGATTAACTGACCTACTCTAGTTTTTCAATTATAAATACAAAATGTACGATGCAAAATTCTCAACATACGTAATTTATTGAGATTTCCACAAAATATTTGACAGGATATACCATCGATGGATGATGGCAAAAAAAAGTATATGGTATAGAAGATAAACATTTTGCCTTGACGAGTACCTTCTTACAGACAGGAATACGTGAGTTCTACACAATGGATCGGTGCCTGATTGGCTAGACGTAACGGTTGTCTGTCCAATCTTCTTCACGATGTTCCTAAATGATGTGTAGATTGGGTTAGTATTGCACATACAAAAATTTGCGGGTAACACCAAAACGAGGAAGACTGTAACGCCGAAAACCGATTACTGGAGTATTCAGAGAGGCGTGGCCAGAGACGTAGATCATTTTTTATATAACAGTTTCAAGAATACAAATAAAATGTGTGACAACAACCTTATCGAAACAAGAAAGGACCTTAAAATAGTCATGAGTAACGAAATGAATATCAAACAATGCCTAATTGAAAACAGAAAAGTTAACTAAGACTAGGCTTCATAGACAGATATTCTGAGCACAGAACACTGTAATGAACTTATTATTAGGTATTTTATATATGCCGTCCAGCTTTTGTCTCCAAATCATATAAATGACGAAGGGTATAAAGAAGAGATTCCAAGTTTGTACCATTTTTCATAAGCAAACCATATGAGGAAAAACTCTGAGCACTTAACCTTTTCTGTCCTACGACAGAGAGACTACGAGGAGATCATATTCAAACCATTAACATACTGAATGACTTCGACATATTCAGACAAGTATAACCATTTGAAGTGTTTACTAAGTTGATAACTCGAAACTAAGGAATGAAATTTTAAGGCAGAAGAAGTAATACGAGCATTTGCAAAGATCATTACAGAAGAATGAGGAAAAAAACTACCCGTTACACTTGTAGGAGCGACGACAATACAATCCTTCAGGAGCAAGCTGGACAAACAACGCAAGCATAGGATTCGATTAGGTACTGCAATGAGCAATCTTAAGTCAATTAATTCCAGATGTTTGTTCAGGTACTGCGTCAGGCTGATCAGATGACAACGAGTCAATTTAGCTGATAATAGCAATAGTGACGAAGGTGGTTGTGTTAGTCCTAGCATAAATGCTGGGTAACACAAGTACAACCACTGATACACTCAGTTCTGTCGTTGGGAATAGAGTAACACGAGGGTTTAAGATAGAAACATTACAAACTAAGTAGAGGTAGACTAGCCTACGTTGTCCAACCATTTCCATCTGTAGATTTCATGGCGTTTTTCACTACATTATGGTATATTTCTCTACCTTCTCATGCCGGCAATGACTTGAGGGAGTGGAAGGTAGTAAGAGAGTCCTCTGCTTTTCTATATTTGACTCATAAACCTAGATGTCCGATAATTCTTAATTTACATGGAAGTAGACAGTTCTGTTTAGGAGACAGCCTGGCAGTGGACTTCCATGTCCTCTGCCCTGCCTTTCCCATGAACTCACATATACACTTTCTCATTGTGAGGGACTTGAACACAATGTTCAAATTCCCCGCACACGCTCTCTTCTCTTATTCCTCCTCTTCCTACAACCATTATTCTAGGAAAAATTCATTTCCTACTGCTTACTTATCGACCTCCATTCCATCTATCTCTTCACTCTGTACTCCTTTCCAAACCTCATGCGTTCCTTCCAGTAATCCTTTTCCGAAGTCCATTTCGCTTTACCTCTTTCAGTCTCGCATCTGGTAAGCGCTGGAGTCATTTTTATGCTCTGACTATAATAATAGAGAAAACTTTTTTTTGACGGCCGAAGGATTCCACGACTACGCCCTATGTTTATAGTATAGAATAAAAAGACTTCCGCTCTATTTTCCTTCCTGAGTTCTGTTCACTGATTCTCTCTCTCTCTCTCTCTCTCTCTCTCTCTCTCTCTCTCTCTCTCTCTCTCTCTCTCTCTCTCTCTCTCTCTCTCTCTCTCTCTCTCTCTCTCTCTCTCTCTCTCTCTCTCTCTCTCTCTTTCCCTCTCTTTCTCCTTTGGCAGTAGATCATCAATGTATTTTCGTCGTAATCTTGGAAAATAGCCGTCAGTAAAACTTTACATGCTAGCCGGACAAGCAAAGGCACATCAAAGGGATGAGATGGTTGGCTGAGAGGCGTCGAGTAGACCATGTTAAGTGTAGGGGAGGGAAGGTAAGAGAGAGAGAGAGAGAGGGATCAAGAAGACCACTGTCATAAAAAAACAGACTTTACAGACAGTCTCTTGTATTGTCATAAAACAAAAGACTTTACAGACAGGATCACCAGATATTTAAGGATTTATTCTCGTAATAAACCAATAGGATCTCAGAACTGGTGTACAAACACGTCCCCCCCCAGCTACTCTTATATTGGACTATGTATTGGTGGATGAAAGGTTGATGGGTAGACCTCAGGATATGCATGAATAGATGGCAACATATACATATATACATCAGATCACTTTTAGCATACACACACACAAATATATATATATATATATATATATATATATATATATATATATAATATATATATATATATATATATATATATATATATATAATATATATATATATATATATATATATATATATATATATATATATATATATATATATATATATATATCGTGCCATATAAGTTTAAAGATATACTTTTTTCATTTAAGTTAATGTTAAAAATTAATCCTGTGCCAGAAGAACCTTAGAAAACTTACCTAACCTTATTATAACAAGCGCAATTTAATTTAGCCTAATCCAACTAAATAAATTTTAGATAAGTTTACAATAATTTAATAATAAACAAGCACAATGAAATACATTTTTTCATTGGGTTCACAATGATTTTTACCAAATTACTGCATACACAAATTTTCGATTGTCTTATTCGGCAAGAAGAGCGTTGCTATTTAAGCCAAAATCGCAAGTTTTAATTATTCGGCATGATTTATATATATGTATAGTTGCAGTGGCTACGTTATTAGGTACAACTTTCTAGTATTGTAGGACATTTCCCCTTTGCATCCAGAAAAGCTTGAATTCTTTGTAACATGGGTTTGAAACCAGAGTTGTCGGCAGCACATTCATGCTGCAATTCTCCCATTACACCACATCTCAAAGGTTTACACCTGATTCTGACCCTTCCATCTGCATGTTGCAGCAGAATCAAGATTCGTCTGCACTGGAAATGTTTTCCAATCTTTCATTATCCAGTTCTTATAAATCTGTGCCAACTGTAGCATTATTGAAGCTGGCAGGAGTGGAGTCCGGTGTGATTTTCTGCTGCTGTATCCCATCCACATCAAGGTTCGATATGTTATGCAATTATAGATGTTCTGCCCACCACTGTCGTGATGCATGATTATTTGAGTTAATGTCACCTTCCCGTCAGACTGAACCTGTCTAGCCATTATCCTCTGACCTATCTCATTAACAAGGCTATTTCGCCCTCATAACTGCCACTCACTGGATGTTTTGTTTTCACACCATTCTCTCTCTATATTCCAGAGACTGTTGTGACTGTGAACTCCAAGACATCAACAGTTTCTGAGAAGCTTAAACCTTCCCATCTGGCATCAACAAACATTGAACAATCCGAGTCACTTAGATCACATTTCCTCTCTATTCTGCCGTTCGGCAAGCCAATGTGTTTCACACAGAACATATTGAAAAATATATTTCATATCGTAGGTAGATTTCAGAAGCTAGTAGGGTCACTGTTTGAGTGTTGCCATCATACTATGTACTCAACTTGTAATTCGAAAAACTTGTTCTTTAAAACTGGTAAGAGCTACATTCTCAGTCTTTTGATGAATTAAACGCTTTTTCTTTACTTTCTTTTTGATTTGTCATAATTCCTTAAATAAAATTACTTGTGAAGAGAAAAAATTATTTTCTGTATATATAGGTATTCCTGAAGAGATGTACAGGCGGGGACAGAGGAGTCCTACAGTGGAACATGAGAGGACGGAGGCTGGAAGGTGACTGGGGAAGAAATCTGGGGGATGGGCGAATAGAAGAGTGGACCACACGAGAGGGCTGAACCTCCACCTTCGTGTGAGAGTTAGAAAGGTGTTGACAACTAGGCACCGAAGCAGAAAAAGAAAACTGCTGGGGAATTGTAAGCACCGTAGGAATGCAAGGAGACTAGGGCTTAGGAGACAGGTTCAACTGCGCAGGTGATCGACACGAAGATGCAGGCGTGCGAGGCCTCGCGGAGTGAGAAATATAAATGTAAAGAATCTAGTGATGGTGATATATAAGAAGACAACATCATGTAATATAAGTGTATTTATTGACAACTTTTAAAAATATATATTATTATTTTTAAGTTACTATTGTATTAAGAAAAAAAAAAAACTCTACCACGCTCTCCGCCTGAGTTAAACGTTTTATTGAAAAAAATATTCTTTAAAACAAAAATATTTTGGAATAATTTTGGCCGGTTCTGAGCCATATCCTGTCCAATTTATAGTTATTTCTGTCCATAAATACTTAAGTTATGAGAGAAAATATGCTCGTCTCACTCCTGCCTGGATACACACTTATACTGAAGCCTGGATACACCCTCATGCCGAAGCCAGGATACACACTTATACTGCAGGCAGGATACACCCTCATACCGAAGCCAGAATACACACTTACACTGCAACCTGGATACACCCTAATACAGATGCCAGGATACATACTGGTACTACAGGAAGGATACGCATTGGTAGTGCGGCCAGGATACACACTGGTACTACAGCCTGGATACACACTGGGACTACAGCCAGATTACACACTGGTCCTACAGCAGGATACACACTGGTACTACAGCCAGAATACCCACTGATACTACAGCCAGAATACTCACTGGTACTACAGCCAGAATACACACTGATATTACTTACTGGAACTACAGTAAGGATACACACTGGCACTACAGCCAGGATTCAAATTAGTACTACACCCAAAATACACACTGGAACTACAGCCAGGATACACACTGGTACTACAGCTGGAATACACACTAGTAGGACAGCCAGGAAAAACACTGGTACTACAGCTGGAATACACACTGGTAGGACAGCCAGGAAAAACACTGGTACTACTGCCAGGATACACATTGCTACTACGCCTAGAATACACTCTAGTACTATAGCCAGGATACACACTGGTACTACACCCGGAATACACAATTTTACTAAAGCCAGGATACACACTGGTACTACAGCCAGATGCACACTGTTACTGCAAGCAGGATACACACTGGTACTACAGCCAGGATACACACTGGTACTACAGCCAGAATACACACTGTTACTACAAGCAGGATGCACACTGGTACTACAGCAAGGATACACACTGGTACTACAGCTAGTATAGACACTGGTACTACAGCAAAAATACACACTGGTATTACAGCAAGGATATACACTGGTACTACAATCGGAATACACTGGTACAACAGTCAGGATACACACTGGTAATACGTCCAGAATGCACATTGGTACTACAGCCAGGATACACACTGGTATTACAGCAAGGATACACACTGGTACTACAGCTAGGATAGACACTGGTACTACAGCAAAATACACACTGGTTCTACAGCCAGGATACACACTGGTACTCCAGCCAGGATACACACTGGTTCTACCGCCAGGATACACACTGGTATTACAGCAAGGTTACACACTGGTGCTACATCAAGGATACACACTGGTACTACAGCAAGGATACACACTGGTACTACAGCAAGGATACATACTGGTTCTACAGCCATGATACACACTGGTACTACAGCCATGATACACACTAGTACTACAACAAGGATACACACTAGTACTACATCAAGGATACACACTGGTTCTACAGCCATGATACACACTGGTACTACAGCAAGGATACACACTGGTACTATGGAAAGGATACACACTGGTACTACAGCAAGGATACACACTGGTACTACAGCAAGGATACACACTGGTACTACAGCAAGGATACACACTGGTACTACAGCAAAGATACACACTGGTACTACAGCAAGGATACACACTGGTACTACAGCAAGGATACACACTGGTACTACAGCAAGGATACACACTGGTACTACAGCAAGGATACACACTGGTACTACAGCAAGGATACACACTGGTACTACAGCAAAGATACACACTGGTACTACAGCAAGGATACACACTGGTACTACAGCAAAGATACACACTGGTACTACAGCAAGGATACACACTGGTACTACAGCAAGGATACACACTGGTACTACAGCAAGGATACACACTGGTACTGCAGAGACCACGCACAATCATGCACCATCTATGAAGTTCCTTGTTTTACCAACTATGATGCTCCTTGTTGCAACAACCATAATGCTCCTTGTTGCACCAACCATGATGATCCTTGTTACAGCAGTCATCATGTTCCTTATCGCACCATCCAGAATGCTTCTAGTTGCTGCAGCCACAATGCTGCTTGTGACACCAGCCAGAATGCCACCCAGTTGCTTCAGCTCTGATCCTCCTGTTGTATCATCAATGATGGTTCCTGTTGCACCAGCCAGGATGTTCCCTGTTGAAACAGCCAGGATGTTTCCTGTTGCACCAGCCAGGATGCTTCCTGTTGCACCAGCCAGGATGCTTCCTGTTGCATCATTCATATCAACCACAACTTTAATAATGTTTTTGAATATAATAATTATGAATAGGTGAAATTGGTCAAATATCAAGAACTCATTTAAAATTAAGTCCTTTCTAACATTTTCTCTTATACGTTTATAGATACATATTTTTTTATTTATGTTAATGTAAAAATTAATAATTTTGTTCCAAAAATACCTTAGAAATCTAACCTAACCTTATTATAACAAGCGCAATTTAATTTAGCCTAATCTAACTAAATATATTTCAGATAAATTTACAACAATATAATAGTAAACAAACACAATGAATTTTTTTTCTTCGTTAAGCTCAGAATGATTTTTGCGAAATTATTGCATACACAAATTTTCGCTTGCCTTGTTAGGCAAGAAGTACGTTGCTATTTAAGCCAAAATCGCAAGTTTTACCTATACGGCATGATATATATATATATATATATATATATATATATATATATATATATATATATATATATATATATATATATATATATATATATATATATATATATATATAATAGAGTGTTCAGCAGAAGTTTGTGGTTACAGGAAAGTGGGTGCGGGAGGGAATAGGAGCGATTGGTGGAATGATGATGTGAAGAGAGTAGTAAGGGAGAAAAAGTTAGCATATGAGAAGTTTTTACAAAGTAGAAGTGATGCAAGGAGGGAAGAGTATATGGAGAAAAAGAGAGAGGTTAAGAGAGTGGTGAAGCAATGTAAAAAGAGAGCAAATGAGAGAGTGGGTGAGATGTTATCAACAAATTTTGTTGAAAATAAGAAAAAGTTTTGGAGTGAGATTAACAAGTTAAGAAAGCCTAGAGAACAAATGGATTTATCAGTTAAAAATAGGAGAGGAGAGTTATTAAATGGAGAGTTAGAGGTATTGGGAAGATGGAGAGAATATTTTGAGGAATTGTTAAATGTTGATGAAGATAGGGAAGCTGTGATTTCGTGTATAGGGCAAGGAGGAACAACATCTTGTAGGAGTGAGGAAGAGCCAGTTGTGAGTGTGGGGGAAGTTCGTGAGGCAGTAGGTAAAATGAAAGGGGGTAAGGCAGCCGGGATTGATGGGATGAAGATAGAAATCTTAAAAGCAGGTGGGGATATAGTTTTGGAGTGGTTGGTGCAATTATTTAATAAATGTATGGAAGAGGGTAAGGTACCTAGGGATTGGCAGAGAGCATGCATAGTTCCTTTGCATAAAGGCAAAGGGGATAAAAGAGAGTGCAAAAATTATAGGGGGATAAGTCTGTTGAGTATACATGGCAAAGTGTATGGTAGAGTTATTATTGAAAGAATTAAGAGTAGGACGGAGAATAGGATAGCAGATGAACAAGGAGGCTTTAGGAAAGGTAGGGGGTGTGTGGACCAGGTGTTTACAGTGAAACATATAAGTGAACAGTATTTAGATAAGGCTAAAGAGGTCTTTGTGGCATTTATGGATTTGGAAAAGGCGTATGACAGGGTGGATAAGGGGCAATGTGGCAGATGTTGCAGGTGTATGGTGTAGGAGGTAGGTTACTGAAAGCAGTGAAGAGTTTTTACGAGGATAGTGAGGCTCAAGTTAGAGTATGTAGGAAAGAGGGAAATTATTTCCCAGTAAAAGTAGGCCTTAGACAAGGATGTGTGATGTCACCGTGGTTGTTTAATATATTTATAGATGGGGTTGTAAGAGAAGTAAATGCGAGGGTCTTGGCAAGAGGCGTGGAGTTAAAAGATAAAGAATTACACATAAAGTGGGAGTTGTCACAGTTGCTCTTTGCTGATGACACTGTGCTCTTGGGAGATTCTGAAGAGAAGTTGCAGAGATTGGTGGATGCATTTGGTAGGGTGTGCAAAAGAAGAAAATTGAAAGTGAATACAGGAAAGAGTAAGGTTATGAGGATAACAAAAAGATTAGGTGATGAAAGATTGGATATCAGATTGGAGGGAGAGAGTATGGAGGAGGTGAATGTATTCAGATATTTGGGAGTGGACGTGTCAGCGGATGGGTCTATGAAAGATGAGGTGAATCATAGAATTGATGAGGGGAAAAGGGTGAGTGGTGCACTTAGGAGTCTGTGGAGACAAAGAACTTTGTCCTTGGAGGCAAAGAGGGGAATGTATGAGAGTATAGTTTTACCAACGCTCTTATATGGGTGTGAAGCATGGGTGATGAATGTTGCAGCAAGGAGAAGGCTGGAGGCAGTGGAGATGTCATGTCTGAGGGCAGTGTGTGGTGTGAATATAATGCAGAGAATTCGTTGTTTGGAAGTTAGGAGGAGGTGCGGGATTACCAAAACTGTTGTCCAGAGGGCTGAGGAAGGGTTGTTGAGGTGGTTCGGACATGTGGAGAGAATGGAGCGAAACAGAATAACTTCAAGAGTGTATCAGTCTGTAGTGGAAGGAAGGCGGGGTAGGGGTCGGCCTAGGAATGGTTGGAGGGAGGGGGTAAAGGAGGTTTTGTGTGCGAGGGGCTTGGACGTGCAGCAGGCATGCGTGAGCGTGTTTGATAGGAGTGAATGGAGACAAATGGTTTTTAATACTTGACGTGCTGTTGGAGTGTGAGCAAAGTAACATTGATGAAGGGGTTCAGGGATACCGGCAGGCCGGACTTGAGTCCTGGAGATGGGAAGTACAGTGCCTGCACTCTGAAGGAGGGGTGTTAATGTTGCAGGTTAAAAACTGTAGTGTAAAGCACCCTTCTGGCAAGACAGTGATGGAGTGAATGATGGTGAAAGTTTTTCTTTTTCGGGCCACCTTGCCTTGGTGGGAATCGGCCAGTGTGATAATAAAAAATAAATAAATATATATATATATATATATATATATATATATATATATATATATATATATATATATATATATATATATATATATATATATATATATAGACATAGATATATGCAAAATAAATACTTTGAAAAGATAGTTAATTTCCAAGCATTATCGTAATTTCTCATATTATCAAGGAACAGAAAAAATAACAGGACAGTTTATGTCAATGACACATGACGTCCATTTGACCCAACACCTGACTCAGGTGTTAGGTCAGCAGGCTGAGCATTAAAATGTAATATAGAGCGAGAGACGCAGGTAAACGTGCACAACGTACAAAAATACTTCAATGGCTTTATAAAAAGATGTTATCGAGGAAAAAAACATAAAAAGAACAGTATGTCTTGAAGCAGGAGACTCTATATGTGTACATCTGCAGAATATTAACTGAAAATATGTAAGAACTGTAAACAGTGTTAGGGCCTCGGGAGAACAGTTACTATAGAAGCTGCTAATCTTTCAGTAGCTGAACAGGGAACAAAAGTTTCCGAGTGAGTGAAATCACGAGCTGAAAGCAGCAGAGAGAAAGCAGAATTCAAGCCTTTGATAGCGCATAAACTTTCAGATTGGATTTCTCTCTAAAAAAAACAAGGGTCACGAGGCTACTGAAAAGCAGCTCCCAGTATGTTGAAGCGCTATTTCGTTTGGCGACGAAAAGAATTTTCTGAATGGAAATGTTTCTGCTGCAACAAATTGAAGACATATTTTTCTATTTCTAAAATATTTAGCTTCAAGAATATTCAAAAGGTATATAAACTTTCGTCATGGAAATTTGTGAGTATATTATCATTTACACTTAAGTATGATAGACATATACTCGTATGTTCCTTTTTGTGGCCATAATGAGGTAAAATTTTGTGATTATCCACAACTTATTGAAGATTTTATAAAAATTCGAATTGATACATGTAAACGATCACGTGAATTTATAAGAGTACGATGTGCAAACTGAGATACAATCACTGCCTCTGTCATGAGACCCATAAGCACAAGCACCAAGATACAAAAACACGAAGACAGCCTACTTTCTGCTGTCTAGCTGTCTGTAGTGACAAGCACTGCACCCACACTCAGTATTTGTAGTGATGAAGGCAAGGACAATGATGACTATGGAAGAACCACAGAGTGAGCGCTAACTACTCCACGAAACAATGGCATTCATTGAGTCTTACTAAGTTATCACACCGTCTATCATGATATAAAATCGTTCATTGTAAAATAGGTAAGAGTTCATTATAACGATCCTTCTGAGTAGAGCCTTTGATAATCCCAGTAACAGAGGGGAGGGTTGAGCTCTTGCTCGTCGCTCTCAACATTTGTACTTTCATTAATTGGTGCCGCTTACCTCTTCCCCTTCAAAGATTATATATTCTCTACCCTTCGAAGTTAGACGACTCCCACATGGAGTCCATTTGTCCACTACTCGCACACTCAGACATATTTCCTTATCTCTCTTGCTTTTTTTAAACTTTTTATTTCTTAGTTGCACCTCCTGGTTATGTATCCTTCCTTTTCAAGTAATTACTCTTTATTTTGTTCTTCACACAGCATTTTTTAAATTATGATTGTCCTTTATTTGATTTTTTTTTATTATGTCTTGTCCCATTTCAGGACTCATAGTAGTTAGACTTCGTCTTATGCTTGACGAAAGAAAGCTTCCAGCAGTACAGAATTCAGCTTCATTTGCTATGTACAGTAATCCAATGGTCTCCTTGCGTAAATTCTTGAAGATCATTCGTATATTTGTCTTTTTTTACATATACCGGTAATGTTAATCGATGTACGTGCGCCACCTTTGAAAAGTATTTTGTTACACTTATTCCTTGGCCCTCTTCTCTCTCGGTTTCTGATTTCTATGAGAAATCTATCTCTCAGGCGGTACTTTTCTTCTCGCATCATGTGTCATGATTTCACCCTCATACCTTATATCTCCCGTGGCTGAATTGCAGTAGACATTTGCTGGACTATTCTTGTAGGAAACTGAAGTCTCGCTGTAACAATTTGCAATCCTCGTCTGTCCTCATTTTTATCATTAATTTAAAATCACCGGTAGGAACTGAGGCGTGTGTTCTCTTGTGAGTGCCTGAGGTGCCACTGTTAACGAGGGATCCATCACATTGTTATATGAGTAATATTTTTGTTTACGTCGCACTTCCCATTATTACGATCAGTTAATGTTTCTCTTTCTAAGTTTTATAAATAATGAAGCACAAGTTTACGCTTCCCTTCTATAATAATCCTTGTTTTATTTTTTACACTGATTTAAATAAATTCATGTAAAACTCCATCCATGGAAATTCTATTGACAAAGGTACCATAGCCTCAAAATAATACTCACTGAGGTAAGTAAACACAACTATTTCAAAGTATTTAGCAGCGTATAAGTTAAGTTTGAGAACGATAATGACACAGTGATAGTGACACACAGTGATAGTGACACACAGTGATAGTGACACACAGTGATAGTGACACACAGTGATAGTGACACACAGTGATAGTGACACACAGTGATAGTGACACACAGTGATAGTGACACACAGTGATAGTGACACACAGTGATAGTGACACACAGTGATAGTGACACACAGTGCTGATGGTAACACACACCCTGGCATCAGTAGGTACCTTTGAACCTTTGATATATATCTTTGAAGAATTTCGAGAGTATATCTACTCTCTGAGCCCGGCCATGGGCCAGGCTCGTCCAGTGCTCGCCTGGTTATATAAATAGCCATTAATAAAAGATATATTTTTTATAAGAACTAGCTAAAGATGCGAGGGATATGATTCCATGTTGATAACAGCAACCAGAGAACAATGAGAGTATGTCTGGTATATCAGTTGAGAGTTGCGATGAATCAGTGAAAACGAAGCATTTTTAATTAATATATGAAGGAGCTGTAGTAACACCAGGTGCAGCAGGTGTTGGTGCAACATGTGCTGGGGATGCAGGTGTTGGTGCACTAGGTGCTGGCGGAGCAGGTGTTAGTGCACTAGATGCTGGGGGAGCAGGTGTTAGTGCTCCAGGTGCTGGGGTGCAGGTGTAGGTGTTGGTGCACTAGGTGCTGGGAGAGCAGGTGTAGGTGTTGGTGCACTAGGTGCTGGGAGAGCAGGTGTTAGTGCACCAGGTGCTGGGGATGCAGGTGTTGGTGCACCAGGTGCTGGGGATGCAGGTGTTGGTGCACCAGGTGCTGGGGAGCAGGTGTTAGTGCACCAGGTGCTGGGGAGCAGGTGTTAGTGCACCAGGTGCTGGGGGTTCAGGTGTTGGTGTACCAGGTGCTGGGGAGAAGGTGTTGGTGCACTAGGTGCTGAGGGAGAAGGTGTTGGGGGAGAAGGTGTTGGTGCACCAAGGTGCTGGGGTGCAGGTGTTGGTGCACTAGGAGCTGGGGTGCAGGTGTTGGTGCACTAGGTGCTGGGGAGAAGGTGTTTGTGCACCAGGTGCTGGGGTTCAGGTGTTGGTGCACTAAGTGCTGGGGGAGAAGGTGTTGGTGCACCAGGTGCTGGGGAGCAGGTGTTGGTGCACCAGGTGCTGGGGAAGCAGGTGTTGCCACACAAGGTGCTAGTGCAGTAAATGATAGTGCAATAGGTGCTGAGGCAGCAGATGTTAGCGCACGAGGTGTTGGGGCAACAGATAATGGTGCACCAGGTGCTGGGAATGCAGGTTTTTGCAGCAACATGTGCTGTGAGAGGAAGTGTTTGTGCTTTAAGAGACAGTAATGCACCAGGTTTCTGGTCACAGGGTTTTATGTTCCACTTTCGTGGAGCAGGTGTTGATGCTCCACTTTCTTGGAGCAGGTGTTGATGCTCCACTTGCTTGGAATAGATGATAGTGTCTCTAGGTGATTAGAGAGCAGGTGTTTGTGGAATAATTGCCGGTATAGCGGTAGAGTACCAAGTGCCTGTTTAGTAGATACAAAAGGCTCCGGCAGAGAATTTACTGGAGCACAACGCTCTGAATATAGCGTTGGGACACAAGTACTGGAATAACCCCAGTCGGAATATAAATTATTTGAACGCAGTGCACTGAAATAATGTCAGTCTTAATGACAGTCCATGGAATTCCAGTTGTAGAATGCTTGAATTCGAAATTCCCTTATCCTTAAAATAAATTCTTTTAATCTAGCAATGTACAGCAGATGCAGTGAGCGTAAATTTTGGGAGAAATTCCTGGTCTGCAGAAGACTTACGACGGTGTCTACGCTATGATGGAAGTCATCAAGCTTCGCTATATTACGCCGCGACTCTCATTCGGTTGTCATTCCTGGCTACAGCGCAGCTACTGGAGTATCCGTCAGCCAGTCTTACACGCTCGCTTTCCTACCCATCCTCCAGCCTGTCCGTCCATCCAGGCTGCCTTCCTGTCTTATACCTGGGCCTATCCATCCAACGAGTCTGCCGCCTTGCTGCCTGCTAGTCCTGCTACCGCAACAGACTTCGTGCCTGCAAATTGACCGTCTTCACTTCCCACAAACTTCACGATTTTATCACTGAATATTGCTGCATTGAAAACCGCAATTTGTGGCACATTATAAGCTTTCTTTTATACTATGGACCCATGTCTTCACAAAGTTTATGTGTCGCTCACTTCAAGTGTCCGTCTCATTGCACGTTTATCTATCCCACAAGCTTTTGTGTCACACACTTTACGTTTCAGTGAGGCATATTGTACATTCTTCCTTCATGCTGCACTTTTCTGTGACACTGCACGTTTTAACTCAACACACTGAACTCTCAGTCTCACATAATGCATTCGTTTCTATCACAAATCACATTACTGTGACGCATCCTACACATTTCTAGTCACAGACCACATATTGTGGCACTACTGCATGAGCTACTCTACGTACCCGATGCAGCGCTGTATAGCCCTTGTGGTTTAGCGCTTCTTTTTTATTATAATAATTCGTACCCGCTACGCTACGCATTAAAGGGCACAGAGTTGTGCTTGCAGCCGAAGTCATCAACAGGAGAATATTATCCAACAGTGAACATAAGTGTTACATTGAATTAACAGTAGAACCTTTCAGTTACAATGGCAGAAGATTACCTTTAATTTTTACTGAGTTAAATGTAATTCTTTCTATCTACTGTATTACAGCTGCAGTTCATCAATACTATAACTCAAGATATTATGCACAGTGAAGTGTATAACTCGTAGAATGTATGTATTGATGTATGCATATATATATGTCGTGTCGAATATGTAAAACTTGCGATTTTGGCTTAAATAGCAACGTTTTTCTTGTCGAATAAGGCAAGCAAAAAATCGTGTATGCAATAATTTCGCAAAAATCATTCTTAACCTAACGAAAAAATATATATTACTATATTAGTTTATTATTAAATTATTGTAAACTTAAGTAAAATATATTTAGTTGGACTTGGCTAAATTAAATTGCGTTTGTTATAATATGGTTAGGAAAGTTTTCTAAGGTGCTTTTGGTACAAAATTATTAATTTTAACATTAACATAAATTAACAAAAATATATCTTTAAACGTATAAGAGAAAATTTTAGAAAGAACTTACATATATATATATATATATATATATATAATATATATATATATATATATATATATATATATATATATATATATATATATTATATAATATATATATATATATATATATATATATATATATATATATATATATTTGTAGGTAGTAGGTTGGTAGACAGCAACCGCCCAGGGAGGTACTACCGTCCTGCCAAGTGAGTGTAAAACGGAATCCTATAATTGTTTTACATGATGGTAGGATTGCTGGTGTTTTTTTCCTGTTTCTTAAACATGCATGATTTCTGGTACGTCTTGCTACTTCTACTTACACTTAGGTCACACTACACATACATGTACAAGCATATATATATACACTCCTCTCTGGGTTTTCTTCTATTTTCTTTCTAGTTCTTGTTCTTGTTTATTTCCTCTTACCTTCATGGGGAAATGGAACAGAATTCTTCCTCGGTAAGCCATGCGTGTTGCAAGAGGCGACTAAAATGCCGGGAGCAAGGGGATAGTAACCCCTTCTCCTGTATAAATTACTAAATTTAAAAAGAGAAACTTTCGTTTTTCGTATTGGGCCACCCTGCCTTGGTGGGATACAGCCGGTTGAATATATATATATATATATATATATATAATATATATATATATATATATATATATATATATATATATATATATATATATATATATATATACAATTTAACGTATTACTGGGGAAGTTTTACTAATATTTATTATTAAAACGGTGGACCAGTAGGCCTCCTACGACGTAAATCTTAATTATTATTGTTGACCAATAGACCTCCTACAGCGTAAATCTTAATTACTACTTTGGATCAGTAGGCCTCCTACAGTGTATTTTGAGTTAAGTTGTCACCTGTTCTCAGTGTTTAACAAATAAAATGTGTTTCTCCTTCCTATTCCTCAGAAAATTTGTTTGTAAACATATATATATATATATATATATATATATATATATATATATATATATATATATATATATATATTTATATATAATATATATATATATGTCGTGCCGATAGGCATAACTTCGATCTTGCTTAAAAGCAACGCTCATCTTACCATAAGGACAAGCGAAATTTTGTATGCATAATTTTCCCAAAATCTTCTGAACCTAACGAAAAAAATATATTTCACTGTGTTTGTTTAGTATTAAATAGAAACAAATCTAAAATATATTTCGTGGTTAGGCTAAAATAATTTTTCTTGTTATAATAGGTTAGTAAGTTTCTAAGATCTTTTGGTGCAAAATTAATTTTTTACAATAATATTAATGAAAAAATATATATCTTTAAACGTATAAGAGAAAATTTTAGAAAGGATTTAATTTTAAATGAGTTCTTGCTAATTGACCAGTTTTACATATTCGGCACGACATATATATATATATATATATATATATATATATATATATATATATATATATATATATATATATATATATATATATATATATATATAATATATATTCATATATGAACTGAAATTAAGTTGTAATGAAGAACTGGCAATGGATAAACAGAAAAATAAACGTGGGATCCTCGGCCCTGTGATTAACACTCCGACGATATACTGTCTCGACCACCCAGGATTTTAATAGAAAGGATCCGGAACTAATGCTTACTGTATTATATTCCGTCAGAGGCACCAACTGCAACTCAACTGAACTCAGTCATACAGCCCAGGAGCTTCAGCAGAAGGTCTATTCTTGCCCCACTCTACGTCTTATCGTCCATGAATTCAAATTATATTGCAATAAACAACGTCTCGAGCTCCACGACCATCTCTCTGTTTATTCAGTGACAGCTGTTCATTTACAAACCAGTGTACGCTTGCTAGATGTCAAAGTCCATCGTATACAAAATCTTATTTAACCCCTCCCTCAAACCTTGTCTAAGACTACTACTACTACTACCACGTTTTCCCTACATTACAGATTATACGTTATCCAAAGCATCCTGCTTCGCTCTAAATGTCCAAACCACCTCAACAACCCCTCTTCAGCTCTCTGGATAATACTTTTGCTAACCCCACACTTTCTAATCTTCATAGGCATGTACGGAAACATTTCTTCAGCCTTAGAGTAGTCAGGAAGTGGAACGAACTGGAGAGTGAAGCGGTACGATACGGTTTTTAAAGTCAGGGAATAAAGTGGACCTAGTAACTACCAGCGAAAAGGCGGAACTAGATTCTGTGACTCGACCCTTGCAACCACATATAGGTGAGTATGTATACAAGCACATCAACTCTTGTACACACATAGAGGAAGTTGTCTAAACGATGCAGTTGGTTATATATAAAGGGATTCAATGAGCTTTGATGAAAGAAATAGAACGTGCCAAGGTGGAATACTGGCACTATGGCACCAAGCTACCGGAGATCCCGTGTTGTTACAGGAAAATGGGACGCGTGACTAAGTGACCAAAAACAGAAATTATAATTTAATCACATTCAAGAAAACGTTGGATTCTAGCGAGACAGATAAAAAAAATCTTTTTACCTAGTCAGTGACAGGTGTGGCGTATATGTAGTCAGATGCGGAGCATGTGTACGGAAATTAGGTGCATAAGCAGGGTGGCGTGAAGTATGAAGGGCAGTGTGGAACATATTTTGGTCGGAGTGGGTCATATGCAGGCAGGCTTTGATTATATTTATGGTGGTATGGAGCATTTCTTCGTTCATTTGAGGTATAGGATACGGGCTATGTAGCTAGCGTATGCTGGATACTGTAGCTCTTTTGTTGGTTGATATGGAGCATATATATAGTCAGATTTGGGGTGTACGTTAGGTGATGTTGAGCATACGTAGGCAAGCCTAGAGCATATGTTCTGTACACTAAAGTGATGTGAAGTGTATGTCGGGTTCTGTGAAGCGTATATTGGTTGGTGTGGAGCGTAAGTTTGGTGGTGTGATGGATATATTGGCACACGTGTTGCATACTGTAATTAACAAATATTGATGTAATTGCAGCATCTGCATTCAATAAAATTTCCAAGCCATTATGAGTAATGACAAGACTGAGAAGATTATTACTGTGTTATGGTACAAACAAAGGCTCTCCCACTGCCTGCTGTATAATCCCTACGGGTTTAGCGCTCCCCCCGTGATTATAATAATAATAATCTCCCACTGCCTGATAGCTGTGACTATGAGAACTGCTCTTTGCCTAAATAAAAATCGTTGGTGTCGAGTCACGGTATTGTACCTTTTTTTTAAGTTATGAAGTATTTATTCAGCCTTTGCATTGTCAGGGTGTGGAGAGAAGTAGCTGAGGCAGGATCCATACACAGCTTTAAGAAGAGGTCAACAGATCTAAATCTTCTGTTGCAGGATATTTAGCTGTTTTTCCCGATTAGTTTATACGGGGACGCCCTCTGGTTTTGTTTATCTTCACGGAGGCGATATATTCATTTCACGCAGCTATCATCCATACTGCTTATCTTCCTACTTCTTTTTAGTCATCTCTGACTATCGAAGTGCGTTGTAGGCTACTTAGAGCTTTGTCTCCTCGTTTCTAATTGTCCTTCGTATCTAACACTGTCTGTGGCAGCTCTTCAGCAGATATAGACGCAGTTTTTGCTGGGTTAATGATTATTCTGGTGTCCAGGGCAACGAATCTGCAGGCTCGTCTGCACCCTAAGACGTGTTCATTCCTTGCAAAGATATACTCTACTCCAGTTTCGCCTCAAAACATCTACAATTGAAGACAAGGTCGTTGGTCCAGGTTAAGAAACAATAAGTTGTTCTTGATTAAACTACTTATGGTTTCTTGTTCGAATTTTTTACATCATTGCCGTGCCTTCGAAACATTTTCGTTTTGTCCCTACGAAACTGACACATAGCTGACACATGGAGTGGATCCAGGCACCTATATGCAACTTGTCAAGTTCTGTTGATAATCAAACACCTTTTGCTTAATAATTTTACTTACTAATGAGCGCGTAGTATTAATTTTCAATATGTGTTTCAGCGCCTATAATACAGATTGTTACCAGAATTTCTTCTGGAAAGCCTACTTACAGTTCGGACGCAAGCTATATCTGGAAAAGCCAGGTATTCCCTCGATCCTGGGGACGCGAGGCACTGCCTCGTCTATGAAGACGTGAGGCACTGCCTCGTCTTTGGAGACGTGAGGCACTGCCTCATCCCTGAAGACGTGAAACACTGCTCCGTCCCTGGAGATGCGAGGCATTGTCTCCTGTTTGAAGGCGCAAGGCACTGCTTCATCCCTGGAGACCAGAAGCAATGCCTCGTCCTTGAAGACGCGAGGCACTACTCTGTCCCTGGAGACGTGAGGCACTGCCCAGTCCCTGGAGATGCAAGGCACTGCCCTGTCCTGTTAATATCAGCAGAGTAACGCGCGCGGGACAGGAACACAGTTAACACTCTGGTTAAGGATAACACACTTTGCTAAATACTAGTGTGTGTGACTTGAGACACTTTATCCCATACAAAGAGTGCACTTCCCACCAATGGAGTGCACTTCTCACCATATGGATGTGAGACTGATTTTTAAACTTCGTTTAAAAATCAGTCTCACATCCATATGATTTACCTGTAGTTCAGAATGACACACAGGAACAGATGCTGAATTACTTGGAAAGCCACTAATCTTCACGCAGGTATGATAAACATTGTGAAGGCAGCACCCAGGCTATAACTTTGTGAGGGGAGCATCCGGGCTATACAAACTTTGTGAAGGCAGCATCCAGGCTATAACTTTGTAAAGGCAGCATCCAGGCTATAACAAACTTTGTAAAGGCAGCATCCAGGCTATAACTTTGTAAAGGCAGCATCCAGGCTATAACAAACTTTGTAAAGGCAGCATCCAGGCTATAACAAACTTTGTAAAGGCAGCATCCAGGCTATAACAAACTTTGTGAGGCAGCATCCAGGCTATAACAAACTTTGTAAAGGCAGCATCCAGGCTATAACAAACTTTGTGAAGGCAGCATCCAGGCTATAACAAACTTTGTAAAGGCAGCATCCAGGCTATAACAAACTTTGTGAAGGCAGCATCCAGGCTATAACAAACTTTGTGAAGGCAGCATCCAGGCTATAACAAACTTTGTGAAGGCAGCATCCAGGCTGTAACAAACTTTGTAAAGGCAGCATCCAGGCTATAACAAACTTTGTAAAGGCAGCATCCAGG
This sequence comes from Cherax quadricarinatus, assembly GCF_026875155.1. Lineage (NCBI taxonomy): Eukaryota > Metazoa > Arthropoda > Malacostraca > Decapoda > Parastacidae > Cherax > Cherax quadricarinatus. Next base: position 62,746,137 of record NC_069408.1, on the reverse strand, counting down.
CTATAACAAACTTTGTAAAGGCAGCATCTAGGCTATAACAAACTTTGTAAAGGCAGCATCCAGGCTATAACAAACTTTGTAAAGGCAGCATCCAGGCTATAACAAACTTTGTAAAGGCAGCATCCAGGCTATAACAAACTTTGAAAAGGCAGCATCCAGGCTATAACAAACTTTGTAAAGGCAGCATCCAGGCTATAACTTTGTAAAGGCAGCATCCAGGCTATAACAAACTTTGTAAAGGCAGCATCCAGGCTATAACTTTGTAAAGGCAGCATCCAGGCTATAACAAACTTTGTAAAGGCAGCATCCAGGCTATAACTTTGTAAAGGCAGCATCCAGGCTATAACAAACTTTGTGAAGGCAGCATCCAGGCTATAACAAACTTTGTAAAGGCAGCATCCAGGCTATAACAAACTTTGTAAAGGCAGCATCCAGGCTATAACAAACTTTGTGAAGGCAGCATCCAGGCTATAACAAATTTTGTGAAGGCAGCATCCAGGCTATAACAAACTTTGTAAAGGCAGCACCCAGGCTATACAAACTTTGTAAAGGCAGCATCCAGGCTATACAAACTTTGTGAAGGCAGCATCCAGGCTATAACAAACTTTGTAAAGGCAGCATCCAGGCTATAACAAACTTTATAAAGGCAGCATCCAGGCTATACAAACTTTGTGAAGGCAGCATCCAGGCTATACAAACTTTGTGAAGGCAGCATCCAGGCTATACAAACTTTGTGAAGGCACCATTCAGGCTATAACAAACATTGTGAAGGCAGCATTCCTGCTAGTGCCATATTGCTGTGGTGTCAAACAGCTGCTATCTTTTCACAGGCACTCATCATAGGAATATTTTAGCACATTGCTCTAGTCTACTGACCCACGATGCCTCTCTTGTGAAATATTGGTGGAGGAAGGGAGGAGGGATGCTGGGGCTTCTGGATATAAGTAGACTTCATCTCCCACCGAATCGATGCTCAAACAAATGGCCTGCGTGGGTAATACTGCTTACTGAGCCTCGGCTCTTGTCCTCACTACTTCACCTTCAATTGGCTTGAGTAGTTCCTTGATGCTTTTGATTTATCGAATTTTTGTATTAAATTTGTGTGCACATCCTCATTATGAGTATGTTTTTAATGGTATTGTGTTTAACCTACGTTTTTACGCACTAGTATCACAGTAACGCATACCTGAAACTTTCAACCATAATAATAAACAAAATATCTCCCATTCCCTCTAAATCTACACGTCCATTCTCTATTCGCAACTTTCCTCGAGGCGCTCTTAATCTATGGATTTTCACCTGTGTTCTCCTTTCTTGGGCTGAACTTGAATGTCTCCAATTCTATGGGCGATTTCTTACCCTTACGGATTTAAACCAAGAACGATTGTACTGACATGAAGGCATTTTTCCCACAGCATATGGCCCTTTCCTGATACACAGGGCATTTATCTTCACCCACGTGACCAAAAGGGTATTTTTCTGACCAGCACAACATTTTGACGCACAGGGCATTTAGATGGGCCCATGGGCATTTGTTTCTAGGTCATTTGACATTTTTTTTCTGCGTTTTCTTGCCCCCCCCCCCCCAAAAAAAAAATCTGAACCAGGCTCCTTTTTTCCGTGGCTCTAAAGCGTCTTAGAGTGTTTTTTCTGGCCTAGTAAGTTTCCATGGAAAGAGTAAAAGCGACGTAAATACATATTGGTGGGTGGCTGGTGCAGGGTTGTGTAGCTCCAACAGCCGTCTCCTCATGGAAGGTTCCTTGATGTTGGTGAGGGGCTCTTGATTTAGGGAATTGGATCTGTGCTCCAGTTCCCCGAATTAAGCCTGAATGCCTTCCACATCCCCCCTCCCCTGGGCGCTGTATAATCCTACGGGTTTAGCGCTTCCCCCTTGATTATAATAATAATAATAATAATCCAACAGCCGTCTCCGAGTAGCAGAAGAGGCTGGCAACGAGCGTATGTCAGTACACTAGCACCAGATTTTATTTATTAACAGCGAATCCCTGCACTGTATGAGCTGTATCATGTACTTTGATGAAATATTATTTTAATTATTATTCTTATTATCATTATTATTATATCACTGATCAATAATAATATGACTGGTGTAATATGGCCAATTATATTACACCGTTTTTATGGTAAGTTTATTGTGCTGATTCCGAAAATGTCATCGGTTTTTGTTAAATCTGGAATCCCATTGAAAAACATAAATGATGTGAAAAATATAATGATCAGGCGGGTAACTTACAAATCGCATTGACATTATTTTTCAGACCATACAGAAGTCGAATCATGTAATACATACTAGCACTTCATTCTATATAATAACAGATTCATTTAGTAAGATGATTCACATACCACTAATTACTGCATATGAAAACCATTTTGATATTTACGTATTCATCTTAAGTTTTGTTGAGTAAGCAATTGGAAGAGATTCATATTGGTTACCATTGTGCATTAAGACACATTTCAAGCTTCTAATGGAGCTGTCTATTAACAACCGCCATTCTTCTGATTGATATTCAAGTCCCATTCGAAGTAGTCCAGGGATGTTAGTGTAGTATACAAGTTCTTCATATTGGCTGAAGAAAGGGAGGAGTTCATTCTGTCTCTAGACTCTAAATGGTAAAACTTCAGATGCTTACTTTGACAGACCGAGGTCACGTATCGGATAATTGAGTTCCTCTTGGGAGAACTGCTGGGGTGTTGAAATGCATACTTCATGTTCACTTTCACTGCAATCACCCGTGTTACATCATAAATCCTGAGTTTCATCAACATTTGACAAGGGAAGGTCAGGCAGTGTTGTAAACACTGGTATGGTAACATCTTCCCTGTGTGGCACAAGTCATCCTTTCTGACTCCAAATTTAGACATTCCCACTTGACTCTCTTGTATCTATTGTAACCTTTTCACATTCACCACAGAGATATAACAGTCATAGTGGTGGTTTCTCGACTCTCTCTCTCCATACCATAGGCAGACCGAAGTTTAAACTTTTTCTCTGCCTAATTTACAACTGTCGTAACCCTTATTCACAAGTTTTACAAACCATATGGGGAGCCCAAAACGTGGCTTGTTCTCCAAGCGCCACTTTAAAATAAGCAAGATAAGCTTGTTTTACAAAATCTGTCACGTTTTTCTTTGTTTCTGTAGAGAGTATTTGCAAAATGCATTGGGACTGTTTAAGCAGACTCTTAGTGAAGAACTCGTGTTTCACTGGAAGAAAAAAAAAATAAAGATTACAATAGTGTCACGTGGTCATTGTTAATACAACTCCTTTCGTTAAATATTAAATCATTTAAAAGATTCAATTCTAATCTCTATTAAAACTATCTGTATACGTAAACTGCCACTACACATACATATACACGAGTTATGGCAAAGTTCCCTGTTAATTGCTGTATCTCGCACACTAGAGCCAATTTCGAGAACCTACTGCCATTTACGAATTCAATAACCTTAAAATACTCTAATTACCTTCAAATATCATCGGTAACGATTTTTTTGTTGACTAGTAAATAAGTTAATTACTATTATTATTATTAAAAAACCGAAAATTTTGTCAGATCGACAATTTCACAGTAGGGTGAAGAGAATGTAATAGTTAATAGGGAAAAAAAGGATATTGTGGTCTGAAATAGTGTGGTTTCTAATGTTTGGAGAGAACTTGTACAATAATTAGAACTGAGATCAAGTATTATTGTGAATCACAAGAGACTTGTTGTGGTGGTGGTAGTGAGGGTGAACTGTACCCTGGGACCCTGCATATGACTGGCACTATGGTCACTGCTGGTAGTGAGGGTGTACTGTACCCTGGGACCATGCATATGACTGGCACTATGGTCACTGCTGGTAGTGAGGGTGTACTGTACCCTGGGACCATGCATATGACTGGCACTATGGTCACTGATGGTAGTGAGGGTGTACTGTACCCTGGGATCCTTCATATGACTGGCACTATGGTCACTGCTGGTAGTGAGGGTGAACTGTACCCTGGGATACTTCATATGACTGGCACTATGGTCACTGCTGGTAGTGAGGGTGAACTGTACCCTGGGATACTTCATATGACTGGCACTATGGTCACTGCTGGTATTGAGGGTATACTGTACCCTGGGCCCCTTCATGTGACTGGCACTATGGTCACTGCTGGTAGTAAGGGTGAACTGTACCCTGGGATACTTCATATGACTGGCACTATGGTCAACTGCTGGTAGTGAGGGTGAACTGTACCCTGGGACCCTGCATATCACTGGCACTATGGTCACCGCTGGTATTGAGGGTATACTGTACCCTGGGCCCCTTCATGTGACTGGCACTATGGTCACTGCTGGTAGTAAGGGTGAACTGTACCCTGGGATACTTCATATGACTGGCACTATGGTCACTGCTGGTAGTAAGGGTGAACTGTACCCTGGGATCCTTCATATCACTGGCACTATGGTCACCGCTGGTATGGGGTGAACTGAACCCGGGGATCTCAATGACGGCACATGGTCACTGCTGGTAGTGAGGGGAACTGTACCCTGGGTACTTCAAATGACGGGCACATGCCCACGCGTTTTAGATATACTGTACCCGGGGGCCCCCTTCTTTTGGACTGGCACTAGGGCCCTCCCTGGTAGAAAAGGTGAACGTACCCGGGGAACTTCAATATGGCCAGGGTCACGCTGTTAAAGGGTAAACTGTTCCCGGGGGATCCTTAAATTCCGGCCATGGCACCGTGTTGGAGGTAAACGTACCCTGGCCCCAGCATTGACGGCACAGGTCACTGCTGGAGTGAGGTGCTGTACCCGGGCCCCTCATATAGTGGCACTATGTTCACTGCTGTATGGGGGTGTACTTACCCGGGGGACCCTGCATATGATGGCACAGGTCACTGCTGTATGAGGGTGAACTGTACCCTGGACCTCATATAACGGCACAAAGGTCACGCTGGAGGGGGGGAAAACTCTACCCTTGACCCGCATATACGGCACTATGGCCTTCTTAGTGAGGGGAACGTCCCCTGGGATCCTCACTGACGGCACCTCTTCACTGCGTAGTGGGGGTTGTACTGTCCCCTCGAACCCTGTTTCTGGCACTAGGTCACTCGGGGTATGAGGGGTACTGCCCCCTGGACCCGAACATACTGCACTAGGGTCACGCCATATGAGGTAATTTTACCCTGGACCGTTTATGACGGCACTAGGGTCACTGCGGAAAAAGGGGTACTGTACCTGGGACCCTTCATGTACGGGGCACTATGTTACTGCTGGAGTGGGGGTTTCTGTCCCCGGGCCCCTTCATGTGACGGGCATTTTTGGTTTTTACTGCGGGAAGTTGGGGTAACTGTACCCTGGTTCCTTCAATGAGCACTATGGCACTGCTGGTATGAGGTATTTTGTACCCTGGGCCCCCTTCATGGACGGGCACTATGTTACGCGGTATTTGGGGGCCTTTACCCGGGGACCTTCATATGAACTGGCACTATGGTCACGCGGTAGTGGGGGGTGTAGACCCGGGGACGCTCCATATGACTGCCCCTATGGCACTGCGGTATTGAGGGAAACTGTACCCTGGGACCCCTGCAAGACCCCCACTATGGTCTCTGCTGGTAGTGAGGGTGTCGACCCGGGGGACCCTGCATATGCCCGGCATATGGTCCGCGGGGTAGTGAGGGTTACTGACCCTGGATACTTCATATGCCCAAACTATGGTCACGCGGGTATGAGGGTAACTGTACCCTGGATCCTTCAATACGCACATGCCCTGCGGGTAGTGGGGGGTTACTGTACCCGGGGCCAGCAATCGGCACTAGGGGTCCGCTGGTAGGGGTGTACTATACCCTTGGACCTTCAATAGGCACAAGGGCACTGCGGTAGTGAGGGGTACTATACCCTGGACCCTTTCATAGACTGGCACAGGGCACCTGCGGTAGTGGGGGGGTACTGAAACCCGGGGCCATGCATATGACGGCACATGTCATGCTGGTATGAGGGTGAACGTACCCGGGGACCTTCATATGACTGGCACTATGGTCACGCTGGTATGGAGTAACTGTACCCGGGGATACTTCATTTTCTGGCATGGTTTTACTGCGGTAGTAGGGTGTCTGTACCCGGGATCCTTCATATGACGGGCACAGGGTTTTACTGCGGGAAGTAGGGTGTAAGTACCCGGGGACCCCGCAAAAGACCATAAGGTCACTGCTGTATGAGGGTGTACTTCCCCGGGGGACCCCTTCAAAAAACTGGACTATGGGTTACTGCGGAAGTGAGGTGAAGACCCTGGGACCCTGCATTGACTGCACTAGGGTCACTGCGGGTAGTGAGGGTGTATATACCCGGGGACCCGCAAATGACAACACATGGTCAGCTGGTAGTAGGGTGTACAATACCCGGGACCCTGCAATGACTGCACTAGGTCACTGCGGGTAGGAGGGTGTACTATCCCCTGGGACCCGCAAGACTAACACTATGGTCACTCGGGTAGTGAGGGTGACATACCCTGGACCCTGCAAGACTAACACTATGGTCACCCGGTGTGAGGGTGTACTTACCCTGGATCCTTCATATACTGGCACAGGGCAGCGGATGAGGGAACTTAACCCGGGGATATTTCATATGACGGACTATGGTCATTTTGGGAGTGAGGTGAACTGTCCCCCTGGACCTTTCTTATGACGGGCATAGGTCACTCGGTAGGGGGGTGTACTGTACCCTGGATCCTTATATGACTGGCACTAGGGTCACTGCTGAGTGAGGGTGACTGTACCCGGGACCTTCAAATATGGCACATGGTCACTGCGGGTATGAGGGGTGTACTGTACCCGGGGATCCTTCATATACGGGCACTATGGTCACTGCTGGTAGTGAGGTAATTTTGTACCCTGGAACCTTTCATTGACGGCACTATGGCACGGGGGGGTATGATGTTACGTACCCGGGGACCTTCATATGACGGCACTAGTCACTGCGGGTATGAGGGGTAATTACCCGGGACCCCGCATATGACAAAACCCTGGGGCCACGGGTTGATGGTACTGTACCCTGGGATCCTCATAAGACTGGCACATGTCACGCTGTAGTGAGGGTAACTTACCCTGGACCTTTCATAGCTGGCACTAGGTCACTGCTGGTAGGGGGTGTAATGTACCCGGGGACCCTGCATTACTAAAACTATGGGCCACGCGGGTAGTGATGGTGTACGTACCCTGGGACCCTGAAATTGGCACTATATAAAAGCTGGTAGTGGGGGGTGACTCTATCCTGGACCCTGCCTGTGACTGGCACTAGGTCACTGCGGTAGTGGGGGTGAACCTACCCGGGATCCTCTTTGACGGGGCACTATGGACTGCTGTATGGGTGTGACGTACCCGGGATCCTTCAAGCGGGACATGGTCACTGCGTATGGGGGTTTAACGTACCGGGGATACTTCAATGACGGGGCACAATGTCACTGCGGTAGTGAGGTGTACAAACCCTGGGATCCTCAGTAGGGGGAATCTCACCTCTGGATGAGGTAAACTGAAAGGGGGATACTTCAAAGACTGGCACATTGTCACTGCGGTAGGAGGGTGTATGACCCGGGTTTCCTTCAGGGACGCACTATCCCACTGCGGGGTAGCGAGGTGAACTGTAGCCGGGGGAATTCATATAGGGCACATTGTCACGCTGGAGGGGGTTACTGTATCCGGGGATCCTCATGTACGGGCACTTTTTTCATCTATTTGAGGTGACGACCCGGGATACTTTCAATGACGGGCACTATTTCACGCGGGTAGTGGGGGTTTTCTGTACCCTTGGATCCTCAAAACTGGCACATTGTCACTGTTTGGTATGAGGGTTTTCTGTCCCCTGGGATCCTTCTAGACTGGACTAGGGGCACTGCGGGTATGGGGGTGTACTGTACCCGGACCTTTCAAAAAGATTTTGGCACTATGGTCACTGGGGGTAGTGGGGGTGTACTGACCCGGGATCCTTCAATGACTGGGCACAGGGTCACTGCTGTAGTGAGGTTACGTACCCGGGACCTTCATAGACGGCATAGGTCACTGCTGGATGAGGGTGTACGCCCCCGGGATCCTCAAAAAGACGGCGCTAGGTCATTTGGTAGGGGGGTAACTGTCCCCGGGGACCCGCATAGGGAGGGGCACTAGCTCACTCGGGGAGTGAGGGTGAACTGTACCCTGGGATACTTTTCAATGACTGGCACTCTGGCCCCCCACTGCTGGTAGTGGGGGTGTACGCCCTTGGGAAACCCTGTATATGACTGGCCAAAAGGTCCGCTGGAGTGAGTGTGTATGACCCTGGAACTTCATGGACTGCCTAGTCACTGCGGGTAGTGGGGTGTACTGTCCCCTGGGATCCTTCTTTATGACTGGCACATTTCACTGGGTAGGAGGTGAACGTACCCGGGGATACTTCAATACTGGCAGTATTTTTCATACGGTAGGAGGGGGTACTTACCCGGGGATACTTCTAGACGGGAGTTTTTTTCACTACGGGTAGTGGGGGGGTCTGACCCTGGACCCCTCTATACTAACACATGGTCACGCTGTATGGGGGGTGTACGTACCCTGGATATTTCCCAAAAGGGGGCACAGGGTCACACTGGTATGAGGGTGCGTACCCGGGGTTTCTTAAATACGGGCACAGGGTCGCTTCTGCCCGTATGGATTATAATTACTGCAACGGAAAGTGAAGAAAAGGAACGGGGGCAAGCAAGAATTTGTCCAGAGAAAGTTTTTCCTCTGAGAGAGTTTCCTTTTCTCCACCACTAAACCTGTCTAGGAACTGCCTTTACCTCTTACTTTTTCCCATTAAATACCTATTATTGTTCCTATTACTTGTTCCTGTTTTCTTATTCCATTACTGTTCCTATTACTTTTTCCCATTACCCGACCTATTACTTGTTCCTGTTACTTTTTCCATTACACCCCATTACTTTTTTCCTGTTACTTTTTCCTATTATCTACCTATTACTTTTTCCCTTTTCTTTTCCCATTAAACTGACTATTTCTTGTTCCTGTTACTTGTTCCTATTACTGACCTATTTCTTGTTCCTGTTTTGTTATTCCATTACTTTTCTATTTCTTTTTTTCCATTACCTGACCTATTACTTGTTCCTGTTACTTGTTCTATTATCTGACCTAACTTTTCCCGTTTTCTTTTCCTATTACTTACCTATACCTGACTATTTCTTTTTCCTGTTATTGACGATTTTTGTTCTTATTTCAGTTTCCTCATGATTTATTACTTTCGCCCCCTTATTTATTCCTATTATTTCCCCTATATTTTTACCCTTGTTTCATTTCTTGTTTTTTTACTTATTATTTCTTGTTTTTTATATCTTTTTTTTATTGGCTTTGCATAAAAATTTTCTTTTTGACAAACTGGTCTCAAAAGATTTGTCCATGAATTTAAAAACAAATTTTATTTTAATTTAAAAAATATAAATTTGGTTATTAAAAAGTAATGGAAATGCACAACTCACCTACAGTTTTTTTCAAGAGGTTGAAAAGGGGGAAACTCTAGCAATTTGGATCAATGAATATTTTCCTAAGTAACAGGAAATGCCCTATTACTAATTTTCGATTTGAAGAACGAAATTTTTTTAATCATTTTTAAATATTTTTGAGCACCGTCAGGGGCCAGGGCTTCAAGTATAACGACAAAATTTTGTTTTAGTGAAAACATCAGGGAATAAACCCTGGGGACAAAGTTTTGGGTTGTAAACTTTTAAGCATGTGTTATGGGGGTACACTCTGGCGAGGAAAGAGATAGCAACGGGGGAGGAAAAAATGAAGAAAAAGGAGGAAAACCAAGGGGAAAAAGGAAAGGGGGAAAAAAGGGAAATTTGAATAACAAATTTTATTGTTGTTATCTCCTTAGAAAAGTTGTTGTGATTTTACACACAATTTCCAAAACGCACAAGCAAACACCCACAAAACACACACACACAATTAAATTTCAAAAAATGAAAGCTCTGATCATATAAATCACCTCTAAAAATATTAACATACAAGTTAAATCATCATCATCATTTGTAAACCTAATTAAATTTTAATGTAAACAAATCCCCAAGTTCCCCGGGTCCCTACAGGCACTTGGGAAAATTTTGGGGGAACCCAAATTTTGTGGGCAAAGTGTTAAAATGTGTTCCATAGTCATACTTGCTGTGGGACATGTCACACTCCTTAGATCAAGATAAACGCGGTGGTATTAAGGCACCTCCCATGAGTTGCACTCATAACCGACGCCAGGTCCGTCATAGATCACCTGACCTGTCGCAATCACAAATCACAAGACCAGTCACAGATCACAAGACCTGTCACAGATCACAAGACCTGTCACAGATCACAAGCCCTGTCACAGATCACAAGACTTGTCACAGATCACAAGACCCGTCAAATATCGAGAAACAGAAGCGCCACAAGGTACAGATCCCAGGTTAAGTCTTTCCCAGACCAGCTACAACTTAGGCACTGCGCTGGGTCAGGTAATTCCCACATCCCGTCAGGTTATTCCCACAAACCATACAACTCACACGCCCTTATACGCCATACTCAGATCCTTACCAACTTACCCATGTGAATTCACTGCTACACCTCTACAACTCACATACACTCCGTCTGCCATTCCAAAGGCACTGAATGATCCATGACGGTTTAACGCTTTCAAGTGAAAGTAATGTGAATTTTGCGTGTCCAACGCTCATGAAGCTAATTCACTTATATTTCACAGGCATATACTTTCCTTGATGCAAAATTCACTTCATCACTGCAGACGGTTTGAAGACAAGCGAAGTATGGGCAAGAAAATAAATCTAAGACCATTTCCTATTGTTCTTTATTTTGAAAACATATACAGAACCGATTAAAAGAATATGAAAGTGATGCTTCTTTACCCACCATCCCTCACACCTTCATACACCAGCCTGGGTTTCTTTATCAATAATGGCGGTATAGTGATTTTCATATTTACTGAGATTCTTTGAAGAGACGAGTTTTGTTGCTGGCGAGGGGATCTTGGACCAAGCAGTGGAATTATACTCTCATTCCATGGATCGAATATAATTGTATTTTATTCTCCATGTGCTATATGTACCCTACGAAGTCTATCACTTCAGCCAAATGTTGCAATAAGAAAATTAATGATGTATGGAGCTGAAATTAAGTACACCACCAAAATATACAAAAACTAAATAAAAAGAAAAAATTGCGCCCAACGTGGGGCTCGAACCCACGACCCCGAGATTAAGAGTCTCGTGCTCTACCGACTGAGCTAGCCGGGCTTTATGTGTATATTATTTAATATGTCTACCAAATTGTACATCACGGATCACTACGTTGGTCAAAACCGTAACTGAAACAAATCTAGTTATAAGACAAAACTCACGAGAGTTATAAGCGACACAGTGTTTCCATATGGCTACCAGTGCCGGATTTAGGTGGTGGGGGGCGGGGCCAGTTTGGTAGGGGGTCCGTTGCATTAAAAAATGTTTAACTCAATTGGTTAGAAGACTTTTAAGTTTCTCCTTGGAAAACTTTCGCCACTCTCAATATACGTGCCATCCTCTTAAGACGAAGAAATGAAACAAATTGGATTTATAGTGTATTTTAGCACCCTTTCGGTTTATTTGCAAGTGTAACTCAAAAATAATGTACAGACGTATGAGGAGTTATCTACAGTCAGATAAAATATTATAAGCCAGGTACATTCTGTGATTTTCTGATGGAAAAATCTCTAATGACTCCATCAAAATCCAATGAGCGCAGGATGTCAGATTCCTGGCTCATGACCGTCAGGTTCACAAGCTGCCCTTGCTTTATGCTCGTTCATAGCCGGTTCTCGCTACCACGATCAAGCAGTCATTCATACTGCAGCGCCCTGTGCACCCAGGATGATGATGTGGTGTGAGTCATCCTTGTGTCTTGCAGCTGACGACAGCAGGCAGAACAACATTTAAAAATTTTGAAGTGTTTGACAGGGCAGGCACATTTTATGAGCATTCAAAGATAAAACAAGCGCTGATAAGATTTTTAACCGAGTTACACACGATAACCCAGGAAAGTCAGTGCATCATCTTATTTCCATTGTTCCCCAGGGAGCGACCCACACCAGTCACCTAATACCCAGATACCTACTTACTACTAGGTGAACAGAGGCAGCAGTTGTAAGGGAACATGTCCAATGTTTCTACCCGTGAGTGGGATTAAACCCAGGAAATTCAGTATGTGAGGTAAGTGCGTTGCCAGCAGTGTCACAGACAGTATTCTGTTTGGAATCCCTATTAACATACATAATTTACAAAATATACTTGCCGTCTTATATTCAACCCTTAGAAGTAAAAAATAAAAATAAAATGCTAAATTAAGAATATGGCAACAATTCAAGACACCCTCTTTTTTCTTACAGCAGTTTCATTCATTATTACTCCTTAGGTCTAGTCCGTAATTGATTTATATTAAGATTGACATGACCAAGACACACAGTCGAATAATTTATCACTGCATACTATAGTGTGATAGTTTCATTTGCTTGACATCCCCATTCGCCACTTTCAGCGTTTCACTGTTTTGTAATTCAACTTACATGAATCCAGTGGAGCCCAAATTAGCAAAAAAATAGAAGAGGGTAATACTATTGGAGCTTTGAGACTTATAACCAGTGAGGATACCATCGCTCCCAAGGACGTCAGCACGGCGCAAGCTCTGAAGGACAAACATCCACCCAGGGCTCCCAGTACCAACATTGACCTCCCTGACATTGCAGCAGGCGAAGAACATCTAACCTTACAGGATGCTGATGTGTATAAAAGCTGCTATGTCATTTCACAGGGTTCAGCAGGAGGTTTCACCGGTTTAAGGCCTCAACACTTAAAACAAATACTCAATCCAGCACTTGGTGAGGTTTCAAGAGGCTGCTGTCTGAACTCACCAAATTTTCCAACCTGTGCCTGGCTGGCGGTGTCCCAGAGGCCATTAGACCCTTTTTCTTTGGTGCCTCATTGTGTGCCCTCCGGAAAAAGGATGGCGGAATCAGGCCCATTGCAGTGGGTAACACCCTTCGGCGCCTAGTCGCCAAGGCTGCAGTAAGAAGAGTGAGTCAAGAGGCTGCTGCAATGCTGAAAACCACTCAGCTCGGTTTCGGCGTTCAACAGGGCTGTGAAGCAGCTGCCCACGCAGCACGAGTATATATCAAAAACATGTCCTATGAAAAAGCCTTGGTCAAATTGGACTTTGCCAATGCTTTCAACTCAGTCAGAAGGGATGCTGCTCTCCAAGCAGTTTATAGAAACTTACCTTCCCTTTATCCCTTCATAGAATCGTGTTATAGTGTGACTTCCAAACTATTGTTTGGGGACCATGAAATTGACTCGTGTGAGGGCGTGCAACAGGGGACCCTCTCGCCCCCTTTCTATTTTGTTTGGTCATCAAGGAAGTCACGGAGGCACTCTCCAGCGAGCTCAATATCTGGTTCCTGGACGACGTACCCTAGCTGGCACAACAGAATCTCTCCTGGAGGACATCAGTAAAAATTAAAGACATGGGAGAAAGCCTGGGCCTTTCTTTAAACCCACTAAATGTGAAATAGTTTCTACCAATCAACAGTTGATCCAGAATATTAGTACCGTTTTACCAGGAGCACGAGCCATTGATCCAGCCAATAGCACTCTCCTCGGTGCTCCTCTTGGGTCCAATGCCATCGATCTGATCCTAGGAAAAAAAGTCTCAGACCTCCGGACGATGGAAAGCAGGATGAAAGACATTGACACACACGATGCCTTCTACCTACTCACCAGGTGCCTGTCAACCCCAAAACTTACCTATTTTCTGAGATGCTCCCCAGCCTTCAGCAGTCCAAAACTCAAGGAATATGACTCTCTCCTGAAGGCCATGCTAGAGAGTGTATTGAATCTTTCCCTTGACGATGGACAGTGGTTGCAAGCCTCACTTCCGGTCAGGCTTGGAGGGCTAGGAGTACGCAGATCCTCCCAGATTGCTCTACCAGCTTTCCTATCCTCTTCCATTGCATCAAACGAGTTGATAAGACAAATTCTTCCTGACACCCTCAGTGACTCAGCAGGAATAGAAGACCCTAGCTATGTCAGTGCCATCACCGAATGGGAGACTCTTGCTGCTCCAGCACCAAACCCTAGTGCAGCACTGGCTCACAAACAGTCAAGCTGGGATAGCCCAATTGCTGAAAAGGTGCTTGCCAACAGCTCAGGGCTGCAACATCAGATAGGGAGATTGCCCGTCTCCAGGCTGTGAGTGCACATCACTCCGGGGACTTCCTCCAAACAGTTCCCATATCGGCAATGGGAACGCGACTCGACCCTAAGACCCTCCGTATTGCAGTGGCTCTGCGCCTTGCTGCCCCAATTCACACAGAATATATGTGTATTTGCGGCGAAGTGCAAGCAGACCAATACGGTCTACATGGTCTTAACTGTTCCAAAACCAAGGGCTGGCATGCAAGACACAATGAGGTCAACGACATCATTAAGAGAAACCCTTGCTACAGCTGGATGCCCTGCCGAGAGGGAGCCACGATCACTTGCAGCAAACAATTACCCACAACCCAGCAAACCGCCCCGACGGGATCACCATCTATCCTTGGAAGAATGGCAAGGTCTTAGCATGGGACTATACCTGTGTGTCCACACTGGCTGAAACCTATATCCATCACAGTGTGGGGCGACAGGGAGGAGCTGCTGACCACAGGGAGAGTACAAGATCAGCAAGTACAGGGACATTAGCCAACAGTATCAATTTGTCCCAGTGGGATCAGAGACCTTGGGATCATGGGGAAAAAATGCCACACGTTTCCTTAAAGAATTGGGTTCCAGACTCATCGACACCACCAGGGACCCAAGGGCAGCCACTTTCATGTTCCAGCGCCTCAGCGTCGCCATCCAGAGGGGAAATGCTTGCTGCATACTTGGCTCACGTCCAGCCTCGGAGGAGCTGGAGGAAATTCATCATCTTTGTATACAATTGTGCCATTGTATTCATGTTTATGTTTTTTTTCTGTAAATGTATTTTGTTTATTAATAAATGTTCACATAGAATATAAATATAGGGGGTGGTAGGAGAAGAAAATATTCAAACAGCTCCGTGGAGAACCTTGAGTTTTCCCTGAGGTACGCTTATTGTCTTCTCTGAGGATAGGGTCCCCATTCCAGCTATAGAGGTGGTACTTCCCTATATATATATATAATATATATATATATAATATATATTATATATATATATATATATAATATATATATTATATATATATATATGTCGTGCCGAATAGGCAGAACTTGCGATCTTGGCTTAAATAGCAACGCTCATCTTGCCATATAGGACAAGCGAAAATTTGTGTATGCAATAATTTCGCCAAAATCATTCTTAACCTAACGAAAAAATATATATTTCACTGTGTTTGTTTAATATTAAATTACTGTAAACAAATCTAAAATATATTTAGTTGGGTTAGGCTAAAATAAATTGCTCTTGTTATAATAAGGTTAGGTAAGTTTTCTAAAATTCTTTTGGTGCAAAATTAAAAATTTTTACATTAACATTAATGAAAAAAATATATCTTTAAACGTATAAGAGAAAATTTTAGAAAGGACTCAATTTTAAATCAGTTCTTGCTAATTGACCAGTTTTACATATTCGGCACGACAAATATATATATATATATCCATAACAACACTACGACTAGCCAAAGAGTCGAACCCATGCTGCTCTGGCCCGCCTCATGCTGAGCGAAACACACATGACGCTCTAGTCCACAGGACCACACAATCCTCAAGAATGACGCACCCAGCCAAGGTAGGTGTTGCAGAACACGTAGCTTGGCTTGGTGCGCCAAACTGCTGTTCCATACTCCAATATGGGTCTTTAGTTCACTGTATACAGCGTCCTGAACGATTTTTTACAGATGTTGAAATGTTATTCTTAGGTTTACTAGGCACCCATATGCTGCAGCAGTTATTTGGTTTGATGTCTCTCAGGAAATGTGCTCTATATTATAAACACCCTAAGATCCTTGTCCTTGAGTGAGGTTTTCTAATTTGTACTCTGCCTGCAATCTTCTTTGCCCTTCCCCAGTCTTCATGACTTTGCACTTGGTGGGGTTGAGCTCCAGAAGTCAGTTTCTGGACAAGACCTGCAGCCTGTCCCGATCCCATTGTAGTCCTTCCATGCCCTACTCAAATTGAATTCTCCTCATTAACTTCACTTCGTCTGCAAATAGGGATACTTTTGAGTCTATTCCTTCCGTCATGTCATTCGCATATACCAGAAACAGCACCGGTTCTAGGACTGACCCCTAGGACTGACACTTCGTCACATACTATGACTCGCTGATGTCTTCTCGTCAGGTATTTTGTGATCCATTGCAGTGCCTTCCCTGTTATACCTTCCTGGTCGTCCAACTTTGTAACTAATCTCTTTTGGGGAACTGTGTCAAAAGCTTTCTTAACGTCCATGAAAACGCAGTCTACCCTCTCTCTCTCTCTCTCTCTCTCTCTCTCTCTCTCTCTCTCTCTCTCTCTCTCTCTCTCTCTCTTGTCTTACTGCTGTCACCTTGTCATAGAACTCCAGCAGGTTTGTGACACAGAATTTCCTGTCCCCGAGTCCGTGCTCGTTGTTGTTATGCTCATATCTTTACAGGTGCTCCACAACTCTTCTCCTGATAATCTTCTCCATGATTTTTCATACAATACATATCGGTGACACTGGTCTGTATTTCAGTGCTGCGTGTCTTTTTTAAAAATTGGGAATACATTTGCTGTCTTCCTTACGTCAGGTAGTCGCCTTGTTTTGATATATGTATTGAAGATTGTTATTATTGGTACACGGAGCGCCACTTCTTTCCCTCTCAGAAACCATGGTGAGATGTTATCCGGCCCCAACGCCTTTGAGGTATCTCTTTCATATAGCAGCCTCTTCACTTCCTCCTCGGTTTTATGTATTGTGTCCAGCACTTGATGGTGTACCCCACCTCTCCGTCTTTCTGGAGTCCTTTCAGTTTCCTCTGAATAATTCTTTGAGTCTCAAGTTGAGCTCCTCACATACTTCTCGGTCGTTTCTTGTGATATTCCCTCCCTCCTTCTTCACCCTGAATACCTGGTCCTTAACTGTTGTCTTCCTCATGTGGCTGAAGAACAGCTTCGGGCAGGACTTAGCTTTCGCAGCTATGTCATTTTCGTATTGTCTTTGGGCCTCCCTCCTTACCTGAGCATATTCATTTCTAGCTCTTTTAATTCTCTCCTTATTCTCCTGAGTCCTTTGCCTTCTACACTTCTTCCATTCCCTACCACACCTGGTTTTGGCCTCTCTAAACCTTTGGGTGAACAAAGGGCTCGTCCTGGCTTCATCGTTACTTCTGTTGCATTTAGATACGACCATTTCTGCCCACCAAACCTCATGCAGGAAATTCCTTATGCCTGCGTAATACTCATTCTTGAAGTTTGGCTTCATTCGTCCTGCCCTACCTGCTTCACTCTCCACTTGTAACTTTACTATGTAATCGAAGCTGAGAACCACGTGATCACTAGCCCCAAAGGGTCTTGCATATGTGATGTTCTCAATATCTGCTCTACCAAGGTGAAATACTAGGTCCAGTCTTGCTGGTTCGTCCTCTCCTCTCTCTCTCGGGCAATATCCTTCACGTGTTGGTGCATGAGGTTTTCCAGTGCCACCTCCATTATTTTGGGCCCTGGACTGAATACGTGCAACAACATTCCCTGAACAGAAATGAAAAAAATACCTCCCAAAATAGTTTTTTCATGGCAGAAAGCAAGTAAGCATTATTGTTGTTTGTATTACAGAGGGACGAGAAAAAGAGAGTCTACATATACTTTTTTATATATATATATATATGCAAAACAATCACGGGGGAGTAGAATGATAGCTCTAGGCCTTTTCGTGTTGCAATCAACGAAATCATCAGGAGCTTGCAAATTTGCAGAAAAGAGAAGGATGTCCACTCCACTTCAGTGGAGTGAGGGAGAGAGAGAGAGAGATAGAGGAGGGTATAGGAAGTGCCCCAGGCACAACAGTGCCCGCAGCCTGCAGGATGCATAATATATATTTTTTTATTTATTTATTATCACACTGGCCGATCCCACCAAGGCAGGGTGGCCCCGAAAAAGAAATACTTTCACCATCATTCACTCCATCACTCCCTTGCCAGAAGGTGCTTTACACTACAGTTTTTAAACTGCAACTTTAACCACACCTCCTTCAGAGTGCGGGCACTGTACTTCCCATCTCCAGGAGTCAAGTCCGACCTGCCGGTTTCCCTGAACCCCTTCATAAATGTTACCTTGCTCACACTCCAACAGCACGTCAAGTATTAAAAACTATTTGTCTCCATTCACTCCTATCAAACACGCTCACACATGCCTGCTGGAAGTCCAAGCCCCTCGCCCACAAAACCCTCCTTTACCCCCTCCCTCCAACCTTTCCTAGGCCGACCCCTACCCCCGCCTTCCTTCCACTACAGACTGATACACTCTTGAAGTCACTCTGTTTCGCTCCATTCTCTCTACATGTCCGAACCACCCCCAACAACCCTTCCTCAGCCCTCTGGACAACAGTTTTTGGGAATCCCGCACCTCCTCCTAACTTCCAAACTACGAATTCTCTGCATTATATTCACACCACCCCACTGCCCTCAGACATGACATCTCCACTGCCTCCAGCCTTCTCCCGCTGCAACATTCATCACCCATGCTTCACACCCATATAGGAGCGTTGGTAAAACTATACTCTCATTTCATTCCCCTCTTTTGCCTCCAAGGACAAAGTTCTTTGTCTCCACAACTCCTAAGTGCACCACTCACACCTTTTTCCCCCCATCAATTCATGATTCACCTCATCTTTCATAGGTCCATCCGCTGACACGTCCACTCCCAAATATCTGAATACATTCACCTCCTCCATACTCTAACCCTCCAATCTGATATCCAATCTTTCATCACCTAATCTTTTTATCCTCCCTAACCTTACTCTTTCCTGTATTCACTTTTAATTTTCTTCTTTTACATACCCAACCAAATTCATCCACCAATCTCTGCAACTCTCTTCAGAATCTCCCAAGAGCACAGTGTCATCACAAAGAGCAACTGTGACAACTCCCACTTTTTGTGTGAAATTTTTTATCTTTTAACTCCACGCCTCTTGCCAAGACCCTCGCATTTACTTCTCTTACAACCCCATATATATATAAATATATATATAATATATTTTATATATATATATATATATAATATATATATATATATATATATAATATTATATATATATATACGAGAAAGAAAAGCATTGAAAAAATATCACAGAATTACAACACAGAGTTAAATTGCAGTGGTATATCGGAGAGTTCCTGTGTTCAACTACTGTGTTTTATCAGTGTGTTAAACCACAAAAAACTCGGGTCATGTATAATGTAGTGTCTCGTCCCCTGTGTAATACAAACACAACAGCAATACTTATTTGCTCTCCGTCATGAAAAAAAATATTTTGGAAGGGGTTTTTTGTCGTTTTTTTTTTTGGGTTGCACTAGATTTTTTGTTCAGGGAATGTTGTCACTCGTGTTCATGTCCTGTGATGTTGGGAGATTTATTCTTTGTTTGCTTGTATCTACCTTTTTTTTAAAGGGGGGGGCGAGGGGGTTATGGGGAAAGGGGTTTACCCCGTTCTAAAACGATAACCAGTAAATTAATAAAAAAACGACATTATGCTAAATAAGAAATGAGTATTATAAATAACGTAATAATAATAAAATAATATTAATATTATTATTATTATTTTTATTATTGTTTACTATTTATTTTGCTTATCAGGTTCGGGTCCACCACATCATTTTGAGTTCATGTAATCGTAGCATTCTTTAACCCAACCAGAGGAAGACAGACGAGGAAACGACGGGAGTAACGGGGAAAGAGAAACAGGGTCAGACCCAGAGAATGGGGTTACAGTAAATGATAACCTATGAACTTAAAATGGTATAAAATACCGACAGATGTTGGTAAGACACATATGCAACAGTTAGGTATCTTTATTTTGAAAAAGTTTCGCCTACACAGTAGGCTTCTTCAAATCGAGTACAGAAAAGTTGATAGAAGCAGAAGATACTTGAAGACGATGTAATCAGTCCCTCACCCTTAAAGTTTTGAGGTGGTCAGTCCCCCAGTCTGGAGAAGAGCATTGTTCCGTTGTCTGAAACAATATTGTTTCAGACAACGGAACAATGCTCTTCTCCAGACTGAGGGACTGACCACCTCAAAACTTTAAGGGTGATGGACTGATTACATCGTCTTCAAGTATCTTCTGCTTCTATCAACTTTTCTGTACTCGACTGAAGAAGCCTACTGTGTAGGCGAAACGTTTCAAAATAAAGATACCTAACTGTTGCATATGTGTCTTACCTAACAAATGATAACCTATATATCTAACAGGGATCAGGGTCGGATGAGGAAACCTAAAATAGCTGCCCAGATGTACTACCCAGCTAGTAACACCTCTCACGTCTGCCAATTCCACCTACTACACGGTAAGTGGCTCCTCAGTGTGTAACGCGAATGCAAAAGTTTATTTATGGTAGTTACATTAATGTCTAGGTAATAAAATGAAATGTTATAGCTATCAGTCACTATTAAAAGTTACAAAATAATTTCGTAACAAATTTCAATGTTTTTTGATCAATTTCTTCTAAATGATGGTCGTTCTGCAGGTACCAATTCCTGGTTAAATACGTTATCGGTTGCATAATTAAACTGGACATTGTGGGTGCTTTTGACTGAATTTCCCGCTAACGACTATGTGCCTGTAGGGCACATAGTCGTTACCAAACTATCTTTAAGGTGGTTGTTGTGACATCAATGAACTAAAATGTCTGCTTCAATGACCTTCACTTCATCTCGGAATCCTGATTGCATTCCAAAACTTACATGTGTTATCAACTGTTCTCAGGATCATTTAACACCAACATGGAACAAAACGATAGCAGGAGACATTTCTCCTGACAGCTAGTAACTGCTACTGTAACTTATCTAAGATGAATAGTTGAATCTTTGTATTCAGCTGTGTAGCTCGTGCTTGTGGAGAGGAGAAAATGTAAAGTGAAATA
This sequence comes from Cherax quadricarinatus, assembly GCF_026875155.1. Lineage (NCBI taxonomy): Eukaryota > Metazoa > Arthropoda > Malacostraca > Decapoda > Parastacidae > Cherax > Cherax quadricarinatus. The sequence continues at coordinate 62,725,003 of NC_069408.1, read as the reverse complement.
TGACTTAACAATCACTGTTAATAATCATGCAGTGAATCATGTAAACGAGTAAGCCCATAATCTTGCACCAATTAAGATTCAACACGTATTTGCTTTACATCAGAGTTTTCAAAACTTTACGTTAGGTACATGTTAATACTCCTATGTTGAGAATCCTCCTACTTACACTGAATATTTCCATCCTTCGCTCTCCCTCCTCTCTTTTCCTTTACTTTTGGATAAGGAATCGAATCATGCAAGATGATTCAGCCCTTTAAAAGTATAAACTGCAACATGTGAGCTTAGCCTGAAGAGACAGACAAGAGAAGGGAAATATTTTTTATGGCAAAGTAGTTCTTGGACAGGGATGTATCCCTGTGGATGATTTGCCATTTACAGATCATCATTTATCAATGATCGTGTTACCGTGTTTTCTGATAAATAAACCACCCCGTGTCGGTATTTGAAGTGTTCGGTAGCCTATATTAGATGCAAAAAAAGGCTAAGAAAGTATTCTGTTAGTGTCTATGAATGGAGGGTTGACGCATGGTCTAAAATATTGCTACGAGAGATAGACTGGAAGCAATAGATATATATCTGAGACCCGAATTGGTATCCAGAAATTTAAAAAAAAAAAATAGAAGTCAGTGTGAAAATGGTAAGATTATTTCTTAATAAGAAATGGTGATAAATTGGGAACATAATTTTAGGGTTGATGAAAAGAAATGAGCCTCCGAACAAGGAGTGGAAGCTTGGAGAGGGAAGATTTAGAAAATTACATTGCTTGAAGATTACTTTGAGCTTCTTAGACGAGAATGAGCCGAGACAAAATAATTGGAGTGGGGTGGTTGAAGGTGCTGCTGGAATGAAAAGATGACAATATCTTTGAAGAAATTCAACGAAATCCATTATCTGTTCTTCTGTTTTGGATTATATATATATATATATATATATATATATATATATATATATAATATATATATATATATATATATAATGTATGTGTGTGTGTGTGTACTCACCTAGTTGTGGTTGATGTAGTCGGGTCAAAGCTCCTGGCCCCGCCTCTTCACTGACCTCTACTCGGTCACTCTTCCTGCTTTTATGAACTTTATCATACCTCTTCTTAAAGCTATGTATGGATCCTGCCTCCACTACATCACAGCCAAGATTATTCTACTTCTTGACAACCCTGTGACTGAAGAAATGCTTCCTAACATCCGTGTGATTCATCTGAGTCGGCAACTTCCAACTGTGAACCCATGTTGATGTGTCCCATCTCTGGAACATACTGTCTCTGTCCACCTTGTCAATTCTTCTCAGTATTTTTGATGTCGTTATCATATTCCCATATCTCTTCTGTCCTCCAGTGTCTTTAAATCCTTTTTCTTGAGTGAGGTTTGTAGTGTCTTGCCCCATAGACTGTACTCCGTGTGCGGTCTTCTTTGCCCTCACCAATCTTTATGACTTTGTACTTGGTAAGGTTGAACTCCAGAAGCCAGCTGCTGGACCAGGCCTGCATCCTGTCCAGATCCCTTTGTAGTTCTGCTTGGTCCTCGTCCGATTGCATTTTCCTCATCAACTTCACATCTGAAAAAAGGGACACTTTTGAGTCTATTCCTTCCGTCATGTCTTTCACAAATATCAGAAACAACACCGGTCCTTGGACTAACCCCTGTGTGGAACCTCACTCGTCACTGGCGCCCACTCTGACACTTCGCCAAGTATCATGACTCGCTGTTGTCTTCCTGACAGGTATTCCCTGATCCATTACAGTGCCTTTCCTGTTATCCCTGGAGGTCCTCCAGCTTTTGCACTAATCTCTCGTGGGGAACTGTGTCAAACGCCTTCTTACAGTCCAAGAAAACGCAATCTGCCCACCCTTCTCTCGCTTGTCATACTGCTATCACCCTGTCATAGAACTCCAGTACGTTTGTGACACAGGATTTCCCGTTCCTGAAACCATGCTGGCTGTCGTTGATAAGCTCATTCCTTTCTATGTGCTCCAACACTCTTCTCCTGATAATCTTCTCCCTGACTTTACATACTATACATGTCAGTGACACTAGTCTGTAGTTTAATGTTTCGTGTCTGTCTCTTTTTTTTTTTTAAATTGGGACTACATTTGCTGTCTTCCATACCTCAGGTAGTTGTCCTGTTTCGATAGATGTGTTGATGATTGTTGTTAGTGGTACACATAGCGGCTCTGCTCTCTCTCTCTCTCAGGACCCGTGGAGAGATGTTACCCTGCCCCATCGCCTTTGAGATATCTAGCTCTCTTAGCCGCCTGTTCACTTATTTCTCGGTTGTATGTATTGTGTCCAGCACTTGATGACATACCCCACCTCTCTGTCTTTCTGGTGTTCCCTCTGTCTCCTCTGTGAATACTTCTTTGAATCTCATGTTGAGCTCCTCACATACTTCACGGTCGTTTCACGTGATCTCTCGTCCTTCCTTCCTCAGCCTGATTACCTGGTCCTTAACTGTTGTTTTCCTCCTGATGTGGCTGTACAACAGCTTTGGGTCAGATTTGGCTTTCGTTGCTATGTTATTTTCGTATTCCCGTTGGGCCTCCCTTACCTGTGTATATTCATTTCTGGCTATATGACTGATCTCCTAATTCTCCAGGGTTTCATCCTGGATTTCTCGTTATTTCTGTTACCCTTGGATACAAACCTCTCCCCAGCTTCCATGCATATTTTTGTCACATATTCCATCATCTCGTTTACTGACTTCCCTGCCAGTTGTCTATCCTACTGAACTCCATGCAGGAAATTCTTCATGCCTGTATAGTCCTCTCTCTTGTAGTTTGGCTACGTTCGTGCTGCCCTTCCTGCTTCCCTCTTCACTTGTAATTCTATGTATTCGAAGCACAGAAGCACTTGGTCAGTGGCCCTAAGGGGTCTTTCACATGTGATGTTCTCAATATCTGCACTACTCAAGGTGAATACTAGGTCCAGTCTTGCTGGTTCATCCTCTTATCTCTCCCTGATAGTGTCCCTTACGTGTTGTTACATGAGGTTTTCCAATATCACTTCCGTCATTTTAGCTCTCCACATTTCTGGGCCCCCATGTGGCTCCATATTCTCCCAGTCGATTTCCTAGTGACTGAAGTCACCCATGATCAACAGATTTTTCCTGTTCCCATGAGCCCTTCTGGCCACTTCAGCCAGTATGTCAACCATCACTTATTACTCTTATCATACTCTTGTCTTGGACTCCTGCTGCTCTGTAGTAGGTTATACATCACTGCAATTACAACCTTGGGACCTCCTGACTGAAGTGTTCGTATTATGCAGTCTCTTGTTTCTCCTTTGTCTCCTCTCTCCAGCTCATCAAAATTCCATCGGTTTTTGATTAACAGTCCCACTCCTCCACTCTCTCTGTTCCCTCTGTCCTTCCTCAGGATCTGATATCCCGTTGGAAAGATGGCACCTGTTATCATTCCTATGAGCTTAGTGTCTCTGAGAGCTATGATGTTTCATGATGCCTCTGATTCTCTTATGCCATCCCTCCCACTTATTCGTTATTCCATTAGCGTTGGTGTACCATACCTTCAGTTTCGTCTCCAACACTGTTCTAGGGGTCTGTGAGGGTGGGGAACCTGGCAGTGCGCTGTGGGATTCTACAGGGTAGTGTGGGGTGGAAGCTGTAAGTGTGGATTGTGGTTTGTGTTGGGAGAGTGTGTTTTGTTGTGTTCTTTGGGTGGTTCTGTGTGTGTTTGTGCTTGTTGCTCTACCCTGCTTTGGTTGTATTCTGCTTACTATATCCTTGTTTCTCTTCCTAGCCCCTTTCATTTCTGTGCCCTCTCCCTCAACTGCTGTCATTCTGTTCTTGTTCTGTCTCGTTTCAGGAACACCCTCTTGTATGTTGATGCTTCCTTCAGCCATGGTTTCTGTTGCAGGATCCTGTTCCACACCGTTTCTGTCCTGAAAATCAGTTTGACTAACTGATTTCTCCCCTTCAAGTACCCCCTCCCCCAGTTCTCTGAAAACTTACTATCTCAGTCATGTCCTCCTCGTCTATTTCTTTAATGTTGTCAATCTCCTGTTTTTCTTCCTTCTGTCTTTCATTGTGTCTTCCCCTTGCTCTCCTGAAGACCATGAATAAACACAGACTTTTCCCTCTCCTCCTCCCATTACCTTTCCGTCTGTGTCTCTGGGTCCCCTTTGTACATGGCCTTTGTCTCTCTTATCTTTTCTTGTATCTCCTGATAGCATGGTCGTGCTTCTGCATGGGGCCTATTCCCCTCTCCACCTTCTCCAATTGGCCTTACTGCTATCCCTGCTTCCAAGATCTCTCCCCCTATATCCATTGGGCTCCTTATTCAGTAGGAGTGTACCTGCTTCAGATGCTATGTATCCTCAGGGCAATAGCCCAGTGACTTGCTCCATTAAATTTACTTTATATTCTATGGCCTGTATCCTGGCTTCTGCGGCTACAGCTTGTGACTCCCTGTGTGTGTGTACTCACCTAGTTGTACTCACCTAGTTGAGGTTGCAGGGGTCGAGTCCGAGCTCCTGGCCCCGCCTCTTCACTGGTCGCTACTAGGTCACTCACTGAACCGTGAGCTTTATCATTCCTCTGCTTAAAGCTGTGTATGGATCCTGCCTCCAGTACGTCGCTTCCCAAACTATTCCAGTTCCTGACTACTCTGTGGCTGAAGAAATACTTCCTAACATCCCTATGATTCATCTGTGTCTTCAACTTCCAACTGTGTCCCCTTGTTGCTGTGTCCCATCTCTGGAACATCCTGTCTTTGTTCACCTTGTCAATTCCTCTCAGTATTTTGTATGTTGTTATCATGTCCCCCCTATCTCTCCTGTCCTCCAGTGTCGTCAGGTTGATTTCCCTTAACCTCTCCTCGTAGGACATACCTCTTAGTTCTGGAACTAGTCTTGTTGCAAACCTTTGCACTTTCTCTAGTTTCTTTACGTGCTTGGCTAGGTGTGGGTTCCAAACTGGTGCCGCATACTGTGAGTGTGTGTGTGTGTGCGTGTGTGTGTGTGCGTGTGTGTGTGTGTGTGTATGTGTGTGTACTGTTTGTGTGTGCAGTTTGTGTGTGTGCGTGTGTGCGCGCGCAATTTTATTGAATATTGCAATATAATTGGTAAATACTCTCATCAAAGCACCATCAGTGCTTTTTCTGAGACAAATATAACCTGATATCACGTTCCTTTCGTTTGTATAACTGAAAAGGTGGTAATTAATGTGCTTGAGAGCAGTTGGCATCTCTTCTGTATAAATAATCGTAAGAGTGCAGTCGTTTGCACTGACGTTGGAGTCTAGGATGAGGTGAAGATCATTGAAGAAGTTCTATAACTTGACAGTTTCATAGATTTTCTGTCTATCTCTTTCTATCTCTCGCTGTCTCTCTCCTCTCTCTTTCTCTTTCTCCCTCGCAATGATTTCTTGACTTGTCTACATCATGGATATCTCTCAAAGAAGCAACATTCTCCCGCGTTAGCTCTGCTTGAGTCGTCAGCCGCAAAAAGCAAACACAAACTTTTACAAATCTGTTCGTGACAACAGGAAATTTCACGAGAACTTGGCAATTTGCACTAAAGGTTAACATTTAGCTTTTCACTCCATAATTTTCCCCTCTCTTTTCCTCTTCTTCTACCTCTTCCGTTTCATCTTCCTGTTTCTCTTCTTCCTCCTTCTCCTCCCCCTCTTTATCTCCTTTTCCTCTTCCTTCTTCTCATTCTACTTCGTCTCCAGCATTTTCCTGTTTCTTTTCTTCAGTTCTTCTGCTCGTCGTTTTTCTTTATTCTTTCCTCCTCCTTCCGTTTATCTCCCATTTTCTTCTTAACGGCTTGCCACGTCCAGTTTTCATTTGTATACCCTCATCTGTGAACTTTGAAACAACAGACCGCAGAAAGAGATAGATAGATAGATAGATAGATAGATAGATAGATAGATAGAGAGAGAGAGAGAGAGAGAGAGAGAGAGAGAGAGAGAGAGAGAGAGAATTGTGTTTTTCAAACTAAGCATGAACCCTAGTACCTCCATACTTGCATGCACTGTACCTTGGACTCCTCCTTCATCATAATGTGAGTATAACTCTTGGTGACCTCAGTCTACATCTTATAAAGAGGAATATCGATGAACTACTTACTGCGTTTGCATTAAAAATATTAAAGACTTTTATACTAATATCTTCGGTTCCTCCTTGGATCCAGTAGTGAGTGATCTATAGCAACGCATAGCAAATAGCTTGAAAGTCTATTGCTAATATTGGCTCAACTGATCACTAGCTATCTCCAGGACCAACAGAACGAGGTGAAGAATCATCGTGAACACCCTGGTTGTGGGAAAGAGGAAACTAAACGGCCATTTGCCCAGAGTTTGCCGCCTCTGATTGGAATGCTTTTTCCAAGGGAATGCGATAGCCAAGTGAACGCTTTCAATAAACTTATCCTTAGTCTCCGACATACGTACATTCCTCACCGACAGTATCTAACGAAGCTTTCAGTTTTGCCCAGATTTAGACTTCGTTGCCAAGTGTCCGCTCTTAAGTACAATGCTTGAAGTACAGGAGACATCCCAATACCAATAACAGGAACCTCCTCAGGCAAACCTGCTGGCAAATGGAGGAAGTATCTAGGCTGATGTTGCTCACGGAGCAGTGGTAATAATGTATAGAAGAATGCTAGAACCAAAGGATGAAGTGGATATCCGAGGTGTGAAATTTTGTAAGCAAGACAGACAAGAGGTAACAACACTAATATGTAACTCGTAATTGCTCGACGGCTGACACTGCAAAGCTTTCTCGAAGCCCAAAATGCGCTCACATTTATACTGTTCATCACTTCGATTGCTTCCCCTCGTCTCATCTGCGACTTCTGGACGGAAAAGAAAATCACGGAAGACACCTGATCCATCGCTTGGACCCTTCTTGGGTGAAACTGCCATTTAAGCAGAGCCATCAACACCGTGGAGATTGAGGATTTATTGTTAAACCAAATGTCAATATTGTAAAAGTACCTCCCTAGGCAACTCGTCACTGTCAGCAAGACAGTACCGATACCAAAAACAGGCAGCAGAAAGCATCTACGCTCTAGCTGAACCCGTGTCAAGAACATCGCTTCATTTTAAGATCTTGTGGTAACAGCAAAAAAATACATATCGTAGATATTATTTGTCAATGATTTTCATTAACTTCCCGCCCTGGTCCCCCCACAGTTTCGTGCCAGGGGCGGCCGGGGGAAGTGCATGATGGAGAGTCTATTGATTTACTATCGTTGCTTCAGACATTATATCCCTAATCAAGATACGAGTAATCATCTACAGCAGATTCCCTCAATGAGACCTTTAAAGTCTTATCCATACTTCATTCTTATGTACTCAGTGTCTTATTGTAGGGCTCAGTCTTACCGCCCAGTGACGATTTTCACTCTCACTCTTTTCTGATTGTAATCACTCTCACTGTTTTGTGATGGTCTTGACTAACATTGCTGCACAAGTGTATCACAGACCAATAATTAGCGTCACGTGCAGTACTCCTCGGATTCTCCAACACTGGGGAGTTTGTGTCGCCACTCGTGGACTGACAACATAGTTTGTTTTCCATTAGCTTGGTCAGTGTTTACATGCACGGTCTTATCCAGCCGCTTCCACCCAAATTTATGATTCTCTTCAGCGTCAACTTGTTTGTCCAGAGGAGAAATATTTCTTGCTCAGTTACCCATTGGCGTGATATTTCCTGTTATAAATTACAGCAACACGATATAAGAAGAAATTATGTAGCAGAGGGAGGCGAACTGTGACCTTCTCGAGGTTGGTATGATACCTTACAGGGAATCGATCAAGAAAATTTATAAAGTACAGCAGTGGGCAGAACACTTTGCATGTTCGTAAACTTATTACATTCTTTATGAAATGTTTGAAGTTTAATCTAAAATGATGATTTAGGAACAAAAATGAAATTTCCGATTATTATATAGTTAGCACATAATTATTTGCCACATCAGGACTGCATTGTGTGTACTCACCTATTTGTGATTGCAGGGGTTGAAAGAATTACTTCCTAACATCCCTTTGACTCATCTGAGTCTTCAACCTCCAATTGCGACTCCTTGTTTTTGTGTCCTCTCTCAGGAATATCCTGTCTCTGTCCACCTTATTTATTCTACGCAGTATTTTTCATGTCGTTATCACGTCTCCCCCAACCCTCCTGTCCTCCAGTGTCGTCAGGCCTATTTCCCTTAACCTTTCTTCGTAGGACATTCCTCTTAGCTCTGGAACTAGCCTTGTTGCAAACCTTTGCACTAATTTCTTGACGTGCTTGCGTGTGTGTGTGTGTGTGTGTGTGTGTGTGTGTGTGTGTGTGTGTGTGTGTGTGTGTGTGTGTGTGTGTGTGTGTGTGTGTATGTGTGTGTGTGTGTGAGTTTAAAACCCCCAATCCCTCCTGAGTTTGCCAGACACCAGCTCGTTAATGGAGTCTCAGCGATTTCATTTAACGATTCGGATTAGGAGGATTTTTTCCCAGGTAAGACCTTTTAGTGTAATGGCTGATAATTGTGTTGTCGACCCAATCATAATATTTAACACCGAGTATTGTTAGCTTTATCTTGTTCATTTACTAATACATTGTAATTTGACAATAAAACTGTTAGCAATACACCCATATATTTATTCGAGTTCGTGGAGTGGATCATGGCAGTTTCTAAGCTAGTTCTTGTAGTGAGCCATCAAAGTTTCTAGGCTGGTTCTTTGGGTGGATCACAGCCGTTCTACGTTGGTTATTTAAGTAGGTCATGGTAGTTTCTAAGCTTGGAAGGTACAAGAGTGGTTCGTGGCAGTCTGTGAAGTATATTGGGTTCTGGAGTGGATGTTGGTCGTTCATTTTCTGGGTTGTGGAGTGGATCTTGGTCGTCTATTTTTTGGGTTGTGGAGTGGATGTTGGTCGTCTGTTTGATGGGTTGTAGATTATGGTCGTCTCTATTGTGGATTGTAGAGTTGAACTTGGTTGTCTAATGTTTCGTTGTAAAGCGGATTATGGCCGTCTCTCTGGTGGGTTGCTGAGAAGTTTCAGCCGTCTATGAAGTAGTTCGTTTAGTTCCTCTTAACTGCTTCGCAGAATTAACCATGTAAGTGTATAAACTGATTCATGTAGCAAATTACGGTCGCTTCTTAGGTTGTCTAATTCCCTTCATTCCAGTGTTTACATCGTTTTCCTACAAATGTTGTTTATAGTTTGTTTTATTGTAGTTTCCTGAGTTCTTGATTTATTAAATACCTGAACCCTTGCTGCATATTCTCTTCTTCAGGTGTGATTGAATCCCTATTAGTTCGATAAAAGTTTGTATGTATGTATTAAATAGCATCTTCTTACATGTTAGATAGGTTTGAAGCATGAGTGGTGAATGTTGCTTTCTAAGAAAATAGATGGTTCAGAAAATAGGAGATGAGCTAGCGAACGTGGGTACATGAGAAGGGAATCATAACAATGAGGAATTATGAACAGTAAGGGGGTGAAGCCATTCAAACACAATGAAAAATGATGAGACAGTAACGAAATATTTTTAGGCACGTTATTGCAGACGTTTAACAAACATTTGATAGATTTAGTTACACTAGAACCTGTAGCAACATTCATGTGTTTGTCTAAACTTTGGAACAAACACTGACATTGACGACACTTCATTTAAAATTACCTCAATGTACAATAAGGATATATCAGCGACCGAGAATTAGATTTTTAACTCTGCAAAACGTCATGCAAGTTAAATCCAGGATCTCAGAAGAAAACTGCTGAAATCTGCTTTTTGAGACAAAAATATTGCAATATTAGAAAAGGTTTAAGTTAAGTGCTTGAAGATTGAGACACTTATGCAGCATATGGGAATCTTTATTCAGGAAACGTTTCGCCACACAGTGGCTTCATCAGTCCAATACAAAGAGGAAGGCGTAAGGAGAGGAGGAGAATGAGGTAATCAGTCCCTCAACCTGGAGTCGATGTGTTTTCAAACCATTCATCACAAGTTAAGTGCTTAAAAAAACTGAATGAACATACGTTTGTGAGGCAAAATTTATTATATAAAAATGTTAGGCCAGTTCTATCAGTTGATCACCTGGCTGCTTTTAGATTCTGGCAGCAACTATGATGCTGAGGATTCACGATTTGCTGATGCCATGTATTTCTAGTCTTTCACATCAGTAAACTCTTCCTCTACCATTACACCTGTGATGTGCTTTCTTGGTTATAATGTAATGAAATAAATATTGGTGCATGTACAAAGTAAGTCAACCAGCTAGTCAGCCTGTTTCTGTCTCTGTCTTCTCTCTCCCTCCCTCTCTCTCTCTCTCTCTCTCTCTCTCTCTCTCTCTCTCTCTCTCTCTCTCTCTCGTGCAATATTTATTCCACAAAACTGTATTATTCGAGAGCTTCATGTTCCCGCATGCATACTGACGTATACCAAATAATACATGGAGTATCGTTGGCTGAAACTCCCTGCTGCAGATCTTTCCCCCAGCAATGTCATCCAGGAGAGTTTGGGTACAATTTGCCATTTGAACTCCAAAGACTGGAGGAATATCACGACCGGAATATATTAAACCGAGTTGGTTGCGCCATGTTGCTTGTTGGTCTGCTAGGGTCGTTGTGGATACTGTGTGCCCCATGTTTCTTGCAGACAGTCTGGTTCATGGAGGTAGCCCCTGTAAAGGCGGTCTTATTATTTTTGTTTGTAATTAAAATGAATTTGAATATATCTGCAGTGTGCTACTACCTGGTGGTGGTAACAAACACCACATATATTGTTATATCACACGGTCTTCGTATATCAGGTAGTGAAGTTTGTGACCCCTTAGCCTACCTGGCAAAGCTCTTGCTTTACACATGGAGGGTCCAGGTTCGATTCCCAGCAAGGTAGAAACATTTCGACGCGTTTCCTTACACCTGCTGTCCTGTTCATCTAGTTAAAAGTAGGTACCTGAGTGTTAGTCGACTGGTGTGAGTAGCATCCTGAGGGACAAGATTGAGGACCCCAGTGGAAATAAGACAGACAGTCCTCTATGACGCACTGACTTTCTTGGGGTTATTCTGGGTGGCTAACCTTGCGGGGTTAAAAATCCGAACGAAACTTATCTTATCAGTCTCAGTTGGTTGACTTCAATAAAGAGCTGAGTATAACGTATTCCATAATGAACTTCACTGTTAAGGGAACTTTCTGTCACTAGGAAATTGTTATTTTATTGGTCTTTTTCACATCCAGGGGAATTAAAATTTGGAGAGATCCTCGTAGAGCGTGATTAAAAGCTAAAATAAATTTATGTACCAGAAAATACATACTTATACATGCAGTTATAATGATGCAGCAATTATATTAAAAAAAATCACAAAACCAGCACAATTCTCTTTTGGAAAGTAAAACCAAGTAATTTTAAGGTAACACAAGGTAAAGTTCGGCTACGTTATTTACAATAATTTTAGCAGAGAATGTTACTGTGATAGTTGTGGTGCAAGAAATGTCACCGTTACTGAGCAAGTGTGGAAGCTGTGAAGTGTTGCAGGAGGAGAATGTAACAGTAATGACGAAGATGGTTATGGGTAGATATACTAAATAAAACATCCGGGGATGTGTGTGTGTGTGTGTGTGTGTGTGTGTGTGTGTGTGTGTGTGTGTGTGTGTGTGTGTGATGTGTGTGTGTGTGTGTGTGTGTTGTGTGTGTGTGTGTGTGTGTGTGTGTGTATGTGTGTGTGTGTGTGTGTGTGTGTATGTGTGTGTGTGTGTGTGTGTGTGTGTGTGTGTGTATGTGTGTGTGTGTAGTGTGTGGTGTGTGTGTGTTGGTGTGGTGTGTGTGTGTGTGTGTGTGTGTGTGTGTGTGGTATGTGTGTGTGTGTGTGTGTATGTGTGTGTGTGTGTGTGTGTGTATGTGTGTGTGTGTGTGTGTGTGTGTGTATGTGTGTGTGTGTGTGTGTTTGTGTGTGTGTGTGTGTGTGTGTGTGTGTGTGTGTGTGTGTTGTGGTGTGTGTGTGTAGTGTGTGGTGTGTGTGTGGTGTGGTGTGTGTGTGTGTGTGTGTGTGTAGTATGTGTGTGTTGGTGAGTGTGTGCTATGGTGCTCGTTAGTGTGTGTTGTGTGTTTTCGTACTCTAAGTTGTGTTGCGGGTCGAGTCCCGCTCTCCACTGGTCTCTACTAGGTCCACATCCAGCTCCATGAGCTTCATCATATCTCTTCTTAAGGCTATGTATGGATCCTGCCTTCACTATAACACTCTCCAGACTGTTCACTTCCTGACAAGTCTGTGACTGAAGAAATACTTCCTAACATCCCTGTGACACACATGAGTTTTCAACTTCCAGTTGTGACCCCTTGTTGCTGTGTCATATCTCTGAAATATTATGTCCCTATCCACCTTGTCAATTCCTTCCAATATTTTTATATATTTTTATCATGTCGCCTCTATCCTTTCTGTCCTCTAGGGTTGTCAGGTTAAGTTCCCTCAATCTCTCCTCGTAAAACAAACACCTCACTTCCGGGACTGATGTTGTTGCAAACCTTTGCACTTTCTCTAATTTTTTGGCGTGTTTGACCAGGTGTGGGTTCCATACTGGTGCTGCATACTCCAATATGGGCCTGATGTAGACGGTGTACAATTTCGTGAATGACTCCTTACTTAAATGTTGAAACGCTATTCTCAGGTTTGCCAGGCGTCCGTAGAGTGCAGCGGCTATTTGGTTGATTTGTGCCTCAGGAGATGTGCCCTGTATGATGCTCACCCGAAGATCCTTTTTCTTAGCGAGTTCTCCAGCCTCTGACCTCTACGCTGCACTCTGTCTGCAGTCTCCTTTCTCCTTCCTAAAGCTCGTGGGTTAAACTCCAGGAGCAGCCTGTCAGAGACTCTTAAAAACTGGGACTACATTTTCTGTCTTCCTCATCTCAGCCAGTTGCCCAGTTTCAATAGATTTACTGAAGATAGTTAATGACACACAGAGTGCACCTGGTTCCGCTGTCAGGACCCAATGAGAGATATTATTTGGGCCCACCTCCTTCGAGGTATCTAGTCCTTCGAGGTATCTAGTTCCCCTAGTAGTTTCTTCTCCTCATCGGTTGTGTGCAGCGAGTCAATCACTTGCTGGTGCACCATACCACCTCGGTTTACTGGAAGCCTCTTTATTTCCACTGTGAATACCTCTCTGAATCCCGAGCTGAGGACGCGTGTGTGTGTGTGTGTGTGTGTGTGTGTGTGTGTGTGTGTGTGTGTGTTTGTGCGCGCGCGCTCCCACAATTCCTTTTTTCCCATGTGAAGTTATAAGACAACTCGGATATAAAACAAACTTTCCCCTCCTGCCTCCTCCCTCGTGGGATGTATTGATCTCCACCTTTGTATAATTTTTGCATTTTATTTCTTTTTATCAAATCTTCGTATTTCGTGACTTTGAACTGTAAACTCTTGTTGTTCTCATCAATGAAACACCATACTATGCTCGTCCATGTAACACTGTCCTCGCTCACGCAACACTATCCTCGCTCATGCAACACAGTCTTTTAAATTGCAATATTATTCCCTGTCATGTAACACTGTAGTAAGTTATGTAACACAGTCTTCAGTCATGCAACATTGCTGGAGGTCATGCAATACTGCCCTAGATTAAGTAATACTGTTGTCGTTCGTGCAACACTGTACTCGGTTGGTCAGCACTGTAGTCGATTACGTAATATTGCAACACAATATTTTTTCATGCAATAATGTAACTTAATAACCTGAATTTTTGCAATTTTTGAAACTCTATCTTCGAACATGCAACACAATATTCGGCCATGCAACAGTGCAACACTATAATATTCTGAGATGATGTAACACACCATAGCTAAGATCTTAGCCTGGTATATGCAATACCACATCATTGATATAGTAGAATCGTGCAACAAAGAAACATATAGGTGTGCTGGAAGTCATACAATACTGAAGTCATACAATACTGAAGTCATACAATACTGAAGTCATACAATACTGAAGTCATACAATATGCTACACTGCAATATAATGCTGTCTTTTGTTTGATACACTGCAACACAATATTCTCCTCCGTAATGAGTAGAATTCTGACCTGTTAATAAAACGATTAATGATGCATAATTGCAACACAATAATAATCTTAGATGTGCTTTACAGTACCGTCCTGGGCCATGCAAAACAATCCTATCCCCTGGCATTCAACTCAATTCTATTTCCGGATAGGTAATGGTGCTGTCTTCTAGTATGTCAAGCAGTAATATAAATTTATTGTCCACAGTCAATACATTACCACAATACTCATCTAGAGCATGCAACACATTGCTGTATTTAGGCCTCTAGCAATACTGTATTCCGGTGTTCAACCCTGCAAAACTTTGCTATCCTAGGACACGCAACATAATGCTATGTTCGGGTATGGATAACAAAGATAAAGATGTACATATTATTTCTTCTTCACGGTAAACGAGGACATGTTGCAGTCAAAATATAACGCCGTAGGTACTCTCAGGACTGTTAGGTATCCCTGATGAGGTATCTTTGTGATGAGCAGAATTTTGTTTGGCAATAAATGGTATAAAATACCGACACAATGGAAAAATAGTACATATTCACATGTTAGTATATATTTACCAGTTTACAAATAGTGTCAAAGAACTTGGAATCTCTGGATAACTCTTCTCATCTTAATTAAAGTGAAAATTTCTGACATGGTAAAAGTTATTAATAATTTAAAATTGAGGAATCACGTTTTGCTTTTTTTGGACCACTAAGAAACAGTGGCCATCAAGCCGAAAAATTAAACTCCTTTAAAATGCTTCAAGCCAAGTAACTTCTATCAGTTCTTTCTAGCTATTCAATATTATTCATATAAATTTATATATCAAACCACAAAAAATACTGAATATAAAACAGAATTAAAAATATTTACTATAAGGTATCCCTTAAGAGTGAAATTAAAGTGATAGCCATTTTTTTTATCCCTTCTATCTCTTTGTTTCATTTTCCTCACTACTCGAGAATGTCTCACTCAGTGGGCTTCAGATTTACAAAGTTGGTAAATCCATTCCCAGGTTCCTGGAATGGCTCCTCATTCGATGACGGAGTAAACTGAAATTCAAGTGTGTAAGTGCAGATTCTCCGATTTTTTTTTTAGTATATTAGCGACCAAATTTTATTCCTATTACATCACATTAAATAAATTTCGGTGTTGCTTTTGAAAGGCATTAATATTTAACGGTTGATGCATCATGATGATGGAGTAGCAGCCATTAAGTTTAGTTTATGTTCGAGCAAATTGGTCCAATTAGTGATGTATCGGATATCCGCATCCGCAACCGCATCTGCAGAACATCCGCACAATTTCTTGCATCCGCATCCACAAAATAAGACATCCTCATACGCATCCGCACCTGCGGATATCTAAATTTTCACAGCCGATACATCTCTAGTCCAAGTAATGAAACAGTTAAAAAAAATTGGAATCGTTGCAATTTTCGCCATAACCGAAGAATACCTCATCGGATAGGCTTCAAATTTTCGCCTTTGGTGTGGTTTCATGATTACATTGTTTGCGCTGTTATTGTTTTATACAAGTCCGAATTTGCTAATTATAATGAATAGAAATGTTCGTTTATTTTCAAAACTAAAGAATGCTTCTTCTGACAGACTTCAAAATAATTATGATGATTGATGCTGCAAGAATGATGATACCTCATAAGTTCAGTCTGAGTCAGTACAAATCTTAAATTTAACCGAAATTGCTTGGAATCGTTGGAATGAGATAAATTGCTGGGAAATACATTTTCTTATCGTATTTAATTTTGACCGTTTGGTACTGACCTTGTACAGCGTAAATTTCAATTTGCCATATTTTTATTCAATAAATTGTTTCCCGTGTAATAACTAGAGAATGCCTCTTCTAATCGGATTCACACCCAAGACGCTTGTATGAATTTTTGTCTGAAATTCAGCTCCGTAGTGAAAAGGGAAGTGACAAGACAGTAGAAGGAGAAGGGGATTAACTCTCTCATCCCCCCCAACTCCCCTCTCTGTTCTGGTTAAAGGGATGAAAAGGCAAGTAGAGGGAAAGGAAGGGAATGATGGAACAGCAGGCCAGTGGCAGGGAAGAAATATAGGAGGGAGGAGTAGATTACGTGGAAAACGAAGGAAGGAATGTGGAAAGGGAATGGAAGAGGGAGATGGTTAGGAAGAGAGGAGGTGAAGGGAACAGGTTGAAACAATATAGTGGTTGTCAGAGTAAGAGATTGAGATACGGTCTCGGAGGAAAATTAATGAACTTTACGGAGAGCAACTCATCGATGGTGGCCAAGATTTAGAGGCAATCTTGCAGCCAAGTCGGCAGACATAAACCACAAGACCAGGGTTAATAACAAACACACACACACACACACAAACACACACACACACACACACACACACACACACACACACACACACACACACACACACACTAACGACACTGGAGGACAGGAGGGTTAGGGGAGACATGATAACGACGTACAAATTTCTGCGTGGAATAGACGAGGTGGACAGAGACAAGATGTTCCAGAGAGGGGCACAGAAACGAGGGGTCACTCCTGGAAGTTAAATGTTCAGATGAGTCACAGGGATGTTAGGAAGTCATAGAGTGGTCAGGATGTGGAACAGTCTGGCGAGTGATGTAGTGGAGGCAGGAACCATACATAGGTTTAAGACGAGGTATGATTAAGCTCAGCAAGGAGGGAGAGAGAGGACCTAGTAGCGTTCAGTGATGAGGCGGGGCCAGGAGCTTAGTATCGACCCCTGCAACCACAATTAGGTGAGTACAATTGGGTGAGTACACACACACACACACACACACACACACACACACACACACACACACAACACACACACACAGGATAACAAGCAACTAATAATGGTATTTCTCTCAAGCACCACAAGTATGGATGTCTACATTCACTTTCTGTACCTGTTATCATTTAAATAAAAAATTGGCATATGGATGTTGGCTGAATATTTTTATCCCCATTCTAATGGAGTTTAGCATATTCGGCAAGAGTGTTCTCTCCCTAAACAGCAGAATGAATATTTGCTTTCGATAAATCAGCGTAAATCTGTATGAAAAAAATGAAAAAATATTTGTCAATTTCATGAAATATTTAATAAATTTAAACTGACCTATACTATAGGTCAGTTTATATTTATTAAATAGGCGAGGTTTCAAACGCTTATTCGCGATTATTGATAAACAGAAACAGGTTAAACGATAAGTGTGTTCCTTGCCAAATTAGCAGAATGATTTTTTGTCATGAATCAGTTGAAATATATCTGAACATAACGGCAAAAATATGCGTCATCGATTGGAATAATTATTAAAGAAATGTAAACTAATCTATGCTATACATAACAGAAATAAGCTAAAAAAAAAAATAGGCTAATTTAGATCAGCTTAGGTAAGGTTTCTAAAATAAACTTGGTAGAAAAATAAAGCATTTTCTGCTACTGCCTATGAAAATAATTCTATCAATCTGTAAGAATAATTTTTTTTGGAAAGTTTAATTTTAAAGGGAGTTCATCCTGTCCAGCAAGTTTTGCTTATAAGGCAGGATATATATTTTTTTAACAAATCGGCTGTTTCCCAGCAAGGCAGGATGACCCGAAAAAGAAGAAACAATTTCATCATCATTCACTCCATCACTGTCTTGCCAGAGGCGAGAAAAAACTGCAACATATCAAAACTGCATCATATCAAAACCCCCTCATTCAGAGTGCAGGTAATGTAATTCCAACCTCCACGACTCAAATCGAACTAACCAATTTCCCTGAATCCCTTCGTTACTTTGTTCACACTCCAACAGCACATCAAGTCATAAAAGCCATTCGTTTCCACTCGCTCCTATCTAACAAGATCAAGCAAGCCTGCTTTAAGCCCAAGCTCCTCGCAGACAAACCCTCCTAAACCCTCTCTTCAATTTTTCTTAGGACGACCCCCTACCCTGCCTTCCTTCAACTACAGATTTATACACCTTCCAAGTCACTCTATTTCATTCCATCCTCTCTATAAGGTCCAAACCACTTCAACAACCCTTTCTCATCCCTCGGATAACACTTTTAGAAACCCCACTAATCCTTCATGGCTCCAAGCTACTGATTACCTGCATTACATTTACTCTGCACATTGCCCTCACACACATCTCTCCTGCCTCCAGCCTTCTGCATGTTGCAACATTTACCACTAATCCTTCATACCCATATAAGAGCACTGTTGCATTATTCTTTCATACGTTCCCATCTTTGCTTCCATAGATAACGTTCTTTGTCTCCACAGACTCCTCAGTGCACCACTCACCTTTTTATCCCTCATCAAATCTATGATTCATCTCGTCTTTTATAGACCCATCTGCTGACAAGTCCACTCCCAAATACTCACTACATTCACTTCCTCCATATTCCCTCTCTCCAATCTGAAATCCAATCTTTCATTAAACTTTTTGATATCCTTATCATCATGCTCTTTCCTATGTTCATTATATTTCCTTCTATTACATACCCTTCCAAATTCGTCTAACAAGCTCTGCAACTTCTCTTCAAAATCTTCCAAAAAGCAGTGTCATCAGCAAAAAGCAAATCGTCGATGTGTTCAGTCCATCAATCAGTCCATCGAAGACCTACTTCGACTAGTGGATGGTACCACTATGACCCCGCCTCCGCCTGCTTCACCTCACCTCACTACAGAATATAATCCACGTCTACGGCCCTATGCTGTACATTCTACAAGATTGATGGACTGAACAGATCGACTCCAGGCTGAGGGACTGATTACCTCATATTCCTCCTCTCCTTACGCCTTCCTCTTTGTATTGGACTGATGAAGCCACTGTGTGGCGAAACGTTTCCTGAATAAAGATTCCCATATGCTGCATAAGTGTCTCATTCTTCAACTTGTCGGTTTTTCAAACCATTCATCACAGGGAGAACTTAACTCATATTCCAGGGCTGTCTGTTGGTCACGGGTAAGTTCAACAGTCGACAGGCTAATAACTAATTAATACTTTGTGTTATGAGGTTTAGTTTTCTAGCATGTAAACATTCAGTTTTGTTTCGTTACTATCATTATTATTACAATCATTTAGGATCGCTAAACCAGTAAGATTATACAGCGCATCTGGGAGGGGGATGGAAGGTATTCGGGCTCAATTCAGGGAACCGGAGCACAGATCCAATTCACTAGATTAAGAGCCCCTCACCAGAGTCAAGGAACCTCCCTTGAAGGGGACATTATACTCAATCCATTACATATGTAATCTTACAGATGATCTTGCCACTCGAGTGGAACCAGGTTGAAGAACTTTTCTTTGGTCTTTCTCACTTCAATTAATAGCATTTTTCTTTCATGTTTTAGTAAATCTATATTCTCAGCAATTACTAACCTTTGGAGATAAGTGCCCTAGGCAGGGAATGGCTATTGGAAATCTATTGTCTGCTTCACAAACATCCTGCCTGTGAAGCTAAATGGTTCAGATACGTGAATGACATCTTGTGTCTTTGACCGATTGATATGACCCTGGATGCATTTTTACCAAGACTTAATGCTCTGGTACCATGTATTAAATTCACCGCAAAGAAAGAAGCGGAATCTAAAGTCCTTTTCTGAGACGTGTTGATACACCGGATTGATAGAAAGTTCAAGTATACAGTATATAGGAAGATAACTAGTGTGTACTCATAAATCCACTATTATTCAAACCATGGCACAAGAGTAAAAGGGAGTGTCTTTCTCACCATGTTTCTGAGAGCTTAACGAATATGCAGCCCTGAGTCTCTCGGTGAAAAAATAGGAAAATCATTAGAATTGCCAGGAAACTTTGGTACCCTAAGGAGTTTTTAGACTCAGCGTTGCTGGCAAATAGAAAAAAAATGACTCGCATGGGTCTAGCGCTTAACATGAATAAAAAAAAGAACTTATAGAACTTAACCTTCGCTAACCCTTCAGATCAAGAATGTGTTGGCTCTCCCATACAATGAATTTATTTGTCCTGCCAAATGCTCTTAAAAAATTTAACATACTAGTGGTTTTTAAGAATTCATTGACTATTATAAGCATCTTGATTAATAATTCTCCTCAATAATGTGTTGGTAGTGTGTACAGTATTGTTTGTAAGAGTTGAAGCCTATGTTATGTGGGACAGACTGGCAAACCTCTAGATGTTAGGTTATCGCAACACAAATGTTCAGTATGAATTGCTCACTGAATCAAATGCCCTTTTCAGCCACCTTAGAGTCTGTAATAACTCAGCAAACTAGTCAAAAGCTAGAGTCATTGTCCCTTGTTCCCCTTGGCTTGAGCGGAATAATGTAGAATCAGCAATTATAAGACATAATGAATGTCCATTATATAATAAAAGTTTATTCAAATTAGACTCGTTTATAGTAGAGGCTATCAAGCATACCTTCAAACCGGACTCCTATATGAACACCATGGAATGTCTTAACAGTTGCAGTGCCACACCGAGGAATTTTTTTTTTTTTTTTATATTTTATTTATAACCAATACAGTATACATAAATATAAAAATAAAAGGAAACAGTATGGATCTCAATCCTGAAGGTTCGGCCATTGACATAAGAAAACCAAACACATAATAAACTAACACAAATGGATTGCACCTATACTTGCAAGAATA
>NC_069408.1:62686432-62703873 GCF_026875155.1 Cherax quadricarinatus | reverse complement strand
AGGGGGGGAGTGTGGGGAAAAAGTTCAATTGATTGAGAAACGGGGGTTTTGTAACAATAGTTCTTGCCGGCTATTGTTAAGGTAGGGTCAGTCTAGCTCCGCTACCCCTTTCCCCTCCCTCTTCCCCCCCACCCCCCGAAAGGTGACGTGTGGGCTCCGGTCAAACAGTAAATCACTCGACTCACAGCTCCCAACACTACTGTAAGTACAACCCCTGATCATATTTAGTGGACTTATTGGTTGAAAGCTTCACTTTTGACCAATAATTAACTTAGTCCTTTCAGTCTTGATAGGTTAAAATATTTTAATAATCACCAAATCTTTTAGGTATTGTGCTTATCATAGAGAGTGATTTCTTAAGCAGTGGGTAATCTGTCTCTCTTTACAGCTTGAAAGGACAGAGAGGGTCACCTGCTAATCAACGAGTAGAATTGAAGGAGACGGACTAACGTTCTGAGACATCCCAAATTCTGATCCACTTACCTGTTTGTGTATACAAGTAACAGGATATAACCCCTCATCATTGCAGTGGAGAAAACCTGCTTTCCTGTCATGTGGACGGATTATTGACGGCTATAAAATCTGTGAAGAACGAGCTAGTGGGTTGTCAACAACACCTGCGACCCCCCCCCATCATCGGCAACGGCTACGATTTCAACAACACGCAGTGTCACCAACACCAGACACCCAAGTTTTATATATATATATATATATATATTAGCGTTGAATTCAGATATCATTTATATTTTTAATTTTTCATTTTCTTTAAGGTAGGATCAATATTTCATATTTAAGTGTTTTATGTTTTAGATTTTCTAAACAATAAAGTGTTTATGTTTGTCAGTTTTTGTTCTTTTTCTATTCATTAATTTTCCTGAGGAGGAGCCAGCCTTGGTAATACTGTCTGAAGTTGTTACAGGGCTGAGTAAGCCTTCACAGGGCCGAAACATCGTCATAAGTTTCTCCCTCCTATGTATTGTTCGAGTTAGGGTACTGTCCCTTATTGTTCTTTATACATACATAATACATACATACATGTCACATTTTATATACCAATTTACTCTTTCTTGATCAGAATGGTGTATGTGCAACTACAACAGTTTTCTGAGTTTGCAGCAATTATTGTTTAGAAAGTTGCAGTTTAGTCACACTTTTACAATGATCGTATTTGAGATTTTTGGGTATGTATACAAGGGAGTATATATTCACTAAGAGATATATGCATTAATGTTTATATACTACAATAAATATACCAAGAGGTGATTCTAGCTATGTGTGTATGTATATGTATACAATAACCAAGAAGGGGGGAGGGAGTTGAATGACAGCTCTAAGTATTTCGTGTTGCAATCTACACATTATCAGGAGCTGGCAATGTTGCGGAAAAAGAGAGGAATTCCAAGCTAATAAGTTCACAGGAAGCGTCTTTACTCGAATGAGGATGGAGGGAGGCAGGAGGCGATAAGTGCCTCAGGCTTACCAATGCCCAGTGCTTAGTGCCCTGTGTCAGTAAGACTGAATATTAAAGTATTAGATGACAGCCCACAAGCACTGCTTTATGTAGTAATAACCTGACCAACCTAACATTAGTCACAGATATAAAAAAAATCGGCCAGGATTCGAAATGCTATAAAAGACTTAACATTCTAAATAAAGATATAACTGGCCATTGTCTTAGGAATTTTTCCATACATCTAGAAAATGGATCCACAATTGACTTATTTAAATTGACTGACACATTTAATGGGGACATCTATGGTTTATCTATCCCACAAAATTCGGTGGCAGATGCAGGTCTAACCATCAAAACCAGCAGGAAAACAGACCCTAATTCCTCGGTGTGGCACTGCAACTCTTAAGACATTCCATGGTGTTCATATAGGAGTCCGGTTTGAAGGTATGCTTGATAGCCTCTACTATAAACGAGTCTAATTTGAATAAACCGCCACTTTTATTATATAATTAACATTTATTATGTCTTATAATTGCTGATTCTACATTATTCCGCTCAAGCCAAGGGGAACAAGGGACAATGACTCTAGCTTTTGACTAGTTTGCTGAGTTATTACAGACTCTAAGGTGGCTGAAAATGGCATTTGATTCAGTGAGCAATTCATACTGAACATTTGTGTTGCGATAACCTAGCATCTAGAGGTTTGCCAGTCTGTCCCACATAAGATAAGCTTCATCTCTTACAAACAATACTGTACACACTACCAACACATTATTGAGGAGAATTATTAATCAAGATGCTTTTAATAGTCAATGAATTCTTAAAAACCACTAGTATGTTATTTTTTTTAAGAGCATTTTGCAGGACAAATAAATTCATTGTAAATGAAAGCCAACACATTCTTGATCTGAGGGGTTAGCGAAGGTTCAGTCCTATAAGTTGTTTTTTTCTATCTGCCAGCAACGCTGAGTCTAAAAACTCCTTAGGGTACCAAAGTTTCCTGGCAATACTAATTATTTTCCTATTTTTTTTCACCGAGAAACTCAGGGCTGCATATTCATTAAGCTCTCAGAAACATGGTGAGAAAAACACTCCCTTTTACTCTTGTGCCATGGTTTGAATAATAGTAGATGTATGAGTACACACTAGTTATCTTCCTATATACTGTATACTTGAACTTTCTATCAACCCGGTGTATCAACACGTCTCAGAAAAGGACTTTAGATTCCGCCTCTTTCTTCGCGGTGAATTTAATACATGGTACCAGAGCATTAAGTCTTGGTAAAAATGCATCCAGGGTCATATCATTCGGTCGAAGACACAAGATGTCATTCACGTATCTGAACCATTTAGCTTCAAAGGCAGGATGTTTGTGAAGCAGGCAATGGATTTCCAATAGCCATTCCCTGCCTAGGGCACTTATCTCCAAAGGTTAGTAATTGCTGTGAATATAGATTTATTAAAACATGAAAGAAAAATGCTATTAATTGAAGTGAGAAAGACCAAAGAAAAGTTCTTCAACCTGGTTCCTCTCGAGTGGCAAGATCATCTGTAAGATTACATATGTAATGGATTGAGTATAATGTTCCCTTCAAGGGAGGTTCCTTGACTCTGGTGAGGGGCTCTTAATCTAGTGAATTTGATCTGTGCTCCGGTTCCCTGAATTGAGCCCGAATACCTTCCATCCCCCTCCCAGATGCGCTGTATAATCCTACTGGTTTAGCGACCTAAATGATTATAATAATAATGAGAGTAATGAAACAGAAAACTGAATGTTTACATGCTAGAAAACTAAACCTCATAACACAAAGTATTAATTAGTTATTAACCTGTCGACTGTTGAACTTACCCGTGACCAACAGACAGCCCTGGAATATGAGTTAAGTTCCCCCTAAACGTTCAAGATTTGCTCAGACCTGTGTAACCAAATTGTCCTCAAAGATTTAAGTCTTACTATGAATTAAAGATCCTAGAATCCACTTTACGAAAGCAAACAAAGCAAATGCGGTAGCAATTATCGACAAGGTAGATTATAGAGGGAAAAGTAGCATTTTATTACAAGATTGGGATACTTACTTGCCCCATAATAAGAACCCATTGGACCAGGTCTTTTGTTTAATAACATCTTAAAAATTACTGAGAAGAAATTGGGAAAACTGATTTTTTTCCACGGGCTACGGATTTTCATTAAAACCCTCGAGCGCGGTTTTCCAGGAAACCTATAAAATTTAGCTCAGTAGGATAGGGCCCATTTTTCCCCTGTCAAAATCGAGGGTTTAAAAATATTAATTTCCAATGCTTGGAAAAATTTTTTAAACCCCCAACAAAAAATCCCTTTTAAATTTCTCCTGAAAAATTGGAAATGTTAAAAAAGGGCTAATGATTTTACTTGGTTATTTTTTGTTTTAAATTCAAGTGCCTTTTCCCACTTTTCCCTATTTTTATTTGGAAAAATTTATTAGAGGGGGTTTTCCATACCTTTGGATAAAAATCCCTTTATAAAGCTGATTAAGCTGTGTGTAGTTGTTTGGGGAATTTGATTTTTAAAAGCAAATACCAACAAAAAGGCAGAAAATGGCTTTTGGAAAATTTTTTGTTTCCTTATAAAGTAGTCTGTATTTTAGAGTTTCTCGACGCTAAGCGGGTTCACATTTCTTTGCATTTTAAAAAAAACATAGTACAGATATGTCATTAAACATTTGTATTTTTTTACCCCGAATAAAATACCCCCTATTTGACATATTGGTGCAATGTAAAATTTTCTAAATTTTGGGTTTCTTAGATGTTTTATACCCCAGATTGATTTAAAAGTTAATTTTTCATTTAAAATTTGGGGAAGGCCTTTTCCCGTGTTTTTAACATCCACTATTTTTCCCAAACTTTGAGACAAGAGAAAGAAATTGCCTTTTTTTCCATGTCTTTGGGAAAACTTTTTCGAATATGGAGCCCTGGTTTCCGATAAAGGGAAAAAAAGAAAACTTTTAAATTATCCCCAAAAAAATGCGTCCCCTAAAGGATTGGAGGAATCCGTTACTGGCGATAGGACTAAACTTGGATAACACCTCACATCAAGAGTGTGCTGGTTTCCCATACAATGAGAATTTTTCTGTATTTCCAAAATCACTTAAAAAAATTTAAACCTTTTTTTAATATATCGTGCAAAATAGGTAAAACTTGTAAATTTGCAAGAACCCCTAGAATTTTCTTTTTAAAAACGTTTAAAAATATATTTTTTTTTTTTTGGATTAATGTAGAAGGGGTTAAATTTATGTCCCAAATGAATTTTTAAAAAATTTTCCCTAACCTTTTTATAACAAGGGCTTTTTAAATTTTAGCTTAATCGAATTTAATATATTTTAGATAATTTTACGTTTAATTTAAAAATTTTAAAAAACAAAAAAATATTTTTTCTCGTTAGGTTGGGAAATTGTTTTTTGAAAAATTTATTGCACCCCACATATTTTCGCTTGCTTTTTCGGAAAGGGAAGAGGGGTTGCTATTCAAGTCAATATATTTTATATATATATAATTTTTTTATATTATATAATATATATATTATATATATATATATATATTTTTTTTTTATATATTTTTGTAGGGGCCCAAATAGGCGTTTCTTGGATTTTGGGGCTTAAATAGAAAACGTTCATTTGCCAAAAAGGGGCAAGTAAAAATTTTGGTTTGAAATTTAATTTCGCCAAAATCATTCTGAACCAAAACAAAAAAAAATATATTTTCTGTGTTTTTTTTATATTAAATTTTTTGTAAAAAAAATCAAAAAATTTTTTTATTTGGGGGTTAGGATAAAATAAATTGCGTTGGGCTTAAAAAGGGGTTAGGTAAGTTTTCTAAGTTTCCCTTTTGGTGAAAAAATTTAAAAATTTTTTACTTAAACTTTAAAATGAAAAAAATTTTTTTTAAAACGCAAAAGAGAAATTTTAAAAAAGGGAAATTAAATTTTTAAATGGGTTCTTCTAATTGCCCATTTTTAAATTTTTTCGGCAGCATAATATATATTTGGGGAGGGGGCCCACTTTGGTTTGAAAATTTTGGGTGGGACCCATACCCTCGGGAAGGGAATTAAAAGGTTTTAAAGGATAAATTTTTGGGAATTTTTCTTCCTAAAGCCGTTTGAATTTTCCCATTTCCCCCTACCCCCCCCAATCTTTTGTATATATTTTTTTTACCAATTTTTTTAAAATATATATTTATTATATATATATTATATATATATATTTATAATATATTATATTTTATATATATATATATATATATTATATATATTTACCCTGTCTTTAAAATGAGTTACACTTGGTTTAAGAATAAGGGCATTTTTTTCCCCAGTGGAATAAAGTTGAGACTAAAAATTGAATACCCATAGGGAATAAGGAAAAAAAAAAACATGAGGGAAAAAAACTCAAAGGGACAATATTACCTATTTTTGCCTTTAAACATGAAAATAGGGTTAACGAAACATAAAAATTTTTATATATTTATATAATATTATATAAAATTATATATATATTTAATATATATTTTTTTATATTTATATATATTTTTAAAATATATATATATATATATAAATTATATTTATTATATTTTGCAAAAAAACCCAATCTGAAAAAATTTGGAAAATTTCCAAGGGGGTGGGTAGTCCCCGAAAGCGCTTGGAATTTTCTCTATTCTTTCAGGTGGTTTTTTGGGCATATTCGAAATCACCTGTTTACTGTGTTCTTATTGCTTAAAATTTTTAAAATATTTATATATATATATATATTAAAATTTTTATATATTTTATTTTATAATATATATATATATATATTTTATATTTTTATATTTATTATATTATTTTTTATTTATATGTGAAAGTCCCCGAATATGAAAAATTGGTAAATTTTAGCAAAAAACTTTTTTAAAAATTAAGCCCCTTTTCTAAAAATTTTCTCTTTTTCGTTTAAAGTTTATTTTTTTAAATTAAATTTAATTTTAAAAAATTAAATTTTTGCCCCAAAAAGAACTTGGGAAAAACTTACCTCCCCTTATTTTTAACAAAAAAAAATTTATTTTAGCAAACCAAAATAAAATATTTTAGTTTTGTTTACAATAATTTTAAAAAAACAAAAACACAGTGAAATTTTTTTTTTTTCTTTAGGTTCAGAATGTTTTTGGCCCGAATTTATTGTTTTACACAAATTTTCACTTGTCCTATATGGCAAAAGGGAAGCTTTTGATTTTAACCCAAAAATTCGCAAGTTCTGCCTTTTGGGCCCACGCTATATATATTTAAAAACGAATAGGTAAAACTGTTCAACTAGCAAGAATGATAAAAAATTTAACCCCTTTCTAAAATTTTCTTTTTTTACCCTTAAAGATATATTTTTTTTCTTTTTTTTAAATTTTAAAAATTAAAAATTTTTGTTACCAAAGGCTTTAGAAAATTTTTGAAATTATTTATAAAAAGCGAAATTTTATTTGGGCCTAATGTAACTAAATATATTTTAGTTAAGTTTACAATAAATTTTAAAAAAAAAAAACACAATGAAAAAATATTTTTTTCCGGGTTTCGTTCAGAATGGTTATTGCAAAATTTTTGCACACCCCAAATTTTTTTGTTGCTTCTTTTTTCCCGGGAAAAAGAAACATTGCTATTTAAGTCAAAAACGGGAAGTTTTATTTTTCGGACGATTTGGAAAAAAAAAAAAAGGGTTTTCAGGGTTTGGGGAAAGGGGGTAATGTGGAGATGTTGGGAAATATATGGAAAAAGGTGGGAAGTTTTAAAATCCTTTCAGGGTTTTTTTTTACAAAAGTTAGAGAATGGAGGAGGGGATGAAGATTAATAACCAGTTAAAAATAGGTCTTTGGGGGGACGTAAAGCACTGTGGTTGTTCATATATTTTTTAATGGAATTGTAAGAGAAGGGGGAATGCTCGGGGGTTGGGGAAGGGTTTGGGAAATTTAAAAGGGGGGATAAAAAAAAACTTTAAAAAAGAGTGGAAATTTTCATAGTTGGGTTTTTGTTTATGACACTGGGGCTTTTTGGGGAAAATTTTGAAAGAAATTGCAGACTTTTTAGACGAATTTTTGGGAAAGGGGAAGTAAAGATGGAAAAAAAAGCGAAAATAGGGAAAAAGCTGATGATAAGGATTTCAAAAGGGTTTAAAAGGAAAAATTTGGAAATTTTAGTTTTTGGGGGGAGGGGAAAATGGAGGAAAATGGGAAAGTAGTATTTTGGGGGTTTGGGCTTGTAGCGATGGGGTTTTAAAAGACGAGATGAATCATAGATTTTAAGGGAAAAAAAAAGTGAGTTTGTGCACTGAGGAAGGGTTTTTGTGGGGGAAAAAAGAACGATGTTAAACTCTGGAAGGCCCAAAGATGGGAACGTTTTGAAAGAATTTTAAAGCAACAATGCCCCTTTTATGGGTGGAAGCATCGTGGTAAAATTGGGTTTCAAATGCAGAAGGGGGGGAGGCAAAAGGGGAGATGTGTGTGAGGGCAAGTGCCAAATGGAAAGTAATGCGATTTAAACAGTAGTTGGAGCCTTTAAGGATTTTTGTGGGGTTTTAAAAGTGGTTTTCCCAGGGTTTGGGGGAAAAGGGGTTTTTGAAGTGGTTTGGGGCGTTATTGAGGGGATTTGGGAAAGAAAAAGGTGACTGGGGGAAGGGTTTTTTTTTAAATCTGTAGGGAAGGAAAAGGGAGGGTAGGGGGGGCGTCTACCGGGAAAAAATTTAAGAAGGGTTTTTGGGGGTTTGTGTGGGGAGGGGGCTTGGAAATTAAAAAGGCTTGCTTGATCTTGTTAGATAGGAGCGAGTGGAAACGAATGGTTTTTATGACTTGATTTTGTTTTGGGTGTGAACAAAGTAACGAAGGGAAATTTAGGGAAAAATGGGTTTGTTTGTTTGGTCGTGGAGGTTGGAAAATTTCATTTCCTGCCCCTCTAATGAGGGGGGTTTTTATATGATGCAGTTTTGTTTTGTTGCAGTTTTTTTTCCCCCGGGGGGGCCCCGGGGAAGGGCAGTTTATGGAGTGGGGAAGATGATGAAATTTCTTCTTTTTTTTGGGGGGCATTCCCCGTCTTGCTGGGAAACGGCCCCCATTTGTTAAAAAAATATATTTTGGGCCCTTTTAAGCCAAAAAATTTCTGGACCAAAGGATGAACTCCTTTAAAATTTTTAAAATTTCCAAAAAAAAATTTTTCTTCAGATTTATTGAATTAAATTTTTTATAGGCAGTAGCAGGGAAATTTCTTTTTTTCGAAACCCAAATTTATTTTAAAAAACCTTACCTAAGCTGACATAAATTAGCCATTTTTTTTTTAGCTTATTTCTGATATTTTTTTAGCATAGTTAGTTTACATTCTTTAAAATTTTTCCCAAACGATGACGCATATTTTTGCCGTTATGTTCAGATATATTTCAACTGATTCATGACAAAAAATCATTCTGCTAATTTGGCAAGGAACACACTTATCGTTTAACCTGTTTCTGTTTATCAATAATCGCGAATAAGCGTTTGAAACCTCGCCTATTTAATAAATATAAACTGACCTATAGTATAGGTCAGTTTAAATTTATTAAATATTTCATGAAATTGACAAATAATGTATAATTACACTCTGTATTCAGTGAGATAGAGTATTTCCTAGTTTTATAAGAAACTGCTTATTAATAAGTGAATGCAATACAAACTTTATCTTTATTTGTTAGCAAAAGCACCTATTTCTCGCAGCGTCCTTACTAATGTAGCTTGTGATAGGAGAGACTGCCGCCCCGGAAGCCATTCATTACTAACTTGAAGAGAATGGAAACAAGATTATAATGGCAGATATACTTTATTCTAACAAACTGCCAAAATTCTTCTTATACTCGACTTGGGTTTCTTTATTGTTGAAATGTTTCGCCAAGACTGTAGATAGATATATCCAAGTGTTAAACAGTGTCTTAATCATCAACTTGTCGGTATTTCACTCAGTTTTCAACACCCTCTTATCCTGGTCTTTTCCTTCTTTTCACTAACATATCTGCTGCTTTTCCTCACCTTTCCCCACAGACAAACGGAATAAAAATTGTAATGACAAGAGGCCTTCACCTTTGTTGAAAGATGAGAGGTGGGACCAAGAGCAAGAGCTCACACCCTTTTTTGTTGCAAACTGTAATCGGTAATTATGTAATCGAATACACACATACAAAGAAAACAAATATAGACACACCCACATAAATAAAAATACACAAATACAAACGGACATACAGTCATAGACAAACAAATACAAACACAAACACACACACACACACACACACAGGGAACAAAAGCAGTACCAGAGAAAAAACGGTAAGGGTACAATGACTCGTACTGGACACTGCACCACACCCAGGAAAAAGAGATGGTAAAACTTTAGAGGTGGCAAAACTGTTGGAGCTTACGTTTATGTTTTAGGCAGCAGGACCTGCCAAGGTGTCACTATGGGGTTCTGGGAGAGGAAAACGGGGCATTGTTTGCACCACCAGCAAAGACATATGTGTAAATGGGCATGGACATTTAACAAGGTTTTGAAGACAGCGAATGCAACCCCCCATATCAAAGGAGACAAAAGGACTTTGAGTAGGTTTGTGACTTCATGCAAGAAATAAAAAAAAATTCAGAGTGTGGTAGAGAATTGCAGGGGTTTTATAAAAACAATGGTCTAAAATTTAAAAATAAAAAGCGCCCTTTTAAAAAATATAAGGCATTTCTTTTTTTATTAAAGTTTCCAGTAAATTTATTTTCCAATTTTTGGTATACTTGTAGAGTCAGTTAATTCATTATACTGTTTTAAAACTGATGTTTCTTTGTTAATTCTTAAAAATCCAGTTCTTTTTTTTTTCCCAGCGAAATCTGAAAAAAAAATAAGGGTCCTTTTACCCCGGACGTTTTCCATGATGAGAGTTTGTAGAAACGTTACCTTTTCCAGCGTTGACCCCTCCGCAGTTACCCGGGAAAAATATCTAGTGTGATGTAGAATCTTTAAAGTTTATTGCTGACTTTTTTTTTGAGAGGACACAAAAGTATCCCACTGTGGCTGCAATTGTCATTTTTTGTTTTCCAAAAAATTTGTTTGCTACTAAACGAAAAGCTTTCCAAAACATTTTCTTCACCAATTGAGATCGAACCCTCTTCCCCATGAAGTCGAGAATTTGGACCAAACCATACACGAGCGGGGTCAACCGTGACAGAGAGTTCAAAACTCCGCCGCAGTGTCACTGGGCCGTAGCCACAGTAAGATTCACCCAACTCTCTTCCCCCAATTCTCTCTCGACCTGGGGGAGAGAAGACGTTTTTAAGGTTCTCTTGCACCCCACTGGGGGGAAAACTGCATTGCACCAAGATGGCGGCCCGACTGTCCGGCGTAAATATTTCTGCATTGAGCTGGTTAGAGGATCTTTAAGAAACCCCACGATGAACGTTCTCCTCCCAAAAGCATTTCGGGGACTGTTATGGCTCCCAATAAGAGCTGTAGGGTTGGTTTGAATGGTATGTAAAGGGTTTTGTGAAGTTCATGGGGGCTGCTTCTACTCAACCATCGTCGAGAGTTTAAAGAAAGCGGAATAGTATCAATCGGCAGTGGAAGTATGCTTGCATGATTTTGTCTAGTTTTTATTGGGTAAAGGGAAAGGAATGTCCCTTTTGAGGAACAGCATACAGCCTACAAGATGTGTTCAGGGTTTGGGGACTGTCCCTCGCGGCAGGGGAATGGGGGGAGGGCCCCTTAGAGGGGATGCGGAAGGCCCTTCACACTGAAAATGACCCTGATGGGGCCCGTACCATCATATGAAAATTTGCATAACCAAAAGAACAGGTTTTTGTACATTGCGGGGCAGAGGAAGACGTGCCGTTTATGTGTTTTGGACATGGGGGCACAATCCCCCAGGAGACAGGGCCCTAGGCGTCGGAGAACTTCTGTGGATCCCCCAAGGCGCGGCGTTATGAGGGTGAAGGGGGGAAACCGGGGTAAGCCAGGAGTGGGGAGGTCGACGGGCAGAGGTGGTTTGGAGACGTGTGTTACATTCCGTGGAAACGGGGGGGGGGGAAAATTCGCTGCAGACGACGTTGGTACTGCAGAGTCAGTCGGACGGGATTTTGGAGGCTGTGCTGAAGGTTTTTTTTGGGAAGAGCGGAGCAGGGTGTGGAAAGTGATGTGAGGTCGGTGATGACACGGAGAGGATAAACAGAAGCGGGAAGGAAGATTGAGTGGGTTCAAAAGGAGAGAAATGTGGTGGGGGGAGGTCCATAAAAGATGTGGTTGAAAAGAAATGTGTGTAGGGGTAGCCCCCGAAAGAGATCGCGGGGGATCAGAATGGACAAAGTCCACACCAGCGCGAGGCTGGGAAGAAGATGTGGGCGCTGTGGTAGAAAAGGAAAGTCCGGGAGGAGTGGGGGGGGGGGGAAAGGGGAAGCTGGGGGGGAAGGGACGGGGAGGGGTTGGAGGGAGGAACGGGGGTTTTGATAGAGAAAAAACCGGGGGACCTATAAAAGGAGGACCAAGAAGCCTCAGAGGCACAGGGGTAACCCGCCTTCTTTTAAAAAATTCGGTGTGAACTTTCAATGAAAAGGGTCTTAAAACGAGGTAAAGGGGGTAGGTTGGGTGGATTTTTGAGGGATTTAGTTTTGATGTCTGTTTTTTGCAGGAACATAACCATGGTTTAAGATGGAGTTTTTGTTGAAAGGTTATGGTTTTTTCCTGTTGCTTTGGGTGAAGGAGGTGTGGCTGTGGCGGTAAAGGAGACCTCCTTTGCGTATCGGGGTTTGGGGAGGAGGGGGGGGGGTGGGGAGGGTTGTCAGGGGGGGTGGGGGGTTGTAGGGTGGATGGGTTTTGGGGGGCCGGGGGTTTTAGTTTTGTAGGTGTTTACATCCCCGAAACTAGTAACGTAGAGTGAGGTGGTTTTGTACGCGGGGTTCTGGATTCATTTGAGAGGTTTACTGCTTTTACGGTGATTGGGGGGATTGGAATTGTGTCTTTTGGTGGTGTGGGGTTCGAGGGGGGCGGGTTGTGTTTTGGGGGTTTGCGGGATGTTTTGCGAGATGTTGGATGGTAGATGTGGGGGGAAGTAGGGGATAGGAGGGAGCACACTTTTTTTGTAGGGGTTGGGGCCGGTTAGAGGATTTATGTTGGGCAGGGCATAGGTGTGGAGGGGTGAGGATATCGATGTGGGTTTTTTGTCATCGTGGTTATAGCAGATTTGAGGGTAATGGCATAGTGAGGTTTTTGCGGATATTTAAAAATTAAATGTGAGGCTATTAGGGACGAGGGTGACCCTACAGGGTTTGAAGTTTGGGTGGAAACCCTTTTGGGAGATAGGAAAGGGAAAATGGATTTGCTGGATTGGTGGGAAATGGGGCAAAAGTTGAAACGCGAATTTTTTTAATATGGGGTAAGGGATGGCGGGTGGGCTATGGCTACAAAATTATCTTGGGGGGGTCGTTAAAATGACTGTTTGCAGAGGAAGGGGTGGGGCGGAGTGAGGACAGGGCGTTTGCATATTTTTTTGGGGGAAATTACAATAAAAAAATTTGGGGCCCAATTCGAGTTAGGGCGGGTTGGAGGTGTTTTAAGGGGGGATGGCCATGGGTTTTTGTTTTAAAGGAGGTTTAAGGGAAAGGGCAGGCAAGCCACCTTGGCGTTATTGAGGCAGGTAAAGGGGGGGGGGGGGGTGGCTTTGGGAGGGTCAAGGCCTATCCCCCACGGAAAATATTAGTTTGTATGCAGTTTTTTTGGTTTAGGGGAAGTGGGGAGGGTTGGGGGGGGAGTGGGTGAGGGACGGTTAGGGGATGAGGGTTTTATGGGGTTTTAAAGTGAGCAGGACAGTGCAGAATCGGGGTAGTTTAATTTTGAGGAGGTGGAGGAGGCAGTTTTTTGGGAGTGCCAGGGTAAAAACCCCAGGCATAGAGGGAATCCCAAACGATTTTTTAGGTATCATTGGGGTGTTGGCTTGTCTGGTGGGGTTTGATTGTATGTTAAGTAGGGGGAGGATGGGGAAAATCACAAAAAAAAGGGTGTCAGGTTTTAGGCCCAAAAAGAGGAATCCCAAATTTTTGAATGATTCCCGTCGATTCTTTAAATGTGCTCGGATTAAAAGATTTTTGCTAAAGGTTTTGGGCAACAGAATGAGGAAAGTTTGGGTTTAGGTTACTAGGGGCGTTGGGAATTCCCGGGGAAAAAGGAAAGAGGGAGGACTGGTTTTTTAGGGTTTTTTTAGGGATTAGGGAGGGGGAATACTGGTTTTGATTGGGTTTAATGTTTTGATTGCTGGACAGAGATTTCTTAGGGGGTTTGCTTGAGGGTTTGGGGGTTTTGGGGGGGGTGTGAGGGGGTGAAAAACCCCCTATGAGGGCAAGGTGAGGTAAGGCAATGGGGGGTGGGTGAAAGTGTACCCAAAGGGGAGAGGTTTGAGGCAGGGCTTCCCATGTCACAGGCTTTTGCATGTGTGCAGAATCCTTTTTTTTTTGAGTCTGTTTGAGAGGGTAATGAACAATCAGGAGATGGAAGGGGGGTGCAAAGGGGGGATCGTTGGGTATGTGGATGATATACTGTTTTGTAAGGGGTAAGGAGGGGTTTAAAGGGGGTGGTTAGAGTGATTCGATGTTTGGTTGAATCCGGAAAGAGAGTTAATACGGTGAAATCAAAAGGGATAGAGGTCGGTAATTGGTAGGGGGGGGGGGGGCCCTTGGGGGGTGGGGTTTTTGGAGGACGTGGTTGACAGAAACAGGGGAGTGGGGTATGGGATTTGGGGAAAAGCGGATGCAGAAGGGTAAATTGGAGTCTGTCACGGGGAGGTTTTAAATAGATAGGGGGGTCTAAGTGCGAGGGCTTTGCTTTACATCAGGGGTAGGTGGGGAAAAATTTATTTTTTAGCAAGGTATGGGGGGTGGCAGAGGTTTTTCCTTTTAGGCGAGTATTTGGAAATGCAGAGGAGGGTGCTGAAGTTTGTGTGGGGATTTGGGAGGGCTGGTTAAGTAAGGAGGTAGTTAGACGGATGTTGGGAGGGGGGTTTTGGTTTGTTGTCTTTAGGACTGAGAAATAATTTTGTATTATCAAAGGGGGGTATTTGGGGAAGGGGTTTTGGGGGCGCTAAGTAGGGAAAAGTATGGAGGAGGCACGTAAATGGTGGAAGGTGGGGGGAATTTAGGGTTTGTGAAGATTGTTGGATTTTTTTTGCAGTGCAACAGGTGGAAAAATCAAAGTGAAACGGTTGGTGAGGGTAGTGAAAGGTCAAGGGAAATTTTGCAAGGGGTTTGCCGTGTACCAAGTATGATTTTGGGGGGTTATTTGGAAAGTTTTAGTAAGCTTCGGTTTCGGTAGAGAAGAGAATTAGTTTTATGGTTTATCAGGGGATTCTGGTTCCAAGGAGGTGTTCGTTTATGGGGGTTTTTTTGGGAAAAGGCTTTTTTTCAGTTTTGTGGGTGTTTTTAAACGGCGTTTCAGTGGTCTTCTTTGTACCCCTTGGAGGGGGTGGTCATGGTGGGTGGGGGTTTTAGACTTTTGGGGGGGGGGGTGTTTGCCGCTTTTAAGGGTTTTCTTAGATGTAAAGGAGGCCCCGGGGGGTTGGAAGGGTATAATGTATATCATAGGGATTATTGGAAAATTTTATGGGGAATGAGGGGGGTTAAGGGGGGGGTATGGGTTAAAAACGTTTGGGGGTGATTTTATAGGACGAAGTGTAGGAATAGCTGGTTTATGGGGCCCCTCCCGGGAAAAAAGTTTCCGGGGTTTTGGAACCTCATGTGGGTTCCTTAGGGGGGGTCCCTGAGGTGGAAAAGGAGTGGTTCCTTTGGGGGGATGTAAAGGGGGGGGGTTGTTTTTTTTTTATCTGGAATGATTAGTGTGTAAGAGGAAGGTGTGAGAATTAGGTTGGATGGTCGCCTGTTTCCCCGAGAATGTTTGTCTAGTGGATATAAGTGTGGTTTCCCGGGGTTTTATTTTAAGCGATGGGTTTTTTATGGGTTTTAAAATTTCCCTTTAAAGCCAGGATACCGGCCCCTTTGGATTCGTTTTTAAGTAATTAGATTGGGGAGTTGGGATCAAACAAAATTTTTTTGAGATACGGTCGTTTTTGGGGGCTGGAAATTACAGCGCCTATCCTTTTTCTTCTTAGTCTTTTGTTTAACTTTTATTGTCGATGAAAAGGGTTTTGTGAAAAAAAATTTAAATGTATGTTAGGTTTTGGGTCTATACCTGTTTTTTTGGGGTTAAAAACCAACAAAGTCTTTTGGACAAAATTTTCGGTTTTATACATATGTGGGGGTATAATTTGTATGCGTTTGGTTTAAACCATTTAATTGCCAGGTTTGTTATAAAACTTGTTTTGGGTTTTTTTTATTGTTTTTACATGCTGTTTTTTCTGTTTCTGTATCAAAAATTTTGTATTGAGGGTTAAAATATTTAAAAAGTAAATACTGTTTCTTATGGTTATTGTGTAAGGAATTTTATGTTCCCTTCCGGGTTCCTATTGGTTAGGGTTAATGTACCATAACTTAAACCCTAATCTGTACCTGTCATACGGGTATGTTGGGTTTTGTTTTGTTTTGAGAGGTTTGGGAGTTTTTGGTTTAAACTTGGTGTGTTGTAATTTGTTGATGTTTTTTTTTTAATAGGACGTAGGTATTTTATTTTATATTTTTAAAAATATGTAAAGTTAATTTTTGGTGGTTTTCTTTGGGGACAAAAGGCGGCGGCAACTATTAAAGACTGAAAACTTTAGTGAGGTTTGTCTTAGCGTGTATTTTTTTGCTTAACAAGTGTTATAATATTTGTTCCCGCAAGGGTAACCTGATACTAGTAGAACAAAAAAAGTTTTTTTATTCCTGTACTTTTATGCATCTTTGTACTTTTTGTAAGGTTTTAAAAAAAAATATTAAAAAAAAAAAAAAAAATTTAGGTTTTCATTTTAAAATTTGATATTATATGGTGGTGTATATTCTTCTACTTATTACAGTGTAGTGTATGGAAAGTAATGTTTCTAACTGTTTTTGTCTGTAAATTTTGTTTTTTGGCTTTTTCAGCACTACCAACTCTTACGAAATACCCTTAGGTTTGATGGGTGGTATGACCATTCATTAGGATAATTTTTGTTGTTATTTAGAACGGGGTGTCATGGGGGGGGGGGGACAGTGTCAGCTGTGTTTCATGGCAAAAATGTTTTTTGTAAAGGAGGGTTTGTAGGTTATGTATTTGGTTGGGGTTATGTATTGGGTTTAATATGGCCTGTGTATGGTGTTTTAAAAGTACTGGGGTTGTGTATAGAGGTTTTGTAAAATCTTTTATGGGTTTTAATTTTATACTCTTATACATTATTGTTTTGTCTGTTTTAAAAAAAAATTAAAAAAAAAAAAAATTTCCCTGTTTTTTACCATTTTCTTTAAGAATAAATACCATCACTTATAATTACCGCTAAAAATAAATTTAATTAACTTGCATAAATATGTAATTTTGCTGCTTTTTCGACTCGCGACGGCTGGAGTTTTGGACTCTTGACCGCGGGGGTTTAACCCGGCCGGGGTTGGTTTGCTTGCTTTTTTATATACAAAAATGACAGGTCTTTGCTTGTTTTTGTTTTGTGTTTGTATATTTTTTTTTTTACCCCTGGAAGAAAAGATTAAAAAAAAAATAATTTGTTTTAGAAAGTATCGATTACAAAACAAAGAAAAATATTTCAATGTTTTTTTTTTACGATTTTTTATTTTTGTATATCTTATCTCTTCGTTTTTTTTGATTTTTAATGAGGGGTTTGGGTTTGGGTTTTGTAGTTTAAACCTGTCACTACGGTGGTTTATGTGGTTTAAAGCCTACCGATTACGGTGATTTTTGTGGTTTAAAACCTCCCACTGCGTTGGTCATCAGAGTTTCAAAGAAAAAAGAAAATACTTCAATCCCAAAAATATTAAAAATTTTCAGCATACACTAAAAAAAGCCCCATCAGAGAAAATTTCCCCTCGTTTAAAAACTAAACAAAACTGTCGA
>NC_069408.1:62657823-62685932 GCF_026875155.1 Cherax quadricarinatus | reverse complement strand
AAAAAAATTTTGTGTATGCAAAATTTTTTCGCCAAAATCATTCTAAACCTAACAAAAAAAAATATATTTCACTGTGTTTTGTTTAGTATTAAATTATTGTAAACAAATCTAAAATATATTTCGTTGGGTTAGGCTAAAATAAATTTATCTTGTTTAAAAAGGGTTTAGGTAAGTTTTCTAAGATTCTTTGGTGCAAAATTAATTTTTTTTACAATAATATTAATGAAAAAAATATATATCTTTAAACGTATAAAGAGAAAATTTTAGAAAGGATTTAATTTTAAATGAGTTCTTGCTAATTGCCCCAGTTTTACATATTCGCACACATATAATATATATATATATATATATATATATATAAATATATATATATATATATATATATAATATATAAATATTTATATATATATATATATATAAAATTTCATATATGAACGAAATTAAGTTGTAATGAAGAACGGGCAATGGATAAACAGAAAAATAAACGTGGGATCCTCGGCCCTGTGATAACACTCCGACGATATACTGTCTCGACCACCCAGGATTTTAATAGAAAGGATCCGGAACTAATGCTTACTGTATTAATTCCGTCAGAGGCACCAACTGCAACTCAACTGAACTCAGTCATACAGCCCAGGAGCTTCAGCAAAGGTCTATTCTGCCCCACTCTACGTCTTATCGTCCATGAATTCAAATTATATTGCAATAAACAACGTCTCGAGCTCCACGACCATCTTCTGTTTTATTCAGTGACAGCTGTTCATTTACAAACCAGTGTACGCTTGCTAAAATGTCAAAGTCCATCGTATACAAAATCTTATTTAACCCTCCCTCAAACCTTGTCTAAGACTACTATTTACAAACTACCACGTTTCCCTAATTACAGATTATACGTTATCCAAAGCATCCTGCTTCGCTCTAAATGTCCAAACCACCTCAACAACCCCTCTTCAGCTCTCTGGATAATACTTTTGCAAACCCCACATTTTCTAATCTTCATGGGCATGTACGGAAACATTTCTTCAGCCTTAAGTAGTCAGGAAGTGGAACGAACTGGGAGTGAAGCGGTACGATACGGTTTTTAAAGTCAGGGAATAAAGTGGACCTAGTAACTAACCAGCGAAAAGGGAACTAGATTTTGTGACTCGACCCTTGCAACCACATATAGGTGAGTATGTATACAAGCACATCAACTCTTGTACACAACATAGAGGAAGTTTCTAAACGATGCAGTTGGTTATATATAAAGGGATTCAATGAGCTTTGATGAAAGAAATAGAACGTGCCAAGGTGGAATACTGGCACTATGGCACCAAGCTACCGGAGATCCCGTGTTTTTACAGGAAAATGGGACGCGTGACTAAGTGACCAAAAACAGAAATTATAATTAATCAACATTCAAGAAAACGTTGGATTCTAGCGAGACAGATAAAAAAAATCTTTTTACCTAGTCAGTGACAGGTGTGGCGTATATGTAGTCAGATGCGGGGCATGTGTACGGGAAAATTAGGTGCTAAGCAGGGTGGCGTGAAGTATGAAGGCAGTGTGGAACATATTTTGGTCGGAGTGGGTAAAATGCAGGCAGGCTTTGATTATATTTATGGTGGTATGGAGCATTTCTTCGTTCATTTGAGGTATAGGATACGGGCTATGTAGCTAGCCGTATGCTGGATACTGTAGCTCTTTTGTTGGTTGATATGGAGCATATATATAGTCAGATTTGGGGTGTACGTTAGGTGATGTTGAGCATACGTAGGCAAGCCTAGAGCATATGTTCTGTACACTAAAGTGATGTGAAGTGTATGTCGGGTTCTGTGAAGCGTATATTGGTTGGTGTGGAGCGTAAGTTTGGTGGTGTGATGGATATATTGGCACACGTGTTGCATACTGTAAATTAACAAATATTGATGTAATTGCAGCATCTGCATTCAATAAAATTTCCAAGCCATTATGAGTAATGACAAGACTGAGAAGATTTTACTGTGTTATGGTACAAACAAAGGCTCTCCCACTGCCTGCTGTATAATCCCTACGGGTTTAGCGCTCCCCCCGTGATTATAATAATAATAATCCCCACTGCCTGATAGCTGTGACTATGAGAACTGCTCTTTGCCTAAATAAAAATCGTTGGTGTCGAGTCACGGTATTGTACCTTTTTTTTAAGTTATGAAGTATTTATTCAGCCTTTGCATTGTCAGGGTGTGGAGAGAAGTAGCTGAGGCAGGATCCATACACAGCTTTAAGAAGAGGTCAACAGATCTAAATCTTCTGTTGCAGGATATTTAGCTGTTTTTCCCGATTAGTTTATACGGGGACGCCCTCTGGTTTTGTTTATCTTCACGGAGGCGATATATTCATTTCACGCAGCTATCATCCATACTGCTTATCTTCCTATTTTCTTTTTAGTCATCTCTGACTATCGAAGTGCGTTGTAGGCTACTTAGAGCTTTGTCTCCTCGTTTCTAATTGTCCTTCGTATCTAACACTGTCTGTGGCAGCTCTTCAGCAGATATAGACGCAGTTTTTGCTGGGTTAATGATTATTCTGGTGTCCAGGGCAACGAATCTGCAGGCTCGTCTGCACCCTAAGACGTGTTCATTCCTTGCAAAGATATACTCTACTCCAGTTTCGCCTCAAAACATCTACAATTGAAGACAAGGTCGTTGGTCCAGGTTAAGAAACAATAAGTTGTTCTTGATTAAACTACTTATGGTTTCTTGTTCGAATTTTTTACATCATTGCCGTGCCTTCGAAACATTTTCGTTTTGTCCCTACGAAACTGACACATAGCTGACACATGGAGTGGATCCAGGCACCTATATGCAACTTGTCAAGTTCTGTTGATAATCAAACACCTTTTGCTTAATAATTTTACTTACTAATGAGCGCGTAGTATTAATTTTCAATATGTGTTTCAGCGCCTATAATACAGATTGTTACCAGAATTTCTTCTGGAAAGCCTACTTACAGTTCGGACGCAAGCTATATCTGGAAAAGCCAGGTATTCCCTCGATCCTGGGGACGCGAGGCACTGCCTCGTCTATGAAGACGTGAGGCACTGCCTCGTCTTTGGAGACGTGAGGCACTGCCTCATCCCTGAAGACGTGAAACACTGCTCCGTCCCTGGAGATGCGAGGCATTGTCTCCTGTTTGAAGGCGCAAGGCACTGCTTCATCCCTGGAGACCAGAAGCAATGCCCCCGTCCCTTGAAGCGCGAGGCACTACTCTGTCCCCGGGAACTGAGGCACGCCCATCCCCGGGTGCAAGGGACTGCCCGTCCGAATATCAGCAGAGTAACGCGCGCGGGACAGGAACACTTAACATCGGGTTAAAGGGTAACACACTTTCTAAATACTGTGTGTGTGACTTAGACACTTTTTCCCTACAAAGAGTGCATCCCCCCAATGGAGTTTTACTTTTCCCAAGGGGTGAGACTGATTTTAAACTTCGTTTAAAAATCAGTTCCATCCATAGAATTTTCCTGTAGTTCAGAATACACAAGGAACGAGCGAATTTCTTGGAAAGCCTAACTTCCGCAGGTATGAAAACATTTTGGGAAAGGCAGCCCCAGGGTATAAATTGTGAGGGGAGATCCGGGCCCATACAAACTTTGTGAAGGCAGCATCCAGGTATAACTTTGTAAAGGGGGCATCCAGGCTATAACAACTTTGTAAAAGGGGCATCCCCCGGCTATAACTTTGTAAAGGCAGCATCCAGGCTAAACAAACTTGTAAAGGGAGCATCCACTATAACAAACTTTGTAAAAGGGAGCATCCCGGCTATAACAAACTTTGTGAAGGCAGCACCAGGCTATAAAAAACTTGTAAAGGCAGCATCCAGGGTAAACAAACTTTGTGAAGGCAGCATCCGGCATAACAAAAATTTGTAAAGGCACATCCGGCTATAACAAACTTTTTTGAAGGCAGCATCCAGGCTTAACAAACTTTTGAAGGCGCATCCAGGTATAACAAACTTTGTAAGGCAGCATCCCGGCTGTAACAAACTTTGTAAAAGGGACACCGGTAAAAACAAACTTTGTAAAGGCAGAAACCGGCTAAACAAATTTTTAAAAGGGAGCACTAGGGTAAACAAACTTTGTAAAGGCAGCATCCAGGCTATAACAAATTTGTAAGGGAGCTCCAGGCTATAACAAACTTTGTAAAAAGGGGCATCCCGGGAAAAAACTTTAAAAGGGGCATCCAGGCTTAACAAACTTTGTAAAAGGGAGCATCCGGGTAAAATTTTAAAGGCAGCATCCAGCATAACAAATTGTAAAGGCAGCAAACCGGGAAAATTTGTAAAAGGAGCATCCCGGCTTAAAAAAACTTTGTAAAGGCGCTCCGGCTATAAATTTTTAAAAGGCCATCCAGGCTAAACAAACTTTGTGAAGGGAGACCAGGCTATAACAAACTTTGTAAAGGGGGTCCAGGCTAAACAAACTTTGTAAAGGCACATCCAGGGTAAACAAACTTTGGAAGGCAGATCCAGGCAAAACAAAAATTTTTTGAAGGCCACCAGGCTATAAAAAAAACTTGTAAAGGCAGCACCCAGGCTTACAAACTTTTTAAAGGGAGCATCCAGGCTATACAAACTTTGTGAAAGGCCATCCGCTATAACAAAAATTTGTAAAAGGGACATCCAGGTATAAAAAACTTTATAAAGGCAGCATCCAGGGTATACAAACTTGTGAAGGCAAAATCCAGGCTATACAAACTTTTTTGAAGGCAGCATCCAGGCTATACAAACTTTGTGAAGGCACCATTCAGGCTATAACAAACTTGTGAACAGCATTCCTCTAGTGCCATATGCTGTGGTGTCAAACAGCTGCTATCTTTTCACAGGGACCCTCATAGGGAAATTTTAGCACATTGCTCTAGTCTACTGACCCACAGCCCCTCTTGTGAAATATTTGGGGGAGGAAAAGGGGGAGGGGGCTGGGGCTTTGGGAAAAAGTAGACTTCACTCCCCCCGAAAAGTGCTCAAACAAATGGCCTGCGTGGGAAAACTGCTTACTGACCTCGGTCTTGTCCTCACTACTTTCACCTTCAATTGGTTGAGTAGTTCCTTGATGCTTTTTTATTTATCGAATTTTTTATTTAAAAAAGTTGCCATCCTCATTTTATAGGTTTTAAGGAAATTTTGTTTTAACCCCACGTTTTTACGCACTTTCACAGTAACGCAACCTAAACTTTCAACCATAATAAT
Source organism: Cherax quadricarinatus (assembly GCF_026875155.1). NCBI lineage: Eukaryota > Metazoa > Arthropoda > Malacostraca > Decapoda > Parastacidae > Cherax > Cherax quadricarinatus. The sequence goes on along the minus strand of NC_069408.1, from coordinate 62,680,727 downwards.
AACAAAAAATTCCCCTTCCCCCTTTAAATCTACCGTCCATTCTCTATTCGCAACTTTCCTCGAGGCGCCTTTTAACATGGATTTTCACCTGTGTTCTCCCTTTTTTGGGCTGAACTTGAATGTTCCAATTCTATGGGCGATTTCTTACCCTTACGGGTTTTAAAACCCAAAACGATTGTACTGACATGAAGGCATTTTCCCACCATATGGCCCTTTCTGATACACAGGGGATTTATCTTCACCCACGTGACCAAAAGGGTATTTTTCTGACCACACAACATTTTTTACGCACAGGCATTTTGATGGGCCCTGGGGGATTTTTTTTAGGGGCATTTGACATTTTTTTCTGCGTTTTCTTTTCCCCCCCCCCCCCCCAAAAAAAAAAACTGAACCAGGCCCTTTTTTCCGTGGGCCCAAACGTCTTGGTTTTTTTCTGGCCTGAAGTTTCCCTGGAAAAGTAAAAAACGACGTAAATACATATTGGGGGGTGGCTGGTGCAGGGGTTTTGTAGCTCCAACAGCCGTTCCCCATGGGAAGGGTTCCTTTAAGTTTTGGGGAGGGGCTCTTGATTAGGGAATTTTGGGTCTGGCTCCAGTTTCCCCGAATTAAGCCTGAATGCCTTCCCCATCCCCCCTCCCCGGGGGCTGATAATCCTAGGGGTTTAGCGTTTCCCCCTTGTTATAAAATAAAAAATAATCCAAAAACCCGCTCCGAGTAGAGAAGGGAGGCTGGCAACGAGCGTAGCAGACACTACCCCCCCGATTTTATTTTTTAACCAATCCCTGCACGTATGAGCTGTATCATGACTTTATAAAAATTATTTTAATTATTTTTCTTTTAATTATTTTATATCACTGATCAAAAAAATATGATGGGAATATGGGCCATTATTAAACCGTTTTTATGGTAAAGTTTATTTTGCTGATTCCCCAAAATGTCACGGTTTTTGTTAAATCGGAAACCCCCTTGAAAAACAAAAGATGTGAAAAATATAATATCAGGGGGGGTAACTTACAAAAAACGCATTGACATTATTTTTCAGACCATACGAAGCGAATCATGAAAAACATACACACTTCATTTATATAATAACAGATTCTTTAGTAAGATGTTCACATACCACAATTCTGATATGAAAAAACCTTTTGATATTTGTATTCATCTTAAATTTTGTTGAGTAAGAATTGGAAAAAGATTCATATTGGTTACCATTTTGGGATTAAGACAATTTCAACTTTAATGGGCTGTTATTTTAAAAACCGCCATTCTTCTATTTATATTCAATCCATTCGAAGTAGTCCCGGGGGTTATGAAATATACATTTTTCATATTGGCTGAAGAAAGGGAGGGGTTTATTCGTCCTAACTCTAAATGGTAAAACTTTTGATGCTTACTTTTACAGACCGAGGTCATATGGATAATTTTAGTTCCTCTTGGGAGAACTGCTGGGGTTGAAATGCATACTTCAGTTCACTTTTACTGCAAACACCCGTGTTACATCAAAAAACCCCGAGTTTCTCAAAATTTTTACAAGGGAAGGGAGGCGGTTTTAAAAACTGGTATGGTAAAAATCTTCCCTGTGGGGCACAAGTACCTTTTTGACTCCAAATTTAGACATTCCCACTTTTACTCTCTTGTATCTATTGTAACCTTTTCACATTCACCACAGAGATATAACAGTCATAGTGGTGGTTTCTCGACTCTCTCTCTCCATACCATAGGCAGACCGAAGTTTAAACTTTTTCTCTGCCTAATTTACAACTGTCGTAACCCTTATTCACAATTTTTTACAAACCATATGGGGAGCCCAAAACGTGGCTTGTTCTCCAAGCGCCACTTTAAAATAAGCAAGATAAGCTTGTTTTACAAAATCTGTCACGTTTTTCTTTGTTTCTGTAGAGAGTATTTGCAAAATGCATTGGGACTGTTTTTAAACAGACTCTTAGTGAAGAACTCGTGTTTCACTGGAAGAAAAAAAAAATAAAGATTACAATAGTGTCACGTGGTCATTGTTAATACAACTCCTTTCGTTAAATATTAAATCATTTAAAAGATTCAATTCTAATCTCTATTAAAACTATCTGTATACGTAAACTGCCACTACACATACATATACACGAGTTATGGCAAAGTTCCCTGTTAATTGCTGTATTCTCGCACACTAGAGCCAATTTTCGAGAACCTACTGCCATTTACGAATTCAATAACCTTAAAATACTCTAATTACCTTCAAATATCATCGGTAACGATTTTTTTGTTGACTAGTAAATAAGTTAATTACTATTATTATTATTAAAAAACCGAAAATTTTGTCAGATCGACAATTTCACAGTAGGGTGAAGAGAATGTAATAGTTAATAGGGAAAAAAAGGATATTTTTGGTCTGAAATAGTGGGGGTTTCTAATGTTTTGGAGAGAACTTGTACAATAATTAGAACTGAGATCAAGTTATTATTGTGAATCACAAGAGACTTGTTGTGGTGGTGGTAGTGAGGGTGAACTGTACCCTGGGACCCTGCATAATGACTGGCCATATGGTCACTGCTGGTAGTGAGGGTGTACTGTACCCTGGGGACCATGCATATGACTGCACTATGGTCACTGCTGGTAGTGAGGGTGTACTGTACCCTGGGACCATGCATATGACTGGCACTATGGTCACTGATGGTAGTGAGGGTGTACTGTACCCTGGGATCCTTCATATGACTGGCACTATGGTCACTGCTGGTAGTGAGGGTGAACTGTACCCTGGGATACTTCATATGACTGGCACTATGGTCACTGCTGGTAGTGAGGGTGAACTGTACCCTGGGATACTTCATATGACTGGCACTATGGTCACTGCTGGTATTGAGGGTATACTGTACCCTGGGCCCCTTCATGTGACTGGCACTATGGTCACTGCTGGTAGTAAGGGTGAACTGTACCCTGGGATACTTCATATGACTGGCACTATGGTCACTGCTGGTAGTGAGGGTGAACTGTACCCTGGGACCCTGCATATCACTGGCACTATGGTCACCGCTGGTATTGAGGGTATACTGTACCCTGGGCCCCTTCATGTGACTGGCACTATGGTCACTGCTGGTAGTAAGGGTGAACTGTACCCTGGGATACTTCATATGACTGGCACTATGGTCACTGCTGGTAGTGAGGGTGAACTGTACCCTGGGACCATGCATATGACTGGCACTATGGTCACTGCTGGTAGTGAGGGTGAACTGTACCCTGGGATCCTTCATATGACTGGCACTATGGTCACTGCTGGTAGTGAGAGTGAACTGTACCCTGGGATACTTCATATGACTGGCACTATGGTTACTGCTGGTAGTGAGGGTGTACTGTACCCTGGGATCCTTCATATGACTGGCACTATGGTTACTGCTGGAAGTGAGGGTGTAATGTACCCTGGGATCCTGCATATGACTGGCACTATGGTCACTGCTGGTAGTGAGGGTGTACTATACCCTGGGATCCTTCATATGACTGGCACTATGGTTACTGCAGGAAGTGAGGGTGTAATGTACCCTGGGACCCTGCATATGACTGGCACTATGGTCACTGCTGGTAGTGAGGGTGTACTATACCCTGGGACCCTGCCCTATGACTAACACTAAAGGTCACTGCTGGTAGTGAGGGTGTACTATACCCTGGGACCCTGCATATGACTGGCACTATGGTCACTGCTGGTAGTGAGGGTGTACTATACCCTGGGACCCTGCATATGACTAACACTATGGTCACTGCTGGTAGTGAGGGTGTACTATACCCTGGGACCCTGCATATGACTAACACTATGGTCACTGCTGGTAGTGAGGGTGTACTGTACCCTGGGATCCTTCATATGACTGGCACTATGGTCACTGCTGGTAGTGAGGGTGAACTGTACCCTGGGATACTTCATATGACTGGCACTATGGTCACTGTTGGTAGTGAGGGTGAACTGTACCCTGGGATCCTTCTTATGACTGGCACTATGGTCACTGCTGGTAGTGAGGGTGTACTGTACCCTGGGATCCTTCATATGACTGGCACTATGGTCACTGCTGGTAGTGAGGGTGTACTGTACCCTGGGATCCTTCATATGACTGGCACTATGGTCACTGCTGGTAGTGATGGTGTACTGTACCCTGGGATCCTTCATATGACTGGCACTATGGTCACTGCTGGTAGTGAGGGTGAACTGTACCCTGGGATCCTTCATATGACTGGCACTATGGTCACTGCTGGTAGTGAGTGTGTACTGTACCCTGGGATCCTTCATATGACTGGCACTATGGTCACTGCTGGTAGTGAGGGTGTAATGTACCCTGGGACCCTGCATATGACTGAAACTATGGCCACTGCTGGTAGTGATGGTGTACTGTACCCTGGGATCCTTCATATGACTGGCACTATGGTCACTGCTGGTAGTGAGGGTGAACTGTACCCTGGGATCCTTCATATGACTGGCACTATGGTCACTGCTGGTAGTGAGGGTGTAATGTACCCTGGGACCCTGCATATGACTGAAACTATGGCCACTGCTGGTAGTGATGGTGTACTGTACCCTGGGACCCTGAATATGATTGGCACTATAGTCACTGCTGGTAGTGAGGGTGTACTCTATCCTGGGACCCTGCCTGTGACTGGCACTATGGTCACTGCTGGTAGTGAGGGTGAACTCTACCCTGGGATCCTTCATATGACTGGCACTATGGTCACTGCTGGTAGTGAGTGTGTACTGTACCCTGGGATCCTTCATATGACTGGCACTATGGTCACTGCTGGTAGTGAGGGTGAACTGTAGCCTGGGATACTTCATATGACTGGCACTAATGTCACTGCTGGTAGTGAGGGTGTACTGTACCCTGGGATCCTTCATGTGACTGGCACTATCGTCACTGCTGGTAGTGAGGGTGAACTGTAGCCTGGGATACTTCATATGACTGGCACTATTGTCACTGCTGGTAGTGAGGGTGTACTGTACCCTGGGATCCTTCATGTGACTGGCACTATCGTCACTGCTGGTAGCGAGGGTGAACTGTAGCCTGGGATACTTCATATGACTGGCACTATTGTCACTGCTGGTAGTGAGGGTGTACTGTATCCTGGGATCCTTCATGTGACTGGCACTATTTTCACTGCTATTAGTGAGGGTGTACTGTACCCTGGGATACTTCATATGACTGGCACTATTGTCACTGCTGGTAGTGAGGGTTTTCTGTACCCTTGGATCCTTCATATGACTGGCACTATTGTCACTGCTGGTAGTGAGGGTTTTCTGTACCCTGGGATCCTTCATATGACTGGCACTATGGTCACTGCTGGTAGTGAGGGTGTACTGTACCCTGGGATCCTTCATATGACTGGCACTATGGTCACTGCTGGTAGTGAGGGTGTACTGTACCCTGGGATCCTTCATATGACTGGCACTATGGTCACTGCTGGTAAGTGAGGGTGTACTGTACCCTGGGATCCTTCATATGACTGGCACTATGGTCACTGCTGGTAGTGAGGGTGTACTGTTCCCTGGGATCCTTCATATGACTGGCGCTATGGTCACTACTGGTAGTGAGGGTGAACTGTACCCTGGGACCCTGCATATGACTGGCACTATGCTCACTGCTGGTAGTGAGGGTGAACTGTACCCTGGGATACTTTCAATGACTGGCACTCTGGTCACTGCTGGTAGTGAGGGTGTACTGTACCTTGGAACCCTGTATATGACTGGCACTATGGTCACTGCTGGTAGTGAGTGTGTACTGTACCCTGGGATACTTCATGTGACTGGCACTATGGTCACTGCTGGTAGTGAGGGTGTACTGTACCCTGGGATCCTTCATATGACTGGCACTATTGTCACTGCTGGTAGTGAGGGTGAACTGTACCCTGGGATACTTCATATGACTGGCAGTATTTTCACTACTGGTAGTGAGGGTGTACTGTACCCTGGGATACTTCATATGACTGGCAGTATTTTCACTACTGGTAGTGAGGGTGTACTGTACCCTGGGATCCTTCATATGACTAACACTATGGTCACTGCTGGTAGTGAGGGTGTACTGTACCCTGGGATACTTCATATGACTGGCACTATGGTCACTACTGGTAGTGAGGGTGTACTGTACCCTGGGATACTTAATATGACTGGCACTATGGTCGCTTCTGGACTCGTATGGATTGAGGTAACTTACTGCCAACGGAAAGTGAAGAAAAGAGAAACTGTGCAAGCAAGAATTTGTCCAGAGAAAGTTTTTCCTCTGAGGAGAGATGTGCCATGTTCTCCACACAGCTAAACCTTGTCTCAGGAACTGCCTTTACCTCTTACTTGTTCCTATTATATGACCTATTACTTGTTCCTATTACTTGTTCCTGTTACTTATTCCTATTACTTGTTCCTATTACTTTTCCTATTACCTGACCTATTACTTGTTCCTGTTACTTGTTCCTATTATCTGACCTATTACTTGTTCCTGTTACTTGTTCCTATTATCTGACCTATTACTTGTTCCTGTTACTTGTTCCTATTATCTGACCTATTACTTGTTCCTGTTACTTGTTCCTATTATCTGACCTATTACTTGTTCCTGTTAGTTATTCCTATTACTTGTTCGTATTACTTTTCCTATTACCTGACCTATTACTTGTTCCTGTTACTTGTTCCTATTATCTGACCTATTACTTGTTCCTGTTACTTGTTCCTATTACTTGACCTATTACCTGACCTATTACTTGTTCCTGTTACTTGACGTATTATTTGTTCTTATTACATGTTCCTCATGATTGTATTACTTGCTCCTATTATTTATTCCTATTATTTTCTCCCTATTATTTTTACCATTGTTTCTATTACTTGTTCTATTTACTTATTATTGCTTGTTTATATTATCTTTTTCTATTGGGCTTTGCATAACAATTTTCTTTCTGACAAACTTGGTCTCAATAAGATTTGTCCATGAATTAAAATCAAATTGTATTTTTAATTAAAATATATATAAATGGTTATTAAAAGAGTAATGGAAATGCTACTATACTCACCTACAGTTTTATCAAGAGAGTTGATGGGCAAACTCTAGCAATTTGGATCAAGTGAATATGTTCCGTAAGTAACAGGAAATTGACCCTATTAGCGTAATTATCGATTTGAAGAACGAATATTTTTTTAAGTCATTTATAAATATTTTCGAGCACCGTCAGGGCTCAAGGGGCTTCAAGTATAACAAAGACAAAATATTTGTTTAGTGGAAAACATCAGGTAAGTAAACCCTGGTACAAAGTTGTGCTTGTAAACTTTTTAAGCAGTGTGTTGATGGGGCTACACTCTGGGGCGAGGGAAAGAGGATAGCAAGCGGAGGAGGATAATAAGAAGAACCAAGGAGAGGAAGAACCAAGGAGAGAAAGAGGAGGGGAAAAAGAGAAATTGAGATAACAGAATTTCATTGTTGTTATCTCCTTAGAAATAGTTGTTGTGATGTTTACACACAATTACCAACACGCACAAGCAAACACACACACACACACACACACAAGTTAAATTAACAAACAATGAAAGCTCTGATCATATAAAGCTCACCTCTAATAAATATTAACATAGCAAGTTAAATCATCATGCATCATTTGTAAACCTAATTAAATTATTAATGTCAATACAAATCCCTAAGAGTTCCCCGAGATCCCTACAGGCATCTTGGAAATTATAGGCGGTAACCCTATTCTGTGGGCAAAGTGTTAAAATGTGTTCCATAGTCATACTTGCTGTGGGACATGTCACACTCCTTAGATCAAGATAAACGCGGTGGTATTAAGGCACCTCCCATGAGTTGCACTCATAACCGACGCCAGGTCCGTCATAGATCACCTGACCTGTCGCAATCACAAATCACAAGACCAGTCACAGATCACAAGACCTGTCACAGATCACAAGACCTGTCACAGATCACAAGCCCTGTCACAGATCACAAGACTTGTCACAGATCACAAGACCCGTCAAATATCGAGAAACAGAAGCGCCACAAGGTACAGATCCCAGGTTAAGTCTTTCCCAGACCAGCTACAACTTAGGCACTGCGCTGGGTCAGGTAATTCCCACATCCCGTCAGGTTATTCCCACAAACCATACAACTCACACGCCCTTATACGCCATACTCAGATCCTTTACCAACTTACCCATGTGAATTCACTGCTACAACACCTCTACAACTCACATACACTCCGTCTGCCATTCCAAAGGCACTGAATGATCCATGACGGTTTAACGCTTTCAAGTGAAAAGTAATGTGAATTTTGCGTGTCCAACGCTCATGAAGCTAATTCACTTATATTTCACAGGCATATACTTTTCCTTGATGCAAAATTCACTTCATCACTGCAGACGGTTTGAAGACAAGCGAAGTATGGGCAAGAAAATAAATCTAAGACCATTTCCTATTGTTCTTTATTTTGAAAACATATACAGAACCGATTAAAAGAATATGAAAGTGATGCTTCTTTACCCACCATCCCTCACACCTTCATACACCAGCCTGGGTTTCTTTATCAATAATGGCGGGATAGTGATTTTCATATTTACTGAGATTCTTTGAAGAGACGAGTTTTGTTGCTGGCGAGGGGATCTTGGACCAAGCAGTGGAATTATACTCTCATTCCATGGATCGAATATAATTGTATTTTATTCTCCATGTGCTATATGTACCCTACGAAGTCTATCACTTCAGCCAAATGTTGCATAAGAAAATTAATGATGTAGGAGCTGAAATTAAGTACACCACCAAAATATACAAAAACTAAATAAAAAGAAAAAATTGCGCCCAACGTGGGGCTCGAACCCACGACCCCGAGATTAAGAGTCTCGTGCTCTACCGACTGAGCTAGCCGGGCTTTATGTGTATATTATTTAATATGTCTACCAAATTGTACATCACGGATCACTACGTTGGTCAAACCGTAACTGAAACAAATCTAGTTATAAGACAAAACTCACGAGAGTTATAAGCGACACAGTGTTTCCATATGGCTACCAGTGCCGGATTTAGGTGGTGGGGGGCGGGGCCAGTTTGGTAGGGGGTCCGTTGCATTAAAAAATGTTTAACTCAATTGGTTAGAAGACTTTTAAAGTTTCTCCTTGGAAAACTTTCGCCACTCTCAATATACGTGCCATCCTCTTAAGACGAAGAAATGAAACAAATTGGATTTATAGTGTATTTTAGCACCCTTTCGGTTTATTTGCAAGTGTAACTCAAAAATAATGTTTCAGACGTATGAGGAGTTATCTACAGTCAGATAAAAATATTATAACCAGGTACATTCTGGGGATTTTCTGATGGAAAAATCTCTAATGACTCCAAACAAAATCCAAAAAGACGCAGGATGTCAGATTCCTGGCTCATGACCGTCAGGTTCACAAGCTGCCCTTGCTTTATGCTCGTTCATAGCCGGTTCTCGCTAACCACGATCAAGCAGTCATTCATACTGCAGCGCCCTGTGCACCCAGGATGATGATGTGGTGTGAGTCATCCTTGTGTCTTGCAGCTGACGACAGCAGGCAGAACAACATTTAAAAATTTGAAGTGTTTGACAGGGCAGGCACATTTTATGAGCATTCAAAGATAAAACAAGCGCTGATAAGATTTTTAACCGAGTTACACACGATAACCCAGGAAAGTCAGTGCATCATCTTATTTCCATTGTTCCCCAGGGAGCGACCCACACCAGTCACCTAATACCCAGATACCTACTTACTACTAGGTGAACAGAGGCAGCAGTTGTAAGGGAACATGTCCAATGTTTCTACCCGTGAGTGGGATTAAACCCAGGAAATTCAGTATGTGAGGTAAGTGCGTTGCCAGCAGTGTCACAGACAGTATTCTGTTTGGAATCCCTATTAACATACATAATTTACAAAATATACTTGCCGTCTTATATTCAACCCTTAGAAGTAAAAAATAAAAATAAAAATGCTAAATTAAGAATATGGCAACAATTCAAGACACCCCTTTTTTTCTTACAGCAGTTTCATTCATTATTACTCCTTAGGTCTAGTCCGTAATTGATTTATATTAAGATTGACATGACCAAGACACACAGTCGAATAATTTATCACTGCATACTATAGTGTGATAGTTTCATTTGCTTGACATCCCCATTCGCCACTTTCAGCGTTTCCACTGTTTTGTAATTCAACTTACATGAATCCAGTGGAGCCCAAATTAGCAAAAAAATAGAAGAGGGTAATACTATTGGAGCTTTGAGACTTATAACCAGTGAGGATACCATCGCTCCCAAGGACGTCAGCACGGCGCAAGCTCTGAAGGACAAACATCCACCCAGGGCTCCCAGTACCAACATTGACCTCCCTGACATTGCAGCAGGCGAAGAACATCTAACCTTACAGGATGCTGATGTGTATAAAGCTGCTATGTCATTTCCACAGGGTTCAGCAGGAGGTTTCACCGGTTTAAGGCCTCAACACTTAAAACAAATACTCAATCCAGCACTTGGTGAGGTTTCAGAGAGGCTGCTGTCTGAACTCACCAAATTTTCCAACCTGTGCCTGGCTGGCGGTGCCCCCAGAGGCCATTAGACCCTTTTTCTTTGGTGCCTCATTGTGTGCCCTCCGGAAAAAGGATGGCGGAATCAGGCCCATTGCAGTGGGTAACACCCTTCGGCGCCTAGTCGCCAAGCTGCAGTAAGAAGAGTGAGTCAAGAGGCTGCCTGCAATGCTGAAACCAACTCAGCTCGGTTTCGGCGTTCAACAGGGCTGTGAAGCAGCTGCCCACGCAGCACGAGTATATATCAAAAACATGTCCTATGAAAAAGCCTTGGTCAAATTGGACTTTGCCAATGCTTTCAACTCAGTCAGAAGGGATGCTGCTCTCCAAGCAGTTTATAGAAACTTCCCTTCCCTTTATCCCTTCATAGAATCGTGTTATAGTGTGACTTCCAAACTATTGTTTGGGACCATGAAATTGACTCGTGTGAGGGCGTGCAACAGGGGGACCCTCTCGCCCCCTTTCTATTTTGTTTGGTCATCAAGGAAGTCACGGAGGCACTCTCCAGCGAGCTCAATATCTGGTTCCTGGACGACGGTACCCTAGCTGGCACAACAGAATCTCTCCTGGAGGACATCAGTAAAATTAAAGACATGGGAGAAAGCCTGGGCCTTTCTTTAAACCCCACTAAATGTAAAATAGTTTTCTACCAATCAACAGTTGATCCAGAATATTAGTACCGTTTTACCAGGAGCACGAGCCATTGATCCAGCCAATAGCACTCTCCTCGGTGCTCCTCTTGGGTCCAATGCCATCGATCTGATCCTAGGAAAAAAAGTCTCAGACCTCCGGACGATGGAAAGCAGGATGAAAGACATTGACACACACGATGCCTTCTACCTACTCACCAGGTGCCTGTCAACCCCAAAACTTACCTATTTTCTGAGATGCTCCCCAGCCTTCAGCAGTCCAAAACTCAAGGAATATGACTCTCTCCTGAAGGCCATGCTAGAGAGTGTATTGAATCTTTCCCTTGACGATGGACAGTGGTTGCAAGCCTCACTTCCGGTCAGGCTTGGAGGGCTAGGAGTACGCAGATCCTCCCAGATTGCTCTACCAGCTTTCCTATCCTCTTCCATTGCATCAAACGAGTTGATAAGACAAATTCTTCCTGACACCCTCAGTGACTCAGCAGGAATAGAAGACCCTAGCTATGTCAGTGCCATCACCGAATGGGAGACTCTTGCTGCTCCAGCACCAAACCCTAGTGCAGCACTGGCTCACAAACAGTCAAGCTGGGATAGCCCAATTGCTGAAAAGGTGCTTGCCAACATGCTCAGGGGTGCAACATCAGATAGGGAGATTGCCCGTCTCCAGGCTGTGAGTGCACATCACTCCGGGGACTTCCTCCAAACAGTTCCCATATCGGCAATGGGAACGCGACTCGACCCTAAGACCCTCCGTATTGCAGTGGCTCTGCGCCTTGCTGCCCCCAATTCACACAGAATATATGTGTATTTGCGGCGAAGTGCAAGCAGACCAATACGGTCTACATGGTCTTAACTGTTCCAAAACCAAGGGCTGGCATGCAAGACACAATGAGGTCAACGACATCATTAAGAGAACCCCTTGCTACAGCTGGATGCCCTGCCGAGAGGGAGCCACGATCACTTTTCAGCAAACAATACCCACAACCCAGCAAACCGCCCCGACGGGATCACCATCTATCCTTGGAAGAATGGCAAGGTCTTAGCATGGGACTATACCTGTGTGTCCACACTGGCTGAAACCTATATCCATCACAGTGTGGGGCGACAGGGAGGAGCTGCTGACCACAGGGAGGAGTACAAGATCAGCAAGTACAGGGACATTAGCCAACAGTATCAATTTGTCCCAGTGGGATCAGAGACCTTGGATCATGGGGAAAAAATGCCACACGTTTCCTTAAAGAATTGGGTTCCAGACTCATCGACACCACCAGGGACCCAAGGGCAGCCACTTTCATGTTCCAGCGCCTCAGCGTCGCCATCCAGAGGGGAAATGCTTGCTGCATACTTGGCTCACGTCCAGCCCGGAGGAGCTGGAGGAAATTCATCATCTTTGATACATTGTGCCATTGTAATTCATGTTTATGTTTTTTTCTGTAAATGTATTTTGTTTATTAATAAATGTTCACATAGAATATAAATATAGGGGGTGGTAGGAGAAGAAATATTCAAACAGCTCCGTGGAGAACCTTGAGTTTTCCCTGAGGTACGCTTATTGTCTTCTCTGAGATGAGGGTCCCCATTCCAGCTATAGAGGTGGTACTTCCCTATATATATATAATATATATATATATATATATATATATATATATATATATATATATATAATATATATATATATATATATATATGTCGTGCCGAATAGGCAGAACTTGCGATCTTGGCTTAAATAGCAACGCTCATCTTGCCATATAGGACAAGCGAAAATTTGTGTATGCAATAATTTCGCCAAAATCATTCTTAACCTAACGAAAAAATATATATTTCACTGTGTTTGTTTAATATTAAATTACTGTAAACAAATCTAAAATATATTTAGTTGGGTTAGGCTAAAATAAATTGCTCTTGTTATAATAAGGTTAGGTAAGTTTTCTAAAATTCTTTTGGTGCAAAATTAAAAATTTTTACATTAACATTTAATGAAAAAAATATATCTTTAAACGTATAAGAGAAAATTTTAGAAAGGACTCAATTTAAATCAGTTCTTGCTAATTGACCAGTTTTACATATTCGGCACGACAAATATATATATATATATCCATAACAACACTACGACTAGCCAAAGAGTCGAACCCATGCTGCTCTGGCCCGCCTCATGCTGAGCGAAACACACATGACGCTCTAGTCCACAGGACCACACAATCCTCAAGAATGACGCACCCAGCCAAGGTAGGTGTTGCAGAACACGTAGCTTGGCTTGGTGCGCCAAACTGCTGTTCCATACTCCAATATGGGTCTTTAGTTCACTGTATACAGCGTCCTGAACGATTTTTTACAGATGTTGAAATGTTATTCTTAGGTTTACTAGGCACCCATATGCTGCAGCAGTTATTTGGTTGATGTGTCTCTCAGGAAATGTGCTCTATATTATAAACACCCTAAGATCCTTGTCCTTGAGTGAGGTTTTCTAATTTGTACTCTGCCTGCAATCTTCTTTGCCCTTCCCCAGTCTTCATGACTTTGCACTTGGTGGGGTTGAGCTCCAGAAGTCAGTTTCTGGACAAGACCTGCAGCCTGTCCCGATCCCATTGTAGTCCTTCCATGCCCTACTCAAATTGAATTCTCCTCATTAACTTCACTTCGTCTGCAAATAGGGATACTTTTGAGTCTATTCCTTCCGTCATGTCATTCGCATATACCAGAAACAGCACCGGTTCTAGGACTGACCCCTAGGACTGACACTTCGTCACATACATGACTCGCTGATGTCTTCCCTCGTCAGGTATTTTGTGATCCATTGCAGTGCCTTCCCTGTTATACCTTCCTGGTCGTCCAACTTTGTAACAAAATCTCTTTTGGGGAACTGTGTCAAAAGCTTTCTTAACGTCCATGAAAACGCAGTCAAACCCTCTCTCTCTCTCTCTCCCTCTCTCTCTCTCTCTCTCCTCTCCCCATCTCTCTCTCTTTTCTCCTTGTCTTACTGCTGTCACCTTGTCATAGAACTCCACAGGTTTGTGACACAGAATTTCCTGTCCCCGAGTCCGTGCTCGTTGTTGTTATGCTCATAATCTTTACAGGTGCTCCACAACTCTTCTCCTGATAATCTTCTCCATGATTTTTCATACAATACATATCGGTGACACTGGTCTGTATTTCAGTGCTGCGTGTCTTTTTTAAAAATTTGGGGAATACATTTGCTGTCTTCCTTACGTCAGGTAGTCGCCTTGTTTTGATATATGTATGAAGATTGTTATTATTGGTACACGGAGCGCCACTTCTTTCCTCTCAGAAACCATGGTGAGATGTTATCCGGCCCCAACGCCTTTGAGGTATCTCTTTCATATAGCAGCCTCTTCACTTCCTCCTCGGTTTTATGTATTGTGTCCAGCACTTGATGTGTACCCCACCTCTCCGTCTTTCTGGAGTCCTTTCAGTTTCCTCTGAATAATTCTTTGAGTCTCAAGTTGAGCTCCTCACATACTTCTCGGTCGTTTCTTGTGATATTCCCTCCCTCCTTCTTCACCCTGAATACCTGGTCCTTAACTGTTTTTCTTCCTCATGTGGCTGAAGAACAGCTTCGGGCAGGACTTAGCTTTCGCAGCTATGTCATTTTCGTATTGTCCCTTTTGGGCCTCCCTCCTTACCTGAGCATATTCATTTCTAGCTCTTTTAATTCTCTCCTTATTCTCCTGAGTCCTTTGCCTTCTACACTTCTTCCATTCCCTACCACACCTGGTTTTGGCCTCTCTAAACCTTTGGGTGAACAAAGGGCTCGTCCTGGCTTCATCGTTACTTCTGTTGCATTTAGATACGACCATTTCTGCCCACCAAACCTCATGCAGGAAATTCCTTATGCCTGCGTAATACTCATTCTTGAAGTTTGGCTTCATTCGTCCTGCCCTACCTGCTTCACTCTCCACTTGTAACTTTACTATGTAATCGAAGCTGAGAACCACGTGATCACTAGCCCCAAAGGGTCTTGCATATGTGATGTTCTCAATATCTGCTCTACTCAAGGTGAATACTAGGTCCAGTCTTGCTGGTTCGTCCTCTCCTCTCTCTCTCGGGCAATATCCTTCACGTGTTGGTGCATGAGGCTTTCCAGTGCCACCTCCATTATCTTGGCCCTGGACATGAATACGTGCAACAACATTCCCTGAACAGAAATGAAAAAAAATACCTCCCAAAATAGTTTTTTCATGGCAGAAAGCAAGTA
Source organism: Cherax quadricarinatus (assembly GCF_026875155.1). NCBI lineage: Eukaryota > Metazoa > Arthropoda > Malacostraca > Decapoda > Parastacidae > Cherax > Cherax quadricarinatus. Next base: position 62,665,335 of record NC_069408.1, on the reverse strand, counting down.
AGCATTATTGTTGTTTGTATTACAGAGGGACGAGAAAAAGAGAGTCTACATATACATTTTATATATATATATATATGCAAAACAATCACGGGGGAGTAGAATGATAGCTCTAGGCCTTTCGTGTTGCAATCAACGCATCATCAGGAGCTTGCAAATTTGCAGAAAAGAGAAGGATGTCCACTCCACTTCAGTGGAGTGAGGGAGAGAGAGAGAGAGATAGAGGAGGGTATAGGAAGTGCCCCAGGCACAACAGTGCCCGCAGCCTGCAGGATGCATAATATATATTTTTTTATTTATTTATTATCACACTGGCCGATTCCCACCAAGGCAGGGTGGCCCGAAAAAGAAATACTTTCACCATCATTCACTCCATCACTGCCTTGCCAGAAGGGTGCTTTACACTACAGTTTTTAAACTGCAACATTAACACACCTCCTTCAGAGTGCAGGCACTGTACTTCCCATCTCCAGGAGTCAAGTCCGACCTGCCGGTTTCCCTGAACCCCTTCATAAATGTTACCTTGCTCACACTCCAACAGCACGTCAAGTATTAAAAACTATTTGTCTCCATTCACTCCTATCAAACACGCTCACACATGCCTGCTGGAAGTCCAAGCCCCTCGCACACAAAACCTCCTTTACCCCCTCCCTCCAACCTTTCCTAGGCCGACCCCTACCCCGCCTTCCTTCCACTACAGACTGATACACTCTTGAAGTCACTCTGTTTCGCTCCATTCTCTCTACATGTCCGAACCACCTCAACAACCCTTCCTCAGCCCTCTGGACAACAGTTTTGGTAATCCCGCACCTCCTCCTAACTTCCAAACTACGAATTCTCTGCATTTTTATTCACACCACACACTGCCCTCAGACATGACATCTCCACTGCCTCCAGCCTTCTCCTCGCTGCAACATTCATCACCCATGCTTCACACCCATATAGGAGCGTTGGTAAAACTATACTCTCATACATTCCCCTCTTTGCCTCCAAGGACAAAGTTCTTTGTCTCCACAGACTCCTAAGTGCACCACTCACCCTTTTTCCCTCATCAATTCTATGATTCACCTCATCTTTCATAGGTCCATCCGCTGACACGTCCACTCCCAAATATCTGAATACATTCACCTCCTCCATACTCTATCCCTCCAATCTGATATCCAATCTTTCATCACCTAATCTTTTTATCCTCATAACCTTACTCTTTCCTGTATTCACTTTTAATTTTCTTCTTTTACATACCTATCCAAATTCATCCACCAATCTCTGCAACTTCTCTTCAGAATCTCCCAAGAGCACAGTGTCATCAGCAAAGAGCAACTGTGACAACTCCCACTTTATGTGTGATTCTTTATCTTTTAACTCCACGCCTCTTGCCAAGACCCTCGCATTTACTTCTCTTACAACCCCATATATATATATATATATATATAAAATATATATATATATATATATATATATATATATATATATATATATATATATATATATATATATATAATATATACGAGAAAGAAAAGCATTGAAAAAATATCACAGAATTACAACACAGAGTTAAATTGCAGTGGTATATCGGAGAGTTCCTGTGTTCAACTACTGTGTTTTATCAGTGTGTTAAACCACAAAAAACTCGGGTCATGTATATGTAGTGTCTCTGTCCCCTGTGTAATACAAACACAACAGCAATACTTATTTGCTCTCCGTCATGAAAAAACTATTTTGGAAGGTGTTTTTTGTCGTTTTTTTTTTTGGGTTGCACTATGATTTTTGTTCAGGGAATGTTGTCACTCGTGTTCATGTCCTGTGATGTTGGGAGATTTATTCTTTGTTAGCTTGTATCTACCTTTATTAAAGGGGGGGGCGAGGGGGTTATGGGAAGGGTTGACACGTTCTAAACGATAACCAGTAAATGTAATAAATACGACGATTATGCTAAATAAGAAATGAGTATTATAAATAACAGTAATAATAATAATAATAATATTAATATTATTATTATTATTATTATTATTGTTACTATTATTATTTTGCTTATCAGGTTCGGGTCCACCACATCATTTTGAGTTCATGTAATCGTAGCATTCTTTAACCCAACCAGAGGAAGACAGACGAGTGGAAACGACGGGGAGTAACGGGAATGAGAAACAGGGTCAGACCCAGAGAAATGGGGTTACAGTAAATGATAACCTATGAACATTAAAATGGTATAAAATACCGACAGATTGTTAGGTAAGACACATATGCAACAGTTAGGTATCTTTATTTTGAAACGTTTCGCCTACACAGTAGGCTTCTTCAGTCGAGTACAGAAAAGTTGATAGAAGCAGAAGATACTTGAAGACGATGTAATCAGTCCATCACCCTTAAAGTTTTGAGGTGGTCAGTCCCTCAGTCTGGAGAAGAGCATTGTTCCGTTGTCTGAAACAATATTGTTTCAGACAACGGAACAATGCTCTTCTCCAGACTGAGGGACTGACCACCTCAAAACTTTAAGGGTGATGGACTGATTACATCGTCTTCAAGTATCTTCTGCTTCTATCAACTTTTCTGTACTCGACTGAAGAAGCCTACTGTGTAGGCGAAACGTTTCAAAATAAAGATACCTAACTGTTGCATATGTGTCTTACCTAACAAATGATAACCTATATATCTAACAGGGATCAGGGTCGGATGAGGAAACCTAAAATAGCTGCCCAGATGTACTACCCAGCTAGTAACACCTCTCACGTCTGCCAATTCCACCTACTACACGGTAAGTGGCTCCTCAGTGTGTAACGCGAATGCAAAAGTTTATTTATGGTAGTTACATTAATGTCTAGGTAATAAAATGAAATGTTATAGCTATCAGTCACTATTAAAAGTTACAAAATAATTTCGTAACAAATTTCAATGTTTTTTGATCAATTTCTTCTAAATGATGGTCGTTCTGCAGGTACCAATTCCTGGTTAAATACGTTATCGGTTGCATAATTAAACTGGACATTGTGGGTGCTTTTGACTGAATTTCCCGCTAACGACTATGTGCCTGTAGGGCACATAGTCGTTACCAAACTATCTTTAAGGTGGTTGTTGTGACATCAATGAACTAAAATGTCTGCTTCAATGACCTTCACTTCATCTCGGAATCCTGATTGCATTCCAAAACTTACATGTGTTATCAACTGTTCTCAGGATCATTTAACACCAACATGGAACAAAACGATAGCAGGAGACATTTCTCCTGACAGCTAGTAACTGCTACTGTAACTTATCTAAGATGAATAGTTGAATCTTTGTATTCAGCTGTGTAGCTCGTGCTTGTGGAGAGGAGAAAATGTAAAGTGAAATATGACTTAACAATCACTGTTAATAATCATGCAGTGAATCATGTAAACGAGTAAGCCCATAATCTTGCACCAATTAAGATTCAACACGTATTTGCTTTACATCAGAGTTTTCAAAACTTTAAACGTTAGGTACATGTTAATACCCCTATGTTGAGAATCCTCCTACTTACACTGAATATTCCATCCTTCGCTCTCCCTCCTCTCTTTTCCTTTACTTTTGGATAAGGGAATCGAATCATGCAAGATGATTCAGACCCTTTAAAAGTATAAACTGCAACATGTGAGCTTAGCCTGAAGAGACAGACAAGAGAAGGGAAATATTTTTTATGGCAAAGTAGTTCTTGGACAGGATGTAAACCCTGTGGATGATTTGCCATTTACAGATCATCATTTATCAATGATCGTGTTACCGTGTTTTCTGATAAATAAACCACCCCGTGTCGGTATTTGAAGTGTTCGGTAGCCTATATTAGATGCAAAAAAAGGCTAAGAAAGTATTCTGTTAGTGTCTATGAATGGAGGGTTGACGCATGGTCTAAAATATTGCTACGAGAGATAGACTGGAAGCAATAGATATATATCTGAGACCCGAATTGGTATCCAGAAATTTAAAAAAAAAAAATAGAAGTCAGTGTGAAAAATGGTAAGATTATTTCTTAATAAGAAATGGTGATAAATTGGGAACATAATTTTAGGGTTGATGAAAAGAAATGAGCCTCCGAACAAGGAGTGGAAGCTTGGAGAGGGAAGATTTAGAAAATTACATTGCTTGAAGATTACTTTGAGCTTCTTAGACGAGAATGAGCCGAGACAAAATAATTGGAGTGGGGTGGTTGAAGGTGCTGCTGGAATGAAAAGATGACAATATCTTTGAAGAAATTCCAACGAAATCCATTATCTGTTCTTCTGTTTTGGATTATATATATATATATATATATATAATATATATATATTATATTATATATATATATATATATAATATAATGTATGTGTGTGTGTGTGTACTCACCTAGTTGTGGTTGATGTAGTCGGGTCAAAGCTCCTGGCCCGCCTCTTCACTGACCTCTACTCGTCACTCTTCCTGCTTTTATGAACTTTATTCATACCTCTTCTTAAAGCTATGTATGGATCCTGCCTCCACTACATCACAGCCAAGATTATTCACTTCTTGACAACCCTGTGACTGAAGAAATGCTTCCTAACATCCGTGTGATTCATCTGAGTCGGCAACTTCCAACTGTGAACCCATGTTTGATGTGTCCCATCTCTGGAACATACTGTCTCTGTCCACCTTGTCAATTCTTCTCAGTATTTTTGATGTCGTTATCATATTCCCATATCTCTTCTGTCCTCCAGTGTCTTTAAATCCTTTTTCTTGAGTGAGGTTTGTAGTGTCTTGCCCCATAGACTGTACTCCGTGTGCGTCTTCTTTGCCCCTCACCAATCTTTATGACTTGTACTTGGTAAGGTTGAACTCCAGAAGCCAGCTGCTGGACCAGGCCTGCATCCTGTCCAGATCCCTTTGTAGTTCTGCTTGGTCCTCGTCCGATTGCATTTTCCTCATCAACTTCACATCTGAAAAAAGGGACACTTTTGAGTCTATTCCTTCCGTCATGTCTTTCACAAATATCAGAAACAACACCGGTCCTTGGACTAACCCCTGTGTGGAACCTCACTCGTCACTGGCGCCCACTCTGACACTTCGCCAAGTATCATGACTCGCTGTTGTCTTCCTGACAGGTATTCCCTGATCCATTACAGTGCCTTTCCTGTTATCCTGGAGGTCCTCCAGCTTTTGCACTAATCCTCGTGGGGAACTGTGTCAAACGCCTTCTTACAGTCCAAGAAAACGCAATCTGCCCACCCTTCTCTCGCTTGTCATACTGCTATCACCCTGTCATAGAACTCCAGTACGTTTGTGACACAGGATTCCCGTTCCTGAAACCATGCTGGCTGTCGTTGATAAGCTCATTCCTTCTATGTGCTCCAACACTCTTCTCCTGATAATCTTCTCCCTGACTTTACATACTATACATGTCAGTGACACTAGTCTGTAGTTTAATGTTTCGTGTCTGTCTCTTTTTTTTTTTAAATTGGACTACATTTGCTGTCTTCCATACCTCAGGTAGTTGTCCTGTTTCGATAGATGTGTTGATGATTGTTGTTAGTGGTACACATAGCGGCTCTGCTCTCTCTCTCTCTCAGGACCCGTGGAGAGATGTTACCCTGCCCCATCGCCTTTGAGATATCTAGCTCTCTTAGCCGCCTGTTCACTTATTTCTCGGTTGTATGTATTGTGTCCAGCACTTGATGACATACCCCACCTCTCTGTCTTTCTGGTGTTCCCTCTGTCTCCTCTGTGAATACTTCTTTGAATCTCATGTTGAGCTCCTCACATACTTCACTGTCGTTTCACGTGATCTCTCGTCCTTCCTTCCTCAGCTGCTGATTACCTGGTCCTTAACTGTTTGTTTTCCTCCTGATGTGCTGTACAACAGCTTTGGGTCAGATTTGGCTTTCGTTGCTATGTTATTTTCGTATTCCCGTTGGGCCTCCCTTACCTGTGTATATTCATTTCTGGCTATATGACTGATCTCCTAATTCTCCAGGGTTTCATCCTGATTTCTCGTTATTTCTGTTACCCTTGGATACAAACCTCTCCCCAGCTTCCATGCATATTTTTGTCACATATTCCATCATCTCGTTTACTGACTTCCCTGCCAGTTGTCTATCCTACTGAACTCCATGCAGGAAATTCTTCATGCCTGTATAGTCCTCTCTCTTGTAGTTTGGCTACGTTCGTGCTGCCCTTCCTGCTTCCCTCATTCACTTGTAATTCTATGTATTCGAAGCACAGAAGCACTTGGTCAGTGGCCCTAAGGGGTCTTTCACATGTGATGTTCTCAATATCTGCACTACTCAAGGTGAATACTAGGTCCAGTCTTGCTGGTTCATCCTCTTATCTCTCCCTGATAGTGTCCCTTACGTGTTGTTACATGAGGTTTTCCAATATCACTTCCGTCATTTTAGCTCTCCACATTTCTGGGCCCCCATGTGGCTCCATATTCTCCCAGTCGATTTCCTAGTGACTGAAGTCACCCATGATCAACAGATTTTTCCTGTTCCCATGAGCCCTTCTGGCCACTTCAGCCAGTATGTCAACCATCACTTATTACTCTTATCATACTCTTGTCTTGGACTCCTGCTGCTCTGTAGTAGGTTATACATCACTGCAATACAACCTTGGGACCTCCTGACTGAAGTGTTCGTATTATGCAGTCTCTTGTTTCTCCTTTGTCTCCTCTCCTCCAGCTCATCAAAATTCCATCGGTTTTTGATTAACAGTCCCACTCCTCCACTCTCTCTGTTCCCTCTGTCCTTCCTCAGGATCTGATATCCCGTTGGAAAGATGGCACCTGTTATCATTCCTATGAGCTTAGTGTCTCTGAGAGCTATGATGTTCATGATGCCTCTGATTCTCTTATGCCATCCCTCCCACTTATTCGTTATTCCATTAGCGTTGGTGTACCATACCTTCAGTTTCGTCTCCAACACTGTTCTAGGGGTCTGTGAGGGTGGGGAACCTGGCAGTGCGCTGTGGGATTCTACAGGGTAGTGTGGGGTGGAAGCTGTAAGTGTGGATTGTGGTTTGTGTTGGGAGAGTGTTTTTGTTGTGTTCTTTGGGTGGTTCTGTGTGTGTTTGTGCTTGTTGCTCTACCCTGCTTTGGTTGTATTCTGCTTACTATATCCTTGTTTCTTTCCTAGCCCCTTTCATTTCTGTGCCCTCTCCCTCAACTGCTGTCATTCTGTTCTTGTTCTGTCTCGTTTCAGGAACACCCTCTTGTATGTTGATGCTTCCTTCAGCCATGGTTTTGTTGCAGGATCCTGTTCCACACCGTTTCTGTCCTGAAAATCAGTTTGACTAACTGATTTCTCCCCTTCAAGTACCCCCTCGCCCCAGTTCTCTGAAAACTTACTATCTCAGTCATGTCCTCCTCGTCTATTTCTTTAATGTTGTCAATCTCCTGTTTTTCTTCCTTCTGTCTTTCATTGTGTCTTCCCCCTTGCTCTCCTGAAGACCATGAATAAACACAGACTTTTTCCCTCTCCTCCTCCCATTACCTTTCCGTCTGTGTCTCTGGGTCCCCTTTGTACATGGGCCCTTTGTCTCTCTTATCTTTTTTTCTTG